>CM060399.1:42850978-43450978 GCA_030545235.1 Helianthus tuberosus
ACCGGCAGGAGCGCGGATTTTTGTATGGCGGGGCGTACGTGACCGTCATTGCCCGTTCATTTGGCCTCGTACTGCACGAGGACCCACATCTACGGACGCCGCCAGTCATGCCGACGCGGATGGGCATGCAGTCGCTGTGGGGGATGAAGGTAATCAAGAGGTTCGCAGTTGGCCCGCGGTTTAAAAACCGCGATACCGGGGGCATATGGACAGAGGAGGCCCTACCAGAGCATTTCGAGCCCGTTTATCCTCCTGTAGATCCTGCTGATGCAGTGCCTGTGGAGGAGCCTCCGGAGGATGTAGACGGTGCAGCGGTGCCACAGCCACCGCCACCTGCCGGGGCGCCTCAGTTTCCACGTCACGCTATTCCAGGTCGTGCCCCAGGAGCTGCGCCGCTACATCCGGAGGTACGAGCCGAGCTTGACAGGCTCAACGATTTGGTAGGTTGGTTGGTTCGGGAGGCGCAGGATAGACGAGAGAGAGAGAGAGGGGTTACCCGCGATACCGCTCCCACCAGCTCGAGCACCACAGCAGCCGCAGCAGCCACATCCAGATTCGGATTCGGATTTGGATGCATAGACCTGTTGTTGTTTTTATTTTTATCATGGATGTACAAACTTATCTTATATATTTTTGTTATGGATGTACAAAGTTATCTTATATATGTCATATTTATGTTTGTTTTCAGTTATTCGGTTACCTAATGATTGTTGTCTTAAATTGAGATAATACGGAAACAAAATATGTTTTGAATATAATACGAAAACAATATATCCCCTGAATATAATACGGAAACAATATTTGAACGAGATAAAATTTTAATCGGAAGAATAATATTTAAAAAAGTAAAATGTTAAAAAACATTATAATATTTAATCGATATAATATATTTAAAGAGCCGATTTTTAAAATAGTTGATTTTTAAAAAACAAAACTTTTTTAAAAACCAAAAAAAATTTCAACCAAAAAACACATCTTCAAAAACTATCCAAAAAACCATACCAAAACCCACCAAAACACCCCTCATTTCAGCAAAAAAAAAAAAACCCAAGCCTAGACGCCTCGTATAGGTCTGTACGAGGCGTCTAGGTTCCTTAAACTTTGTGCCTGACACTCTCTCAGACCCCCTTGAATTCAGTGCTTAGACGCCTCGTATAGGGCACAAAAGGTGTGAAAATAGGCGCGATGGATGTCCAAATATCTCCAGCCTAAAAGAATTCCATTAATTGGAAATGTAGGTCTCCAAAGCAAAGTCCACAATAGTTATATTAAAAATTCAAAAGGTGTTGACTTAGACTTCGATTTGTGGAAGTCCAACCACTGAAACTTCTAGACGAATTCCAAAATTATGAATATAGCTCATATCAAAAGTTGTTGACTAAAAATCCTTCGATGCTTAAGGTGCTTATTGATTAACTTTACATTTTCTTCATCAGCTTGGTCATGATTTGTATGAATCAGAGATGGATAGAAGGTGTGTGATAAAAAATAATGGTGGATTGGGAAAGGAGGTGGCGGAAGAGGTATGGATGAGAGGAGAGGGTGATTGAGTTGATGATGAAGAGGGAGAGGGTGATGGCCGACGATTGGTGGAGGTGGAGGTGGTGGTGGTGGTAGAGATATTAAAAGAAATTAGGGTTATTTGGGGTATTAATGGGGGGAAAGAGATGAGTAGCTTAAAAGACATTAATGCCCTCACGTGGGTCCCGCGTGACTACAATGAATTGAGAAAATTAACTGGGTTTGGGGTAAAGGATATAACATGTTAGGATTTGTAAACATTAGGTATGATTAATGTAATTATTGAAGACAAAAGACATGATTTGAAATAACATACATACATACATACATACATAAAGGACGAGTTTTGTAATTTACTCTAACATTTATTCAATTATTAACTCCTTGGTTGTTGGAAATTTTGATGTGTGTCATTGGAATAAAATATATTTGATATGGAATTATGGATCACATGATGTAAATCGGATGGATTTGTGATTTTTTATTGGCGTTGCATTGGTTCAATGCATGTTCTATTATATATTATATATTATAAATTTACAACACTCTTATGCATTGGGTAGTTGTAAAGTGGGCTTATATGATATTTTTTTTTTTTTTTTTTGCCACGTCTTTACTAATGTATCCATCTCTTCTATTTAGGAGACATCTGTCTCTTTGGGGGTTTAAACCTTTTTAGGTGAAACACCTCTTCATTTTCAACTCAACCCTTTCTCTCAGATCTCCTTCTCTCTCTGAAACTCTCTCTATTGGTTGCACATATTCTTCGGCAACTGTTTATGGCTCACCGTTTACGGACCTTACGCCGTCTTATTTTGTAGAGAGAAAGACAACCATCGGGTTTCTAGAGAGAGAAACGGAGTGAGGAGGGTGTTGGGTTTATGTTGACGGCAACTTTCCGGACATCCAAGGTGGCGACGGTCATGTGTGTTCTTCAATATGTCTCTTTTTGGTAACTCCTTAATGCAGTGTGATGTTGTACCCCTGGCTTCTTTGGTGCTTTGGTTATAAGATACATGTCTCTTTTGGGGTTTTAAAAACATAATGGGTGTTGGGTTACTGTTTTCGACGGCTATCCGGTCCTCTATGGCGACGGCGTACCTTTGCGGCCTTCTATATATCTCTCTTTGTTGTGTTTGACTCGATGGTAGTAAGCTCAGCCGCATCTAATAGGTTTATAGCTCGATGTTATCGGTTAACCGAAACATTTTTTAGGTGTTGAAACTGATGATTACCTCTGTTATGGCCACCGTGTTTTCTTCGTAATCCAGGCTATAATGACGCTCCACTATTTGGCGTGGCAACTTATGTTGCAGCCAGATGTTAGTAGTGGAGATCCGAGCCTAGATCTGTAACTATTATAACTTTGTGTTTTTTGGTTTTGGGTCTGATGATTGTTAGGTTGAAGGGTGTGGGGGTCATGGTTGGAGCATGATTCGTCAAGTAGGAACATAAATGGAAGACTACACCACCCTCTCCTTGATTAATGGTGGTTGGCGTGGATTAAAATTAAACCACGATTACCACGGCCATGCATTTGATAACTTTAAGACAAAAATATATTAAAATAATAAAGGGGATAATGGTTTGGGTCATGACCACACCCTTAGGGTAGTGATTTTGGATGATGGATTAAAGATGAGTGACATATCGTCTATGTAGAGGGTCATCGTGGTCATGACCACACCCTTTAGCCTTACTCGGTCACTAGCGTTTTCAAAGATCAAGAATATTTGTTTATTTTTGGGTAATGTCAAGAAAAGAGAAGTAGAGTTCAAGATTTTGCAGTATTGTATATTAAGATAAGATTTTCTTTCCTTTTCAACAAGATTCTTTTAATACGTTCGAGACGATTTGTGTTTGTAATGGATTTTGTTTTCTATTGTTGATACTAGCAAATGAGTATATTAAAAGTGGGAACCTAAAATCATTGCTAAAATCATGCTTTGGATTTGCATAGCAAATAAATGCGTAAGGAGAGATAGAGTTAGAACGTGGGGTATAGTGGGGCTTGGGTTGGGGCATTTGTTGACATGTGGAATGGGAGCCCCCACCGCCTAGTGACGTGTCCGCGGGGTATGGCGGGGCGTGGGTTGGGCTTGGGTTGGGTGCACCGCGTGACAGATTATTAAAAAAAAAATTACAAAAAATGGTCAGCGAATAAAAGGCAGCCAGCTAGGATGTCACCCCCGCCTCACGTCCGGCTTGAAACCCAAGCCCCAAGGGCCACGCTACAACTCAAGCCCACCCGGGGTGGTGGTTTGGGCGTTTTCCCCCAACCCACGCCCAAACCCCCGCCCCATACCCCACAACCTTATGTCTATACATTTTGGTGTTGGAGAAAAGCAAGAAACCATGATTGAAGGGAGAGGGTTAGTGGTAAGAAGGTGTGGTGTTGTCATAAAATGGGGAGAAGTTGGGATGGTATGTTACACATAAAGATACTTTGGTTAATATGAATGACCAAATGATATGACATTTCGTAAAATAATGCTATGCTTTATATAAAAATGTTGGTGAAGTTTATTATAATATTTGTCTACAGTTTGAGTGTTTGAGTAATGTGTTAAGAAATAGTGAAGTTTCATAGAAATATCACTTAGAAAAAAGTGTTGGTAGTCGTCCATGATTACACATTAGATGTCACATAATAATGACATTATGTAACATTTTAATTCTGATCCACATAAAGTGGGGCAACTAGATTAGATGTCGTAACAATAAGTATGACGCGTAAGTGTGTCATAATTGCACAATAAGGATGCCTCATAAATTCGTAACTGTGTCTAATAAGGATGCCTCATAAATTCGTATATGGCACGTCTTGATTTGTAAGCCCTAAGCCGTATCACGGCGGGGACTTACATCTAGTTATCATAATTATGGATTCATATTTTATAGCATGGAAACGCTCTTTTCTTATGTTTAAATACACTTTTTCTGGACGGCCAGAACAACTAATTTCGAAGACATCAGTTAACATAGATCAGCCCCGTTCGGTTCGATTCGTGGCAGACCCAAAAGAGGCAACCACGTGCAAGGAGGTACCCAAGTCGAACTCTGGACCAACCCGGGCAGGAACCCCAAAGAGGGTTAACCTTCCCACCTCCGACCAGTTGGACTGACCATTACTGGCAAAATACACTTGACTTCCAAAATAAAACGATGCCCTCCAAATTAAAACGTCGATAGCCACGTGGTGGTTTGAAAGGATATAGTGGAACGACGTGTCTTTCCGGTGCATGTCCTTTTTTAACTATCGCAGCCTTTTAGATAAAATAGTATAAATACTCATCTTCTTATTCATTAACAGCCACATGGTGTTGAAATATATGCATCATAATACTTAACACTTTTATTTTTATAACACTTTTGTTTTAGTTTACTAATGTTTGTTATTTGATTTTTCATGTCATGTGTTGCTGCTTGTTTAATGGGCCTTGGACATTCTTTACTCGCTACTGCGACTGCTGGGCTGGACAGACAGATGGACGAGTTCAGTTTATATAAAAGTCTTATTCTCATTCGCAATGTCGACCAGTAGATATTTTTTCTCTCTAAGTTCTAGAATCATCTCACTGGGTTCTTTTTCTTCTCTCTCTTAGGGTCTGTTGGATCTTGTTGTACTTGTGATCTTGTGTAAAGATCACTGTTCGTAGTTTAGATCGGTTATTGAGAGATAACTGATGTGCGTTAGGTGTGATATAATTTTATTAATATTTTAAGCCCTTTTTAACACTTTAGTCAAGTTTTAAATTTATAAAACACGATATTCTACTAACACTAAACACACATATGGGCAAGTGCACCCATCGTGAGCGTAGTATAGCGTTGGTAAGATACCGAGGTCGTCCAAGGACACAAGAGCTTTTAATACAGGTTTATCCTCAACGTCTAATCAAATCAAAAGTTTAGAAAAGGTTTTAAACATGAACATAAAAACTAAAATTGCTGAAAATAAAAATAAAATAAAAACAGATAGACAAGATGAATCACTTGGATCAGACTCGCCTTTAATGTAACCTTTGATGATTTCCGCATTTTTGCACTTTTTAAGAGATTATCTTAGTTATAGTAGTAGGCCCCTCTTTGGAAGGTGACGTTACCCTCAATCCAGTGGTTTGAGTCAGCAAGGATACAATCCCAAAGGGTTGGAATATTGAAAGATAATTAATAAAGTTATTAATGCGTAATGTGGTAGGACCCTCTTTTGAAGGTGACGTTACCCTCGGCTAAGTGGTTTGAGTCAGCAGGGATACAATCCCAAGTAGCCGGGTTAATGTATTAATAGTAGTTTACATATGAGGGGATCAAGCCATTCGCACCCCCGCCATCCAATACCAGTGGGTATTGAAGGAGGTCCTAATAAGCTTGACCCAGGTCCTTGCAGGATCTATACACTGAACAAGGAAGAACCTTACCAAACCATTCCCTTAACCCCCGACCAGGTAGCCAACATGTCTCTATATAGACCGTAGATATATAAATGGTGAAAATCTTTTATTTTATATAGACAGTAAAATAACGCCCAGACACCACGAACAAATGATAAGGAAGTTTCACCTTCAACATAAGAAACTAGTTATTAAAGTCATTAATACAAAACCAAATAAAAAGTGCGAAAAGATTAAAAATCAAAAGTATTACATTAAATGCTTGTCTTCACCAAGTGATGTAAGAGACTTAGGCAAACATGGCCTTCGATTGTCAAGAACTCTTACTATTAATCATGGATCCCGAGACTACTACACACACTCTAAGATGGATGATGGTGGTGGATGTGTGTTATAGTGGTGGTGAAGTAGAAGAGAGGCGGTTTGCCAAGAGATGCCTTTGAAGTGAACCAAGCACCCCTATTTATAGCCTGCACTTAAGCCCGGACACGGCCCCGTGTCCTCCCTCTTTCTCTTTCTTCATTAATTGCAATTGTCTGTATATGGCTCCACACGCCCCCCGTGTTCGCTGGGCATGGCCACGTATGCAGAAGCGTATCTGTACTATCAAAATTTGCAAGATTCTGCGAATCTTAGCGTTGACCACGGCCCGTGTGGAGCTGGGCACGCCCCCGTGCTGGGAATAGAAGCTTCTATAGCTTTGTCTTTTCTGTAGGCACCTCGCCACGCCCCCGTGTTCGCTGGGCACGGGGCCGTGGTCAGCCTTCTGTTTCTTTGTTTTTGCTTGGGAAGATGTTGTCTGTTGGTGGATCCGTCTGTCGTCTATGTCTTATATCGAGTCTTGTATAGAATAGATTAGATCAGGGCACGAAAAGCGAGAATACGTGAATTAGAGCTGATTCCGCTTGAAATAACATCATGTCATTTCAAGCTAAATAGCAAAGTTTCTAATTCCGTTTGAAGTTGTAATGTTTGATTCCGCTCGAAAGTTATGTCTCTGATTCCGCTTGAAAGTGTTCAAGCTAAATCAGAACACCTATAAATAGGTGTCTTGGAGCGAAATCAGTATGAAGTGTTCTTCCGGTTTGCAACGTAGTGCTGCCGAAGTGTCGAGTCGCTGTAAAAGCCATTCAATCAATATAAATCGACAATTTAAAGTGTATATTCGCTGAATTGAACTCAGTTTGTTTGTTTCCGCCGCTCAAATTGAGAAAAGCTCTTCTGATAGACTCATTCGGGTTCATATTCGATCCTACAAGTGGTATCAGAGCTCAGGAAGAAGAGTTCTATACAATTCAGTTGTGATTTCTGATTTCTACACCTTCTTTTTCAATCTGAACATCATTTCACGGTCAGAATCTGCTAAATTTCTCACAACTGGCTCGGAATCATGTATTAACAAAGCCTTAGAAGTTTCAGACTAGAATACGAACTAAAACTGATCATTTTTTAGGTTCCGCTTGAAATCACTCGAAAGAACGATGACGTCACCAGTGATTCCGCTTGAGATTAGTTTTTGATTCCGCTCAAAATTCGGGTTCCGTATGAAAGTTTTGGGTTAATTTCGCTCGAAATCGAGATTTCAGTTTAATTTCGCTCCAAATTATTGTTGTAATTCCGCTCCAACATACTATTTGATTCCGCTTGAGAATCTGGGTTTGATTTCGCTTGAATCACAGGTCCCGCTTGAAAGTAGTGTTTTGATTCCGATCCAACAAGTTACTTCGTGATTTCGCTTGTAAAACTGTTGTAATTCCGCTCGAACAAGGTTTCGCTTGAACAAGAGTTAACTGATTCCGCTTGAATCAGTGTTTCTGATTAATTAGTTGATTTTGCTTGAACTGTGAAAAAGTTTGAAGTTTGATATTCCGCTTGAACAGTCTGTTTGAAATTTCTTGAATTTAAAAAATGGACGAAGAGTTTTACAATGCATTTGCTACCCCGGCTACTCCGATCAGTATTGCACAGAACACGATGTTGGATAACGAAACGGGTACTATGCAAAAACCACCCAAACTCATGAACATCGAAGAGTATAAGGGTTGGGAAGGTCGTTTCGAGAATTGGGTGCAAGCTAACTATCTTGATGCGTGGGAATGTGTCGAGACAAAGTATGTGAGGCCGTTAAATGACGATGAAGAGGAGATTGCCATCAAGGATATGAGTGCAGATGACAAAAAGAAGTATAAGAATGAGAAAATGATGCTAAGTTTGCTACAACAAGCTGCGAAAGAAGACATCATGGTCTTATTGCAACATAACGGAAGTTCTTATTCAATCTGGAAAGCATTAAGATCAAAGTTTGTTGGTAGTCAGGAGATGGTCAAGAACAAAAAATCGCTTTTAAAGAAAGAATTTGATTTGTTTCGTGGGTTGAAAAATGAAGGCACAAAGCAGATTATTGAAAGATACTGCAATCTTTTAGCCAACATGAGAAGGTTAAGCATCGAAAAAGATAATGAAGAGTTGATTGAAAAGCTTGCTGATGCGTTGCCACACGAAACTTGGGGCACATATCTGATGATGCTCAGAAACAAGAAAGGATTTAACACGCTCACTTTGAGTAAATTTATCGAGAAGTTGGAAGCTCAAGAGATGGAACAAAGAAAGATTGTTCGGATGAAAGATTTCGATGGTGAACAGGATATTGGGTTGTATTACAAAGCAGGGGTGAATGAGAAAACCACAAATTTTTCGCCAAAAGTGGAAACTGCTTACAACACCAAGAATTCATCAGGAAGCTCATCTAAAGGATCAAGCAGTAGTAATAGTTTCTCATCTTTTCCATCATTCGATCCGAATATCTCAGCAACAAAGAATGGGAGAAAACTTCAGTGTAACATTGTACTAAATCTTGAGAATGATCAAGATTATTCCGAGGAAGTTGCTAAAAATCACATGTCTTTATTAGGAATGGTGTTGGAATCTTATAGTAGTTTTGTGGCAGGAAAGATCGGGAATCCAATGCTTACCAAAGAGGATTACGATCAAATAGATGCTTAGGAGATGGAATTAATGGACATCAAATGGTGTTTGGCCAGTGTGTTGAGGAAAGCTGATAAATTCAAGCAGATCACAGGAAGAAATGATATTCGAGAAGCTAACATTTCTACTTTAGGTTTTGATAAATCAAAAGTCACTTGTTTTCGTTGCAGGGAGAAAGGACACTTTAAGAGGGAGTGCACAAATCACGAAACAAGTGGAGCTCAGAATCCTTTCAACAACAACAATGATTACTATCGAAAGGCCATCTACCATCAAGTTGCTTAACAACCACCACAACAACAACAACATCAGGCACAAACTGCTCATGGAAGAAATGTGATTGAAGATTCTGGAAAGAGAGCTTGTGTGGTTAATCAAGACTATTCAATGAGAGCTTATGGTAACCCCTTGATAACAGATCAAGATGATGAGAAATTACCCGAAGGTTTTAGCTGGGAAAATTTTACTTGGGATGATTATATTTCTGACCAAGTTCCAGTTCATACAGCTTTTGTTGCACGAGTTGAAGAAGATAGTGATGATGATGGTGCTGAATACTATGCAAAAAGAATGGCACAACACTTGAAGATGATGGCAGAAAGTGATAGTGAAGATGAAAAGGCCAAGAAGAAAAAGAAAAAGAAAAAGGTAAAGACACCGGTAAGCAGCGATGATGAAACTCCGGTGATTCGAAGGAAAGTGAAAGAAGTTTTAAAGTTCAAGATTAATGAAGATGTTATTGCAAAAGAGATTCCTGCTAATTGTGAAACCTGTGAAATCTTGAAGAAGAAAAATAGTGAATTAATCAACAACATGAACAGGTTGAAGGAATCATATGATGTGCTCAACAAAGCGATGAATATGTACAATGACACTAGTAAAGAGCAAGCAACTGCAATGAAAACACTTCAGGGAGCGTTCATGATCAAGCAGAAAGTTGTGAACAACTACATCGAGAAGTGTGCTGCTCTTGAACAGAAACTAGAATTACAAAGAATAGAAACTGAAATAGTTAATCGTTTGTTGAAAAGTTACTCATGTACTTCTTATGTCATTGACAGGATTTATCCAACTGTTGAAGGCATGAAGGCATTTGAAGAGGATGAAGTAACTGAAGAAAAGAATGATGATGGAAAAGTGGTTGAAGAAAAGACTCCAGAAAAGAAGAACAAGAAGAAGAGTGACACAAAGAAAAAGACTGACAAGAAGGATTCTGGTAAGAAACAAGATGTCGGTTACAACAAGTGTCCACCCCCGCTAGAAAATGGATATCTGCCTAGAAATCCATATGATGAAAGAGTCAAAAAGGCTACAAACTTAATGTGGGAGTCAGAGTCCTCAGTCAATTTGCCAGAAAGTATTGATGTCATGTTTACATCGTCTGACACTGATCAACAATCTCAATTGATGAAGAAAGTGGTGGATCATGTGTTAGATAACGATGAAACTGAGGAGTCAAAGTTGGAGTCAATATCGGAGTCTATGTTGGAGTCAAAGTCTGAGTCCAGCACTCCGGGACAAACAGAAAAACAGGGCAAAAGAGTTTATAGTAATGAATTCTTGTTATCAAAATCTAATTTGAGTGATGAACCGTTTAAAGTTGCTTATACTTTGAATGATTCAGACAAATTATATTCTGATGAGGAATTTCCAATAGGAGGTGTCAAAACTGAGATGATAAAAAAGGTTTTCAAACTTACAGAAATTAACATTTCTGAAATAAAAGATTTAAATCTTACTGATAAACCTAAAAAATACACCTCAGGAGTACAACAAAGATTAAACAAGAAAAAAGGTTACAGTTCTGGTTCTGGGTTTCACAAGAAACCAAACCCTAACCGTAATTTCAAAAAGAAATGTTGGATCTGAGTTTCTTTTTGATTGTATTTTCGTTTGAAATTAAGATGAAAATGAAAGAGTTGTGCAGCGGAATAAAGATGAAAGCAAACTTTTCATACAATCAAACGAGAGTAATACTTTAATCAAACATCTTTACACAATGAATCGAAAGATTGAATTTGTTTCAACAACGATTACAATGATTGATGAATGAATGCAAACTCCCCCTCAGCCAGAGCTCAGTAGTTTGTTCGTGCAAAGAAGACGATGTGATCAAAAGAGCTAATAGAACAGTACAAAGTACTGAACTATTTATAGGCACTTGCAAACCACTGAGCATCTTTAGCTGACGTCACCATGAAAGTGACATCTAACCTCCTAACAAACTCTAACCTCTGATCTATACAAACACTGATGTAGTAACTACTGCTATTACAATTTATTACATAAAAGACACTTAAACAGCTGCTGCATCCTTCCACTGCTGTGAACCTAGCAGTGCTTGTCCGGATCAGCAGTACTTGACTCAAGGCAGTAGATTGAGTCAGCAGAGCTTTGGTCTTCCATCAGTCCTTAACATTTGGCAGTAGATGCAAGGCAGCAGTTGTGGATCAGCACTTGGTAAGATCAGCAGATAGGAGGTCAGCAGATACAAAGCCACTTTCAAGGGGAAAGACTTGCATGAACTAACTGTAATCGTCTGCTTATTCTGGATCCACTGCTCTGATCCAGTTTTGGCTTTAATTATCTGTTCCTCTGATAGGGTTCAATCCCTACAATCTCCCCCTGGAACAAATAATGCCAAAACTCTTCATTATTTGTGGAATTCTTTATTGCCTCATCAACAGCTCCCTTATCTGACCTTTAAATTGTAATTCAAAGTCTAGGGCATCTGTATCTTCATCATCCCTGCTGAGTGGAAGATCAAGGAGATCCTGCAAATCTTCAAGACTCAGGCCAAGAGCTTGTTCCCTTGATATTTTCTCCACTCCTCCACCAGACCTGAGCAAAGTCAATACGCAGGTCTGTTTGTCAGTTTCCCACTTTTGTATTTTTGAGCCTGGTGGGTTTCTTGGGAGATGTTTATTTGCAGAAATATTTGGAGAGGCTGGCCTATTCATGGCTGGCTGAGCAGCACGTGCAGATTGTTCCAATTCAAGATCTTCTTTTATCATTACTTCCGTGCCTGCTTTTACAATGGCATCTCCAGCTAATAGATCTTGAATTGTTTCCATGCTAAACTGGTTTTTGCTCCTTCTTTTGTAGATGGCAGCACCAGCTGGAGCAGTGGTTCTTTTGACTTGCAGCTTTGGTGGTCTTTTAGAAACCTCTGCTTTAGAATAGTCAGGATTTTGAGGAACTGTGGGATCTTTCTTTCTTAATTGTTCCAACTTCTTATAAGTAGCCCTGACCACATCTTCTTTCCATCTAGCAACTTGTCTTTTGTTTCCATAATCAGCAGCAACCAATTCCTCTTTCATTCTTTGCAGCTCTACCTGTTTGTCAGGTACAATCTTTCTAAATTTTGCCCAGTCAGGAGGAGTGTGAGTGACCTTCCTTTTTATCATGTCTTGAATTCTTGCAGCTTCATCTTCAAGCTCAGGAACAGTCCACTCTTTGTACATATATCTCTCTCCTTTGTACTTCTTGTGAGCCATGATGCTTTCAATGTAGTCTTTCTTCAGAGTTTCAGCTGCTCTTTCAGAAATTTGTTGACTAACATTTTTTGCAAATTGTTCTAGGGATCTGACTTGTGTGAGCAGATATTGATAATTTCTTGAAATTTCTTTATCAGATTTCCCTTGTGTGTTTCTTCTTGAGATATCCTCTGCTTGCTTGGCCTTGATTTCCAAGTATTCATCAACATTTTTAGGCCAGGGATATCCCTTTAATGATGGCAAACTCCTTTTTGCAGGGTCATCCTCATAGTAAAAAGATTTTATTTCATCTCTAACAGCTGCTAGTTCAAGAGGAAATTGAACACCTGCAGGAGGTAAGGGCTTGTACATTGGAACTGAAGAGAGAGGAACAGGTTTTGGTATTGTGACAAGAGCTGAAGATTTTGAAGATGTTTGTGGTGGTGAATTGTCATCATCTTTAAGAATTAGTCTTCTCCTTTTTGTAGGAGGGACTGATGATGTTTTGGATGGAATAGTGGTGGTAGATGTAGTGGCAGTGGATTGTGATTGACTAACAGCTGTTGAAACAACTGGTGTTTCAACCACTGTTGTCATTACAACAGATGTTATAACATCTGCTGTCTTCTGCTGTATGTCAGCAGGTGTTGTTTTTGGTGGTGATGATGGTAAAGTAGTGGATAATGTTGTGTGTGTTGAAGTGGTGTGTGTTGATGGAACAACTGTTTGGCAAGCAGTAGTTTTTGTAACTCCTGTTGCATCAGCTGTTTTGTATGGTGGTTTTTTAGCAGACTTTGAACGTCTGGTTGGAATAGATTTGGGTTGCCTCACTTTTCTAGTAGGCTTCTTCTTTTCCTCAACAGGATTTTCATGATCCTTTGAACCAGAAGTACCCTGTTCTGGATGATCCATTCTGTCCACCCTGGCTTTTCTTTTGGCCTCTCTATCTCTTTTTACACTTGCAACTGCTTCTGCTAGTGCATTTGTTGTCACATCAATTTTCTTGCTGCCATCTGGCAAAGGGATCTTTTTGGTCATGTTTGAATTTTCTGGTTCAAGATAAAGACCATCCTCTCTACCCTTCTTTTTCCACTCCTTAATTTTCTCCCCCTTTTTGGCATTATCTTCTGGGAGTTGATAAATGTAGCGTACTTTTGGAGGTGTAGTGCCAGTGGTGTGCAAGATCTGAGTTTTGAGAGCCTTTAAATCAGCCTGAGTATTCTTGAACCTTGACTCCATTGCATTTCTTAGCTGTTGTACATGTTTTTCATGTTGCTGATCTGCTAATTGTGCTTGTTGTTGGAGAAAAGATTGAAAGAGATTCCAGAGCTCATTTGTAGCAGGTGCCCTTTGTGGAGCAGGTGCTTGAGGTGGAACAGCAGTTGATTGTACCTTCTGAACTTGTAACACCTGTTGTAGCATATCTTTGAGTTCTGCAACAGAGTTATCAAGCTTTGCAATACGATCCGTCAATTTCTGGTACTTTAAACCATCACCCAATTTAATGGGATCATCTGATTTCCCACTAGCAGTGGTTTTATCAGTGGTAGATGTAGGGAGTATACTCCAAACATTAACCACTGATGCCCCTTTTTCTTGGTACTGGGGTCTTCTTCCTTCAACACTTGACAACCTTTTGATGTTGCCAGTAGGATAAATAAATCCACTGGTGGTTGGCAGAGGTGCTATAAAAGGAATTGCCTCCAAGGAAGTCTTATTAATGTAACCACTGTCCAACTGTAAACCTGTAGGTTCAACAGTTGTAGTGGCTGCTTCACTTGGATTACCACCAAGAGTTACTTGTAACTCATGGGGTGTAACCTCCTCAGGGTGTGTTGGTGGGTTAGCAAAGATTGATACATCAGACCCAGTTAGTTGTTGAGGTATATTCTCATTAGTAGGTGATTGAGAAGGACTGGTTAATGCCTTGTTCAAATCAATTGCATCCAACAGTGGTTTTATTGGTGAGGGAATTGTGGATGTGATGATTGGTGTAGAAGTAGGATGTGTCCCGGGCATTGGACTGTGGATGATAGAAACGAGTGTTTCCAGAGCATCATGATGTGGAGACCCTATTTGTACAACCTGTTCCTTTTGTGAAGAAACAGGAGGAGTTTCGGTTATGGGTTGAGATATTTGTACCAACTGCTGTGAGGAAGTAGCAGCAGTGGTTTCTTATGACTTTTGTGTTGTCACTGGCAGGAGCTCTGGTATCTCATCCTCCAGAGATGCCTTTTTGATGGTTTTGGGGGGTTTTTGTGTTTTTCTTTTTGTTGGCTTTTTGGTGATTTTAGGTGTGGGTTTCAAAACAGTTGTGCTGCTGCTTTAATCACCTTGAGCAGTGGGCTCAGCAGCAGATACCTGAGGAACAGTTGTAACTGCTAAAATCTGCTCAGGCACCTCTGCTTGTGTTTTGCAAGGTGCTAACATTCTTGAAAAAGTTTCAGTTGTTAAACTGTTTATTTGAGTAGAATCACCTTGGTTTATTACAGCTAAATCATCCTTACTGAATTTCTTTGTAAAATAGTAACTTAAGAACCTTGGAAACAGTAAGAATGATTTTGTTTCAACATTATTAACCAAATCTTTAAAAATTTCCCGAGAATAGTTAAAATTTTCTCCTTGAAGAATTGCATATCCCAGATTTTGAATCTTTAAAGGGATTTCATTGAAAGAAGTGGTTTTGTTTGAAACACAGAGTAGGAGGGTATGAAATAAAAATCTGGTTGCAGACGGAAAATAACCTTTTTCTAAGGTAATCTTCTTCATCATTGTGGCTTCATACCCTCGTTCAATGAAGTCAGTTTGTAACTCGGTTTTAGTGAAAGAAATTTTACCTTCCTGATCACCGAGTTGAAAGACCTCTGAAATGGATTGTGGCGTGATTTGGACAGCTTTACCCTTTATCAAAGAGTTTATGGTGGTTGCAGTGTCACCTTGTTTTTCAAGGGTTGCATTTTTCCAGAACTCCCTTTGGGTCGCCAAATAGATTGGTGCATCGGCAGTGAACAAAGTTTTGTACTTTGATTTTGCCATGAGATCAATGGTGGAATCGAAAACTTTAGTGGTTCCTGGTTTTGTGAGAAGACCCAGGAGATTGTGAGATGGTTTATGTGGAATTTCAGTGGAGATTGCCTTTTGAGAGGCTGTTTTAGATGATGATTTGGATGAGGGTTTTGAAGATTTCTTTGATTTTGTCATTTTGAGGATGATTGATCGAAGAAATTTGTGAAGAAATGAGAAGAAAAACTGCTTTGAGAAGAGAATTTTTAAGAATTCAATTCGACAGTAAAACCCTGTTTTGGTGGTGAGTGGGGGATTTTATAGGGAAGAAAGTGAATGCTGAGGTGGCAGCCGTTACAAAAGGTCTGACCAATATGTACTGCCCACGTGACAACCCCTGTTGAAAGTGAAGGACAGTACTTGTGTGATAGGGACAGATGAAGGCAGTGGTATGAAAGCAGTGGATGATTTTCACTATCAGTGGATAGCATATCAGTGGATAAGACACTGCTTTTGAACAACAAAGTTTATCAAAGTAATGAGATAGCAGGGGTTGACTTTCAGCAGTGGACAGACTTTTGAAGGAAGCAGACTTTTGAACAATCAGTGGTTAATGGCAGACTTTTAAGGATTTAATGAGAAATTTTCATTTTTAGCTATTTTTAAGGATGGAGTTTTGATTTTCTGAAAACATTTTGTTGCTTTTATTCATAGAAAAACAAGATGTTGCTTGTTATTCCATGTTCAGCATCCCAATTCTAGAGACCAAGCTTTCAAAAGTGGCTGTATCAAGTGCTTTTGTGAGCACATCAGCTAGCTGATCTTTAGTTGGGACATGATGCAGAGAAATCAAACCTTTTTCATAGCAATCCCTCACAAAGTGATGTCTGATGTCGATGTGTTTGGTGGTTGAATGGGAAACTGGATTTTTGATGATATTTTCTGCTGCCTGACTATCCAACATGAGTGGTGTTTTCAAGGCAGTGATACCAAAATCCAGTAACTGATTTTGAAGCCACAGGAGTTGGGCTGCACAGCTTGCAGCAGCAATGTATTCAGCTTCAGCAGTGGATGTTGAAACAGCTGCTTGCTTTTTGCTTTGCCATGAGACTAAGCAATCACCCAGAAACTGGCACCCTCCTGATGTGGACTTCCTTGTGGTGTGACATCCAGCAAAGTCACTGTCTGAGAAACCTGAAAGCTTGATGTTCCCATTAGCTGGATACCAGATACCAAGTGTGGGAGCACCTTTTATGTATCTGAAGATCCTTTTTACAGCAATGAGATTTGATTTTCTGGGAGCTGATTGACTTCTTGCACAGACACATGTTGCAAACATGATGTCTGGTCTAGATGCAGTTAGGTACAATAAAGACCCAATCATGCTTCTATAAAGTGTTTGGTCAATCAGCTCATCCTTTTCATCAGACATGACCAGCTTATTTGTTGCCATGGGTGTGCTGCATGGTTTACAATCATTCATATCAAATTTGGTTAAAAGTTCTTTAGCATATTTGCTTTGATGAATGAAAGTTCCATTTTGCAATTGCTGTACTTGGAGACCAAGAAAGCATTGCAGCTCACCCATAGCACTCATTTCAAACTCAGCTGTCATTAGTTCTCTAAACTCTTCACACATTGAGTTACATGTGCTTCCAAAAATAATGTCATCCACATAAATCTGGACAATCATTAAATCCTTCCCTCTCCATTTTAAAAACAATGTCTTATCAATGGTACCTCTTTTGAAACCATTTGAGAGTAGGAAGTTGGAAAGAGTTTCATACCAGGCCCTTGGTGCTTGTTTCAAGCCATACAAGGCTTTGTTTAGCCTGTAGACATGATCTGGATAAAATGGATCCTCAAAACCTGGAGGTTGACAAACATACACCTCTTCTTGAATTGTACCATAGAGGAAAGCACTTTTGATATCCATTTGAAACACCTTCATATTGTGGTTGACAGCAAAGGCCAGGAACAGTCTAATGGCTTCCAATCTTGCAACAGGGGCAAATGTTTCATCATAATCAATCCCCTCTTCCTGTCTGTAACCTTGAACCACAAGCCTGGCTTTATTCTTGACAACAATACCCCTTTCATCAGTTTTGTTCTTGAAGACCCACTTTGTGCCAATGGGACTAACCTCTTCTGGCAGTGGTACAAGCTCCCATACTTGTTGTCTTTTAAACTGTTGGAGCTCCTCTTGCATGGCTTCTACCCAGCTGTTGTCTTTCAGTGCCTCTTGATACTTAACTGGCTGATGGAGTGATAGAAAACCGGCAAAAAGACAAATGTTTTGGGTTTGGCTTCTTGTGACCACCCCTTCATTTATGTTGCCAATGATTTGATCAGGTGGATGAGATCTCAAGAAGATTAAATCTCCTTGGTATGGTATGATGGCATTGGTTGGTGAGGGCTGCAAATGTGTATCATCTGAGCTAACCACTGCTGGGGACTTTGATGATCCAGCAGTGGCTTCAAAAGGTGGTGGTATAGGAGGTAATGAAGTGGACAACTGCTGACTTTTATCCACTGTTTGAGGACTTTTGTCAGCAGTGTTTGAGGATGTGGAAGCAGAGGTTGATGGGCTACTTTGGTCAACAACTGTTGAGGTAGCAGTGGTTGAGCTTTGACAACTGTTTTGAACAGCTGGTGCTTTTCCCTTTGGGGCAGACCTTTGAGGGATGATGATTTCATACCCATAGTCTGGAGTTGTATCCTCTGATGTACCTGCACTGTTAGTCTTGACAGCAGTATTTTCAAAAGTGAATTTTTCAAGATCAAACAGATCTGCAGGGTTTGCTGGGATTTTCATTGATGAGAGTTCATTGAACTTAATATTCAAAGTCTCCTCCACTGCCTTGGTCCGTGTATTGAACACTTTGTAGGCCTTGGCAGTGGTTGAGTATCCCAGATGATAACCACAATCAACTTTGGCTGCAAATTTTGAAATGGAATCTTTTAAGTTCAAAATAAAGCATGGGCAGCCAAACACTTTGAAGTATGAGATCAGTGGTTTAATTTTATACAGAATTTCATAGGCAGTCTTTTTGTGCCTGGGGTTTATTAAAACTCTGTTCTAAACATAGCAAGCAGTGTTTACTGCCTCTGCCCAGAAAGTTAATGGCAAACCTGAATCTGCAAGCATGGTTCTGGCAGCCTCAATCAGAGTTCTGTTCTTCCTTTCAACTACCCCATTCTGCTCTGGTGTTCTTGGGATGCTATACTGCCTTACAATCCCTTTCTTCACACAGAAGGCATCCAACTCCCTATTTTTGAATACTGTGCCATTGTCACTCCTGAAGCTTTTCACTGGAAGGTCAAATTGCTTTTCAACCTGTATTACAAAGTCTTGCAAAATGCCTGCAGTTTCATCTTTTGAGTGCAAAAAGAAGTCCATGTGAACCTAGAAAAGTCATCAACAATAACCAAACAATATTTTTTCTTTTTGAGGCTCATGACTTGAACTGGGCCAAACAAATCCATGTGTAGCATTTGCAAACACTGGGTTGTTTTGGACTCTTCAATGGACTTGTAAGAACTTTTATGCTGTTTTCTTTTTAAACAGGAAATGCAATGTTCAGGACAAGAAAACAATTTTTGTGGTAGGCCTCTCACCAAACCATTTTTTGAAATTTCTGTAATTGTCTTAAGATTTGTGTGTCCCAGCCTTCTGTGCCAAAGTTCTGTCTCTTTGTTAGAGGCAGCTGAGAACAGACAGGCATCAGCTCTGGGACACTCTTTTGACATGTCAACAACATAAACATTGCCACTTCTTTGAGCAACAAGTTTAGTTTGACCAGTTTTGATTATTGCTTCAATCTTTTTGACCATTTCTGGTCCAACAATCCTACAACAATCTTTTGTGAAGAATGACCCAAAACCCTTGTCACTCATTTGGGACACACTCAGAAGGTTGAATTTTAGATTGTCTATTAGATTGACATTTTCAAATTTTACTTTTCCAGACTCCACTGTACCCGACCCCAGAACTTTTCCTTTACTATTATTCCCAAAGGATATATCACCCCCTCCATGGATTTTAAAGTCTTTGAGGAGGGCTTTACATCCTGTCATGTGCCTGGAGCCTCCACTATCTACATACCAAAGACTATCAAAGCATGCAGAAGCTCCCTGCACATGAAGTAAAAGGATTAGTTCATTAAGGTCTCCAAAGCCAACAAGGCTTTGGATGGGGTCTCAACAGTGTCTGGGATGGATGCAGAATGATGGACAGTGGTTAGGTCAGGAGTTTGAACTGTTTTAGGACAGTGTTTCTCTAACCACTGTTGTGGGTCCTGACCAATCATCTGCTGGTAACCAAAAGGATGCTTGTTCACTTTGGGTTTAGGAGGCCTTTTGTAGGCCTCATAAACGTGAGGAATCCTCTGGTAAGACTGTTTTTCTCTGCCTTTTCTGAACTGATTGGCAGGGGGTGCATCAGTAACATGAACATCTCTTTTGACAGATGTTTGGTTCAGCTGTTTTGTAACAGCTGTTTGAACTGGCACAAACAGTGGTTGTTTCTTGGTGAATTTGACAGATGTTGATGATGATGATGGACTCAAGGATGTTTTAGCAATGTACTCATTCTTTTTCACATCAAAGTTTTTGAGATACACACATGCTTGAGTTTTGTGGTTTGTTTTACCACAGACAATGCAACCTTCAGCTGAAACAATGACACTTGTTCTGTTTAAATCATAAGCTTTTAAGTGGAAACAATCTTTTGTTAGATGATTCCTTTTCTCACAGAATTCACAAAACAAGTTATCATTTTTTTCTTTCTTCTTTCTCTTTTCAGACTCCTTTGCAGCAGAGGTTTTAACCACTGCTGGGATGTCCTTGAGAGGTATGACTTTAGCTTTTGGAGCCTTGACACCATCAATTGATGTAAAGTCCATTGGCTTGAAATTTTCAAGAATGTCACACTCATCAGACCATTTTGGTTTAAACTGGTATTCTTCAAGCTCCTCAAAAGTAGAGGATTCCATTGGTCTGTCAAGTGTGATTTTGTTACCAAGTTTGTCAGTGATTTTCACTTCTTGGCCATTCTTGTTTTTGGGGATGAACTCAGTGGTTACATCAGTGGTTTGAACAGAGTTTTCAAAAGCAGTGTTTTCATCATCATGTTTTCTATAGCCAACCCCAAATTTCACATTGCTTTTTCTCTGTTTTTCAAGCATAACCTCATATCCTTTGCAGGATTCCACCCATCTTTCACAAGTAATCTGGGCAGACTCCAACTCCTTTTTGCAAACTTGGTATTTTTCTACCATAGTTTGAAGTTGGGTTTTGGTTATACTCTGCTCTTCTTTTAGACAGCTGTTCTCTTTTTCTTTTTCAGTCAATTTGTTTTTAAGTTCTTTTAAAGACCTTTCAAATTTGACCTCATCAGACAAGATTTTATCCCGAAGGTTTTCATTCACCTCTTTAATGTTAGCAAAAGCAATTATGCAATTGTCAGAACACAGTTTTTCAAGAACTTGAGGAGATACCTTGGCAGCTGCCATCATTGCACAATCACATTGATGATCTTTTTCATCATCAGCTTTCACCTTCTTTTCACCAGCCTTTTCTTCTTTCTCTTCTTCTTTGTCCTCTACGGACCATGGATCTGTCAATGGTTCAATCAGGGTACCTGAACTCTCTCCCAACAGTAATTCACCAGCCACAGCAGTAACCACTGCTTCAGTCACCTCTTCCACTATTTCAAAGCACTGCTGTTCCTCCTCAGTTTCAACCCCCTCCTGTATTGACTCTAATTCCATCAAACAAAACTCATCATGTGAAGAATCATTAGAAGCATAGAGTGCAAAATTTTCATCATTAAGGTCTTCAGGCATACTGCTCCAGTCAACAAACCCTTGAGTGAAAAAACTTTGTTGATCTGGTTGTGCTGCTGCTGGAGCAGTGGTTTGAGGTGCAACAGGTTGCACTTGTACCTGTGGAGCAGGGGTTTGAACATATTGGATTTGTGGAACAGTAGTTTGGACATAATGTACTGGCACAGGGGCAGCAGCATAGTGAGCAGTGTTCACTTGAGCTGCTGGGGCATATTGGGCATAGTGCACAGTGTTTTGGTTTTGAGGTCTAGGATTTGAGCTAGGATGAGTAATTATGGGACCAGTAGTTTGACTCCTGCATTCCCTAGCGAAATGTCCCAACCTATTACACTTGTAGCACTTGATTTTCGATTTATCCAACCCAACCCTTAGATTCCCATGCAAACCTGGGAATTTTCGCCCTGTTCTTTTGTAAAACTTGCTAGTTCTAACACTTAGCAAGGCCAGTTGGTGCAGGATGTCCATTTCCTCTAAATCAGTGGGATCAAAATGTTGCAAATCATTTAGTTCAAAACTTAAATTGTCTGACATCTGGTTTTCATATGCAGTGAATGCATAACTAGCAGAGTGAGAATCAGGGTTGTTAAAATTTGCACCAGCAGTTATGTCAATGAAGTGATCAAAACCCTGATCCTTACCACTGCTCCCAGATTCTTCTTGACCCAGAAGAGCAGTATTACCGAAAGTGTAGTCATCGGTAACTTTTCCTGACTCTTGTAACCTCCTTTTCTGGTTCAACTCCCTTTCGTAGGTCAGGAGTCGACCGTGGAGTTGGGTCAAGGTCAGATCCTTGAATTCAGGTGAGTTTCGGGTGACAAAAGCTATGGTGTCCCATTTTTCTGGCAGTGACCTGAGGAACCTGCTATTTTGAGTTGAGTTTGTAAAAGTGGTGTTAACAAGCCTCAGTTCACTGATGAGACAACTGAAACGCTCAAATTGTTGCGTTAGTGATTCGCCTTTAACGTAGCAAAATGTTTCATACTGTTGGTTCAGGATTTCCCTATTGTTTTCTATGACTTCTTCAGTTCCCCCAAACTGTTCCTTAAGTGCGTCCCATAACTCTTTGGCACTGTTACAATGTAACAGTCCAGCATATATCTCATTGGGCAGCGCTGATGCTACGATGCTAAACGCTTTAGCATCTAGTTCGATCTTTTGAAAATCGGTTTCGGTATAATTTTCAACTGGTTTTGGAACGAACTTTTTAGCATCTTCAGCACTTGGCACTGAAGGAACATGGGGACCATAAATGACAGACTTCCAACAACGTGTGCTTTGTTGAGCGAGGATGTGTCCCATCCTCCTCTGCCAGATGTTGTACTCATTTCTTTTTAGCATAGGTGGTTTAAAAAGCGAGCCGATGTTGTTTTTATCATCCTGAGATTGGGACGTCATTCTTGTTGTTTTACAGACACTGAGAAATCAACTTTAATGGTGATTAATCCTTGCTCTGTTTTTCAACGGACGAACAAACGATCAGTATCAACTGTTGTGAGCTGAACTATTTATGTCAAAATGATTGTTAAATCAAATTTGACTGTGCAAGCTCTGATACCAATTGTTGGATCTGAGTTTCTTTTTGATTGTATTTTCGTTTGAAATTAAGATGAAAATGAAAGAGTTATGCAGCGGAATAAAGATGAAAGCAAACTTTGCAAACAATCAAACGAGAGTAATACTTTAATCAAACATCTTTACACAATGAATCGAAAGATTGAATTTGTTTCAACAACGATTACAATGATTGATGAATGAATGCAAACTCCCCCTCAGCCAGAGCTTAGTAGTTTGTTCGTGCAAAGAAGACGATGTGATCAAAAGAGCTAATAGAACAGTACAAAGTACTGAACTATTTATAGGCACTTGCAAACCACTGAGCATCTTTAGCTGACGTCACCATGAAAGTGACATCTATCCTCCTAACAAACTCTAACCTATGATCTATACAAACACTGATGTAGTAACTACTACTATTACAATTTATTACATAAAAGACACTTAAACAGCTGCTGCATCCTTCCACTGCTGTGAACACAGCAGTGCTTGTCCGGATCAGCAGTACTTGACTCAAGGCAGTAGATTGAGTCAGCAGAGCTTTGGTCTTCCATCAGTCTTTAACATTTGGCAGTAGATGCAAGGCAGCAGTTGTGGATCAGCACTTGGTAAGATCAGCAGATAGGAGGTCAGCAGATACAAAGCCACTTTCAAGGGGAAAGACTTGCATGAACTAACTGTAATCGTCTGCTTATTCTGGATCCACTACTCTGATCCAGTTTTGGCTTTAATTATCTGTTCCTCTGATAGGGTTCAATCCCAACAAGAAAGGTCTTGGTTTTACTCCAACAGAAAAACAGAAAAATGAAAAATATGTTCGTGATTTTAAAGCAAAAATGACATTTGTTTCAGGAACTAGCTCAGAAGAGGAAGAAAAGAAAGAATTCTGGAGGTAGTCAAACAGTGAGTTCCTTGCAAAGAAGCAAGATGACATGAAGAAGATGGCTGAGCAGAAGAAAGATACGAGAACCTGTTTCCAATGTAACAAAGTTGGACATATTGCCAGGGAGTGTTCTAAGGCAATACAATCAAAACAAGGAGTATCTCGTAAACTAAAAGAAAAAGTGGTTGAGTTTGACTCACCAATTGACAGATCTAAACTTTTCAAAAATTCTACATTTGAAATTGGTGAATGCTCAAACAAGTTTTATAAGAAGAGAGCTAAATCAGACAACCAGAAATGGGTTGTTAAGAAGTCTGTTGATAGTTGTAGCGATGACTCTGATAGGTCAAAATCAGAGGAGCTATCTTCTGGCGATGAGTCTGATTCTACAAAATCAGAGGAGCCACAGGTTGTTTCAAAAAGTGAAGGATCAGTTTCGACTGTGGATTATGAGAAATTTCCTCCACTTCGGGCTGAAAATTTTCAAAAGAAAATTGGTAAAGTTGAGATATCAAACCAATTTTATGATGATAATAAGGTTTTTGATGTTGAAAAGGCCTTTAACCCCACTGTAAAACATATTTTTGGAAAAATGATTAATCGAAAAGTCAAAGGGGTTAAAGAGTTCTATGAGAAGAAGAGGGGAGGTAAGAAACCGAGTAATGATGATTCGGTAACACCCAAGGCTCTTCAGGCTTGGGTAGATATTCTCTTTGATTGAAAAACCTGACTTGCCGGAGTTCCCAGGTTGGTAAGCGTGGAACATGAATCGGCATCATTCTTTGTATTTGTTTGTGTTTTTCGTACAAGTGGTAAATCAGGGTCATTGATTTGAACTTGATGATATCATAATACAAGTGGTTGAATGACAATATGATGAACCACATCCCCGAACCTACAAATAGTATACCTACAAATGGTAAAATCAACTAAACTTATTTTCTGGAAAAATCATTTTGATTAAAACAAACTTAAGTGTTTTGAAATCTAAATGGGAAAATAGTTTGTTGAAAGGGGGAGTTCTGATTGTTTATGTCAAGTGAATGGCGATTTGAGGCGATTCGATATCGGTTGTCACTTTATTATACAGTTTGTTTTAAAATTGTTCTTACTAAGTGGGTGAAGAGCTCATTTGTTTTCAAATTTCCTAAAATGTGTTTGCATTTTAGGGGGAGTAGAAAATTTCAGAAAATACAAAAACATTAGAAAATTTGAAAAATCCAAAAACATGATAAAATGAAAATGAGTTTTGGTGTATAAAAGAGGAAATGATAGTACATCAGTGGGCGATCACAACCTGCTAAAGAATTGGAAAGTTAAAAATGTGATAAACAATCTCACTGCGGATATGCCAGTAGGTTTTTACACATTTAGAAGATTGTGACGAGATATAAACCTAAATTTCAAACTTGCTTAGATCGTGGGGAAACATCTCTCGGATATATGGGTAACCCCCGAAATCTTGTTTGAAAGGTCCCTCTTTCTGAGATACTAGGTCTTTATGCTAAGTGATATCTGGGGTATTATCCCGGGACTTCTGCTGAATGAAAATTCTGACCTAGTCCCTGCATAATACTTTCTGCAAATGCTTGAAATACAGCGCCGCCCTCAGCAAATTGATGAAACAATAAAATTGATAGTCATTGTTGTTGAAGAAAAGATCCTCTAAAAGGGACACACCTAAAGTCGAGCCGTCATCTCTTTGCTGAACGGAAGTTCTGACCTGAGCTCTCACGGATTCGCATCTAACCTCTTACAGATATCATCTAGGTATACTCACCTGTAAGACTGAATATTGGGATCTGGATACGGGAGTATATTCAAGTGGTGGGACACGCGATTAAGTTTAAGTGCTTAAAACATTAATATCGTATCTCAGATCAGTTGAACTTTGTGTGAAAATTTAAGTGGACCAGTATACTGACAATCTAGGTGAATTGTTTAGAACTTAAAATGAAATCAAGCTTAACGGTGTTGGTGATATGTCTCATAATCTGATATGATCCTCCTACACAAATTCTCAAAAATATTGTCTGTATAGATTTTATTTCAAAAATCCAAAAAGATTTTATGTGTGTTTTAGCATACTTTTGAAAAATTCAAAAATATTTTCGACAACTGGTGTTGAAGAGCTAATTTTCAAAATTCCAAGTGCTAAGCTTGACGAACTGGTTTGGGAGTGTTGTGTGTGAAAGATTTTAAAGTCTTGTTACAAGTGGTCATCATAAGGTTTGAATTTGATACACCTGTAAGTGGTTCATCAGAGGCTATTTGGTAGATTAGTTTGTGATGTAATCTACTAGTGGTGTCTGAGTGAGTTAAAGGTGTATATCAGAAATCTTATGTTTGAGGTAGAGATTGTGCAGATAACCTGAGCTGGAGGAGAGCCAGGTCACGATCTTGGAATGGATTCTAAATCTGTGAAAACCAGACTGCGATCCCAGCCGATTGAGAGGGGGAGTCTGAGTTGCATAAAGCCAGGTTTTTGATTATGAGATTGTTGTTGCTGATAAGATTAAAGACGTCAACATCCGAGGGAAAGAATTTGTTGATGTTGATAGAGAAAAGAAGATAGAGATTGAGGATGCTTACAGCGTCAAATACTTCAAAGAGAAGCCCAAAGGCTGATAAAGACTGAAGATAAGAAGACTCAACACTGAAGACTCCGTCAACATCCGAGGGGGAGTTTGATGGTGCATCCATCTGTCGTCTACGTCTTATATCGAGTCTTGTATAGAATAGGTTAGATCAGGGCACGAAAAGCGAGAATACGTGAATTAGAGCTGATTCCGCTTGAAATGACATCATGTCATTTCAAGCTAAATAGCAAAGTTTCTAATTCCGCTCGAAGTTGTAATGTTTGATTCCGCTCGAAAGTTATGTCTCTGATTCCGCTTGAAAGTGTTCAAGCTAAATCAGAACACCTATAAATAGGTGTCTTGGAGCGAAATCAGTATGAAGTGTTCTTCCGGTTTGCAACGAAGTGCTGCCGAAGTGTCGAGTCGCTGTAAAACTCATTCAATCAATATAAATCGACAATTTAAAGTGTATATTCGCTGAATTGAACTCAGTTTGTTTGTTTCCACCGCTCAAATTGAGAAAAGCTCTTCTGATAGACTCATTCGGGTTCATATTCGATCCTACACTGTCGAGGGGTCGGGCATGCCACGTTTATTCCTTTTCTTGTATTTGTGTTAGATTTTGCTGCATATTTGTTCCTTTTGTTCATTTAAGCTCATTTGATCCTGAAAATATAAAAGGAAGACAAAAGCACACTTTTTCCAACATTAGTACTAAAAAGGGTTTGTTTTATGCCTCATTTGATGTAATTTATATGTTGCATTTTACACACATCAAATAACCCCACACTTGAATCTTTGCTTGTCCTCAACCAAAACTCTTTATTATGTGGCTTACACACCCAAATGGAATTGGTAGAAGAGAAGTTTTAGGCTTGTCTTGAGTGTCGGGAATCCAAGATCTTTATTGGGTTTTATTTTTATGCTATTTACAATCCTATTCGTTATGATTTATTTGGAACGTTTCATAAGAGAAATTACTTATTTGGGCATAACATGCCTCTTTAAAATTCCATTTATATACAAGTTCACATACCTCACGGGAGATCACTCAACACTCGGCCTAAGATGTATTTTTGTGAAACACTCGAGACCGGCATGGAACTTATTTCTACCATATGCTTGCCAAGCAATCAATCATCATCCTTTTTAACTATAAGCCTTTGTAAATATCAAGAGGACTTGGGGAAGGGTTAGGCGTGGGTTAAAGGTAGGTGGTTTTAGGTTAGTGGTTAGTAAAAACGGCTAAAAGCGTAAAAAGCGTCGGTCGTCATAAAACTTTTTGTTTTTGTGACTTTTATTCAGACTAAGCATTTGCAAACCAAGTTTCTTTGAGGATTGTTTGTTTATTGCTAGACTCCATTTTTTTTATAAGGAACGTCACAAGAAAACCGAGCTTTTTAGAACTTGTTATTCCCAAATTAAACCAAGACAAGTAAAAAAATGAAAAATATTTAAAAAAAATTGGGGTGATTAGCGGTTCCAATAGAGTTTTGTGTAAGGCTTGTTATTAGAACTTGCAAAATTCAAGGTTTAGCATCCCCCCTCCCCCACACTTAAATTACACAATGTCCTCAATGTGTCCCAAAAATAAGTTTTTAGGTTGATTGAATGTGTAAAAAGGTGTTTAAAACAAGGTTTTAGTGTTACTGGGCATCTGGACACGGCCCCGTGCTGGGTGAGCACGACCCCGTGTTCAGACTGCCAGTAACGAAAACTTACAGAAGGCGGACACGGGGGCGTACCTGGTGAACACGACCCCGTGTCGGGTAGATTTTAAACAAACAGAAGGTTCTGGGCGATGGACATGGGGGCGTGCCGGCTGGGCACGACCCTGTGTTGACAATCTGCAATCCTTGAAAACAGGTTTTGGCTTTTGGTTCTGATTTCCAAGCTTATGTAGCACTAATACTTAGTGCTTCCAAGCCTCCTAGGTACCTATTTTGCTTAGAAATACCACACCAAAAAAGATAACAAACATCCTACCTTACCATAAGTTCAACCATCCACAACATAAACTAAAAAAATGCAGGAAAGTAAAAGTGTTAACGGGAAATAAATTGTTCAACAATGGCACGCAGGCCAGTAAATTGTTTGTGAGAGAAAGGGAGGTTAACCTGTTATGACCTTCAACCGAATCACATCACCATCAACGCTTCCACTTCAATCCATATCTTCGTCCTCATCATTTCCTCCTTGGCCCGCCATGTACTCCCGGATGTTTCCGATGTCATCCTGCATATCGGAGATGTTCCTCTCCATCGTTCAGACCCGGGTGTACGTGTTGCTTGACATATTGTAGGTGTTGCGGGTGCACATGAGGTTTTCTTGCAAGAGATCATGTAAAGTTTGGAAATTAGGAAAACCACCTCCTTGAGAGGAGGATTGGCCTGGATCACCATGATGCTGATACTGGAACTGGGGAGGAGGACGGAATTGTGGAACGTGAAGGACGAGAGCTTCTTGAGGGTTCCACGCATGCCCTTGAACCGTTTGAAATCTTATCGTCCCGTCATTGGCTTTGTTGATTATACCCATGGAGCGACATATGACGAGGTCCACTTTACCCAACCATGGGCCCTTCTTGAAGGACCTCGGCATCCTTTGCACAAAATTCTTGAAGAGGCGGTAGATCCACCCTCCAAAAAGGATAGGGGTCGGGGGATTGGCGTGTTGGTTCAAGTGCATGTTGCGAAGGAACAGGTGTGGAACATCAAGGTGCACACGGTTGTGAATGCAGTAGAGGACGTTCAGATCACGTAAGCCTACAACACCATTACTGTCATGCCGTTGACAGAGGGAGTTGCTTAGGACCCTATGAATGTAGTGGTATAAAGGGTCCCGCAACTGTATGCTCTTGGTCTGGCTCGGGTTATAGGCTCCTTCCCCAATTTGAGCCCATGATGCTTGGCGTTGGCCTTGTGGGAGTTCACAGATACCACCCGTGTTTTCCTCATCTCCAGCATCCTCCTCAGCATATAACCCAATAATGGCCCTAAATTGTGCAATTGATATCGAGAACACATTCCCCGCACAACGAAATTCCACCCCCTCATTGTCAAATGGCTTCGCTTTTGCCTTGAAGGCAAACGTGCTATAAAACTCCATGTTATACTCATGCAAGGAGTGGAGCCTAGTGCAAAGAGCTGCTCTTAGTGGACCAGTGACAAGATTGTTCAAGCGGTCGACCTGGCCTACTGCTTCTAGAGTGTCCAGGCAAACTTGTCAGGGGTTTTCCTCGGGCCTTGTCTTGATAATTTCAAACCCTGCTTGAGCAGCCCACTCATTCTGGTTGAACCTTGTAAATTTCTTGGCCATCTGAAAGAAAACACCAAAACAATTAGCACGAAACAGTAAATTTTCGAAGAAAACTGAATACAGCCAGCTGAACACGGCCCCGTGTTCACTGGACACGCCCCATGTTCGCCGGAAATCAGTTGGACACGCCCCCGTGCTCGCTGAGCACGACCCCGTGCTCAGGCGTCTGTTTCCCATAAACCCAATTTTTTGACCCGGTCCCGAAAACTTGAAAATTTTTGGTTGTGTAGGGGCGGTTTTCCCCGAAAATGAAACACCAAATGTCTTTTTTTCCAAAAACAAACTGTTTACCCCATCAATTTCATATTTTTAGGTTCAAAAACAAGGGTTTGTAGTTTTTGTTTGAAATCGGGCAAATCTACAAACAATTCAAGTTGATTTACTTCCTATAACATGCAACTATACTACTACTAACATATCTAAGCAAAAAATTGAGGTTTGATTCAGTTCAAGTTGAAGAACCCTATATTTTTACCCAATTTTTGATGTTAAACTACATGCAAGTGATTAATCTAACTAATTATGATGATAGAATCATACCTTGACGTTGTCGGAAGTCGGAAAAACATGAAAATCTGCAGAAATTTCCGGTGGAACCAGAGAGTTTTCGGGGAAACGGGTCGTGTGGAAGTGAAGAAATGAATAGAAAAGGGGTTTTATCCCCATCAGTTACGCGAACACGGCCCCGTGGGCGGGTAAATTTTTTTTTTAAGTGCACGTGTGAGTGACCTGTTTCCCGAAACTTGGTCTTAGAAATCTTACCGATTTAGAAGCTTTCTCGTCGTTCGTTACTTACAAGATATGATGTTGATGCTCAAACCTTCGTTTATTCTTCGGCTGCTTGTAGCGAGATTTCCTCATCTTCATCCTCAATAAATCCTTGTTAAAGCTTTAGCCGTTGGCCATTGACTTTGAAAGTGATTCCATTCCGAGATTTAATTTCAATTGCACCGTGTGGAAAAATGTGGGTGATAGAAAAAGGTCCCGACCACCTAGACTTTAATTTTCCGGGAAATAATCGAAGTCGTGAATTAAACAATAGAACTTGATCTACTACCCGAAATTCATTTTCTTTAATGTGTTTATCATGCAGATTTTTCATTCTATCCTTATAAATTTCGTAGTTAGAGTATGCGTGATTCCTTAATTCGTCTAATTCATTTAATTGACAAAATCGATTTTTACCGGCAATTTCTATGTCTAAGTTTACATTTTTAATTGCCCAGTAGGCTTTGTGTGCTATCTCTACCGGCAAATGACAACTTTTTCCATAGACAAGCTTATATGGGGTGGTACCTATTGTTGTTTTATATGCAGTTCGAAAAGCTCATAAAGCGTCGTCTAATTTATCAGCCCATTCCTTTTTATTTAACCCTGCGGTTTTTTCAAGTATTCTTTTTAAACCTCGATTAGTCACTTCGGCTTGTCCGTTTGTTTGAGAGTGATATGTTGTTGAGACCCGGTGATAGACCCCATACCTTGTTAAAAAAAATCAAGTTGATGGTTACAAAAATGGGTACCTCCATCACTTATTAATGCTTTTGGAGTTCCAAAACGAGAGAATAAGCGTTTCAGGAATCTTACCACAACTCTTCCATCGTTTGTTGGAAGGGCTTTGGCCTCGGCGCATTTAGACACGTAATCTACCGCTACAAGTATATATTTGTTTCCTTTTGACAGTGGGAAAGGTCCCAAAAAGTCGAGTCCCCACACATAAAAAATTTCACAAACAAGAATGCCATTTTGTGGCATTTCATTTTTGGAAGAAATATTACCTGATCTTTGGCAAGCGTCACATGTCTTGATAAGACTTTGGGCGTCTTTGTAAATGGTTGGCCAATAAAATCCTGAATCAAATACCTTTCATGCGGTACTAGCGGCACCATGATGTCCTCCATATGGACCTTCATGACAATGGCGGAGAATTCTACTTGCTTCACTACCATGTACGCATCGACGGATAAGTTGGTCGGCACACATTTTTAAAAGATAAGGATCTTCCAAAAAATAATGCTTTACATCGACAAATAATTTTTTTTCTTTGATGATGTGGCCATCCTTTTGCGACTATTCCACTAGCTAAGTAGTTAGCATAGTCGGCGTACCATGGCTCTTCTCGATATTCCACCATTTCTAGGGACTCCGTTGGGAATTTTTCATTGATTAGCCCGTCCCTAGTTTCCTCCAAAGCTAGATCTTCCAAGCGGGAAAGATGATCTGCAGCGGTGTTTTCTGCTCCTCTTTTGTCTTTTATTTCAATATCGAATTCTTGGAGGAGTAGAATCCATCTAATTAAATGTGGTTTAGCATCCTGTTTCTTAAAGAGATATCGAATGGCTGCATGGTCTGTATAAACTATCATTTTAGAAAGAACAAGATAAGAACAAAATTTATCAAAAGCAAATACTACAGCTAGTAATTCTTTTTCTGTTGTTGTGTAATTTTCTTGTACATCGTTAAGTGTTTTACTAGCGTAATATATTGGGTGAAAATGCTTATCTTTTCTTTGTCCTAAGACGGCTCCAACTGCAAAGTCACTTGCATCACACATGATTTCGAAAGGTAATTTCCAATCAGGCGCTATCATGATAGGTGCATTGACTGACATTTCTTTTAGTGTTAGAAATGCTTGTTTGCAATCCTTGTCAAGGATGAAAGGGCCATCTTTTTCAAGTAATTTTGTTAGAGGTCTTGAGATTTTTGAAAAGTCTTTGATAAATCGCTTTAAAATCCGGCATGCCCAAGGAAACTTCTGATGGCTCTAACGGAGGATGGGGGTGGTAATCGAGAAATAGTGTTTATATTTTTGCTCGGTCAACCTCCATTCCTTCGCTTGAGATTTTGTGACCGAGTACTATTCCCTCCGTTACCATGAAATGACATTTTTCCCAGTTAAGGGCGAGGTTGGTTTCCTCACGTCGGGATAGGATTCGTTCAAGTTTATCGAGGCATTGGTCATATGAATCTCCAAAGATAGAAAAGTATTCCATGAAGACTTCCATAGTTTTTTTCTATCATATCATGGAAGATGGCCACCATGCAACGTTGGAAGGTTGCGGGGGCATTACATAGACCAAAAGGCATGCGTCGATAAGCAAAAGTTCCGTAGGGACATGTGAATGTTGTCTTTTCTTGGTCTTCGGGTGCTATCGGTATTTGAAAGTAACTTGAAAAACCATCTAAGAAACAATAAAATTTGTGATCGGATAATCTTTCTAACATTTGATCAATAAAAGGTAAAGGAAAGTGATCTTTCCTTGTTGCCTCATTTAATCGATGATAATCTATACATACTCTCCATCATGTGACGGTTCTTGTTGGTATTAATTCATTTTTCTCGTTAGTTACCACCGTCATACCTCCTTTCTTAGGAACTACTTGAACGGGACTTACCCAAAGACTATCGGAGATTGGGTAAATGTGTCCGGCGTCAAGTAATTTGATGACTTCATTGTTAACCACTTCTTGGACATTTGGATTTACTCTACGATGTGGTTGTGTTACCGATTTATAGTCATCATTCATTAAAATTTTGTACGTGCACATGGAAGGACTTATTCCTTTGATATCAACAAGTTTCCAAGCGATCGTTTTTTTTGTGTTTTTTCAAAAGTGTGAATAATTTTTCTTTCTCTACACTAGTTAATTTTGACGAAATAATTACAGGTAATTTACCATCTTTGTCGAGAAAAGCATATTCCAAACCTTTTGGAAGTTCTTTGAGATCAAGTGGTGGGTCTTTAGGAGATTCCTTATTTGGTTGCTCATTGTGATCAAGAACCAAAAAGTTTTGTTCAATGGCGACCTCTTCTTCAACAAAGTGGTCCATTTCTTTTCTTGTATCGGGTGGTTCATCTTCATCTTCAATTAGGGGGTCATCATTTCCGAATGGATATTTCATTGAATGCTCAAGATCGACACATTTTTTTTGAATGCCCCTAATTGAATGGGTAGATTGTTATACTTCCTATTTTTTCAAAGCTTCGTGGGTCTTTACAAAAGGTAGTCCCAACACTAGTGGAGCGTCATCAAGGATAACGAAGTCGGTTGTGATTACCATTTGATTGGTTTGGACTAACACATCTTCAACTATCCCTATAGATTTTATTGTTTTCTGATTAGATAGAAAAATGGGTATTTGAAGTGGAGAAAAATCACCAATACTTAATTTTTCGAAAATGTAGTTTGGCATTATATTAACACAAAGATCTTTATCAATTGTAATATTACTAATAAAGGAATTTTGAAAAAAAAAATATGGAACCGGTGTAATGTTAATTTCAAATGGGTCTTCTTTTATTAGCATAGTTTGATTATTTGTTAATTTAATGCTTACCGTTTCTTCAATTTTAGTATTAGTGTTTAACTCTTTTAAAAACTTAGCATGAGTGGGTACTAAACAATAATTTCCGAAAAAAGGTGACAAGATATTAATTTCTTGAAAATTAGACTTTTCTTGAATTTTAACATTATCGGACTCACCTTTTTCGTTGTTTAACGTTATCGGACTCACTTGTTCTTCCATTTTCACCTCTTCAACTATCTCTTCTTTATTACTTGTTAATTCTTCCCTTGCGCGGGCTTCTTTTATATAGCGCTAGATAGTTTTAAGGTGTTCTATTATCCTTTCGGCTATAGGTGATATAGTTGGTGGTTCGTCAAATTGAGTTGAATAAGTATCCTCAAGGCTTGCGTTCGGAAGTTCGATCTTTGGTTCCTCATAGTACTCATATGAGGTAGATGTTTCACACCATGGTTCCTCATTGTAAGTATATGATGGATAAGAGTCGTAACTTGGTTCTTCATAATACTCATGTGAGGTGGGTTGTTCACGCCATGGTTCCTCATAGTAAGTATATGAAGGTGGAGCCTCATATCTTGGTTCCTCAAAGTATGAGTATGAAGGCTCATACCTTGGTTCATCAGAATATGAGTATGATGGAGAAGGCTCATACCTTGGCTCTTCATAGGTTGTGTATGAAGTGGATGGCTCATACCTGGGCTCCTCATAGTAGGTGTATGAAGTGGATGGCTCAAAGAGGTCACAATATGGTACCGAATGAGGGTTACCACAAATGGTGCAATAGTCTTCCCTATAATCATCCTCCTCATAGTGGTAGTTGTAATCTCCTGAGAATTGAGCCATAAGAATCACTCAGCAGACCACAACAAAGTATCGGGACCAGCAAACAAAAATAAAAACAGAAACAGAGGCTGAGCACAGCCCCGTGTTCACTGAGCACGTCCCCGTGTTCAGGTTCTGTATCTGGGCATTTGAATAAATGTGACTGGTTTTGTGCAGCACGGGGGCGTGTTCAGCTAACACGGCCCTGTGTTCAGACTCTGTATCTGGGAGTTTTGAAAAAAGGTGACATTACCCTCAACCCAGTGGTTTGAGTCAGCAAGGATACAATCCCAAAGGGTTGGAATATTGAAAGATAGTTAATTAAGTTATTAATGCGTAATGTGGTATGACCCTCTTTTGAAGGTGACGTTACCCTCGGCTAAGTGGTTTGAGTCAGCAGGGATACAATCCTAAGTAGCCGAGTTAATGTATTAATAGTAGTTTACATATGAGGGGATCAAGCCATTCGCACCCCCTCCATCCAATACCAGTGGGTATTGAAGGAGGTCCTAATAAGCTTGACCCACGTCCTTGCAGGATCTATACATTGACAAGGCAAGAACCTTACCAAACCATTCCCTTAACCCCCGACCAGGTAGCCAACATATCTCTATATAGACCGTAGAGATATGAATGGTGAAAATCTTTTATTTTATATAGACAGTAAAATAGCGCCAAGACACCACGGACAAATGATAAGGAAGTTTCACCTTCAACATAAGAAACTAGTTATTAAAGTCATTAATCCAAAACCAAATAAAAAGTGCTAAAAAGATTAAAAATCAAAAGTATTACATTAAATGCTTGTCTTCACCAAGTGATGTAAGAGACTTAGGCAAACATGGCCTTTGATTGTTAAGAACTCTTACTATCAATCTTGGATCCCGAGACTACTACACACACTCTAAGATGGATGATGGATGATGGTGGTGGATGTGGGTTATAGTGGTGGTGGAGTTGTGGTGAAGTGGGAGAGAGGTGGTTTGCCAAGGGAAGCCTTTGAAGTGAACCAAGCACCCCTATTTATAGCCTGCACAGAAGCCCGGACACGGCCCCGTGTCCACCCTCTTTCTCTTTCTTCATTGTTTTCCAATTGTCTGTATATGGCTTCACACGCCCCCGTGTTTGCTAGGCACGACCCAGTGTGCAGAAGCGTCTCTGTACTATCAAGATTTGCAAGATTCTACGAATCTTAGCGTTGACCACGACCCGTGTGGAGCTGGGCACGCCCCCATGCTGGGAATATAAGCTTCTATAGCTTTGCCTTTTCTACAGGAACCTAGCCAAGCCCCCGTGTCCGCTAGGCACGCGGCCGTGGTCAGCCTTCTGTTTCTTTGTTTTTGCTTGGGAAGATGTTGTCGAGGGGTCAGGCATGCCACGTTTATTCATTTTCTTGTATTTATGTTAGATTTTGCTGCATATTTGTTCGTTTTGTTTATTTAAGCTCATTTGATCCTGAAAATACAAAAGGAAGACAAAAGCACACTTTTTTCCAATATTAGTACTTAAAAAGGGTTACTTTTATGCCTCATTTGATGTAATTTATATGTTGCATTTTACACACATCAATAACAGTTCATCGTGTTAATGAACTGTTGGTGAGGATTACTTAAGTATCTTGTTCGTGCAGTTTGATTCGATTGTGATAACGAGTTTGTTGATACCAGTCTTTGTCTTTGTCTTCGTGACATGGTATCAGAGCTATCATAGCTCTTGGGTGTATACGCTTCCATTGTGTCACACCCCAACCGATGACGGAAATATCGGGGCATGGCACTGAGCGAAACAGATTGTTCAAGAGAAATTCCATAACAACTACATTACCAGATAGTTAACATTATGTCCCATACCATAACCCATCAAGCAATTTAAGTTATTATAGACTGTGATATCTCAAAAACAAATAACATGTTCCGACAACTCAGATTTCAAATAAATAAATTGTCTTTGTTTCTAGACCCCATCCTACTTGATTCCACAAAAGCAGATAAAGCACAACATCCTAAGCACCTGTCACATAAGTCAAAATAGAGGTCAATACACATAGTGTAAAGGTGAGCATACAATTTTAATAGTATAGTAGAGTTCGAAAGCGTTTACACATAACCAGCATGTACAACGTATAAAGTGAAGCATGTAAGTTATCTACAAAGATTCTATCAATACCAATGACTGCGATTTGACTGCGAGTAGCGAGTGCGCATCACACGTTCACCACTACGAACACGTGAAGTAATTGTCCTTAACAACCCCTATGTGAACAGTTGCTGAGTCTAAACTATAGTACTATCGTTGCTAACGTAGGTAGACAGCAATCAATGTGTAAACATAACAAACAAGAATTCATCGAGTCACGTATAACATGCAATAGCGGTTCGTCGTATAAATAGTGTTTGCGTTGTGTATTTGATGTGATTTAGAATAAGTAATGTATGTAACACCCAAAAGTGGGTAAAGTAAAAAGGGATCGAGTATACTCAAAGCGATGATAATGGATTAAAGGGAGCGCTAGATTGATCAGCCTGAATAGATAACGATAGCATAAGCAAAGAGCGGTGCGTAAAACGATCAACGTGACCAAGTGTCGAATGGTGACCCGATCGGATGGCAATCCGATCGGATGGCCATTCGGTCGGATTGACACTCGCCTGGTAAGGATGTGTTTGTGTATGATGGTTTGTCCTTTGAAGTTTTCGTTGTAGCATTTTAAAAATAGAGAAGTATCTCTACCTTTCAGGTCGGTCGGTCGGTCGGTCGGTCGGTCGAATGGCGGTTCGATCGGACGGCAATCCGATTGGCGAGGCTTCTCAATTGAGAACAAGTTCACAGCAGGACGGTCACTCGATCGGATAGCAATCCGATCGGATGGCAATCTTGTGCATTAAACATGTTGAAAATTGTTTAAGTGTTGAAGTTCCAAACATCACATGTTCGGATGGTCATTCGATCGGATGGCAATCCGATCGGACGACAATCCGTTTGACGTTCAGAGCCTTGAAAGTTGAAGATGAAAACTTTAAGCGTGGAACCAGGTGCAACCCGATCGGATGGCCGGTCGATCAGATGGCAATCCGATCGGACGGCAATCCATCTCGACGGTCTGATCGTCTTGGCACTTGATTATTTTGATTGTTTGCAGTTTGTTCGAGACGTTTTGACATCGTGCTAAACAACAGAAACCCCAGGAATCACCCTAGTCCGATCAGTTCACTGTTTAAGTTGGTTGTTCATGTTTAACCCGAAATCAGTTGTCTCTTGAATAGAATTCAGATCTTGAACTAACACATCACTAAGAAAGAGTAGAAGATCAGAACGAGCTCCGATTCTATCGGTTTTGAGTGCATTGAGTGTAAAAGAGTTGAAAGAAAGTTGGAAAACCATCTTTCAATCCTTTTAACCATGAATTTGTGTAGATATATGCGAAAACATTGTTTAATCTTGTGGAAATCCTCCAGATTCTAAGTTATTCTGGGTGGAATGAAGCCAAACCTTGAAGTTCATAAGAACTCCATGATGACATCACCCTAGAACTCCTCAAATCCAGTTATTTCACGGTTAAAAGTTAAGATTCAAAGTTGAAAATGATGAAGAAGTGTGTGTAGATCATAGAAGTATAAGATTTAGGTTAGAAACTTACAAGAATCACGAGAAATTGAGAGAAAAGAGAGCATGAGTGCGGCTGGTTCGAGTGAGGGGTTGTCACATCACAAATGATGTGACAGAGAGGTATTTATAGGGTTTCCCAAAAAGGAAAGGGCACCAGTGTCGAGTGAGGTCACCGATCGGATGGCTGTCCGAGCGGATGGCGGTCCGATCGGATGGCAATCCAATCGGATGGCCACTCGATCCAAGTGTCTGATTCGCGTGTTGAGCGTTGCGATGCGATTCGAGTGAGTGATGCGATAGTATTACCCATTAACCCTAACTACTAAATCTAACATGCAATCACTATAAATAACTTGCGTTTAGTGTTTGCGATTCGATTGTGATGCAATAGAGTTGCGATTTTGATTGCGATTAACACCTCAACATAAATATAACATGCACAAGTAAAACATAATAGCCACACACACGTAAAACAATATCCAGAACGCGTAGTTCGAGTTGCGATTGCGATAGCGATAAGTCGATTAGCGATAAATATGCGATTAAACAGCGATTAACCTCGATTATTAACAAGTACTCCACATAATACAACTAAAGCAAATAAAATGAAGATTCGATTACAAGTCAAAGAAGTCAAACAATAGTTGAGCAAGGAGTGACAGATTGCAATTAACAATCTTTTCTTCCTTTGACTTCAATCTTGACTTTGACTTTGATTTTCGGAAAAGCGGGTTGTTACAGCCTCCCATACTTTAGGAAATTTCATCCGGAAATTTATGAAGTATGCGTAACGAACAGTTGCGGGTACTTCGCCTTCATGTCACTTTCGAGTTCCCAGGTAAACTCGGCGCCGCGTTTGCCTTCCCACCAACCTTCACAATGGGAATGCGTTAGCGTCTGAGCACCTTGGTTTCTCGTCCCATGATCTCGACAGGCTTTTCCACGAAGTGTAATGTTTCGTCCACTTGTAAATCCTCGAGAGAGACATGTAATTCCTGGTCGGCTAGGCACTTTCTGAGGTTCGAAAAGTGGAAAGTCGGGTGGACATTACTCAGTTCCTCCGGTAATTCGAGTTTGTAGGCCACTTTTCCCATCCTTTCTAGAATCTTAAAGGGTCCAATATATCGAGGCGCGAGCTTTCCTTTCTTGCCAAATCTGATCACCCCCTTCCAAGGTGCAACCTTTAGGAGTACGTGATCGCCAACGTCAAATTCAAGGGGCTTGCGGCGTCTATCGGCGTACCTTTTCTGTCGGCTCTGAGCTTTCAGTAGATTGTCTCGAATTTGGAGAATTTTGTCAGTCGTTTCTTGCAACAGCTCGGGACCGGTAATTTGCACGTCTCCGATCTCGCGCCATACAATAGGCGATCGATATTTTCTTCCGTATAATGCCTCAAATGGTGCCATTTGGATGCTAGAGTGATAACTATTATTGTACGAGAATTCTACTAAAGATAAGTATGTGTCCCAATTACCACCAAAATCTATGATACACGAACGAAGCATGTCTTCAAGGGTGCGAATTGTGCGCTCAGTCTGACCGTTGGTCTAGGGATGGAAAGAGGTACTTAGATTTAGAGTAGTACTGAGAGCGGGTTGAAACATTTCCCAAAGACGCGAGGTAAACTGACCATCGCGGTCCGAGTTGATGTCACGAGGCATCCCATGTCGACAGATATCCTCGTTGGTGTAGATTCGGGCTAATCGTTCTACCATGTAGTCTTCCCTTATCGGTAAAAAGTGAGCGGATTTAGTCAAACGATCAATGACAACCCAAATGTTGTCGTGACCTGATGGCGTGCGTGGAAGTTTTGTAATGAAGTCCATAGCTATGCTCTCCCATTTCCACACAGGGATCTCGGGTTGAACGAGCAAGCTAGAGGATCTTTGATGCTCGGCCTTGACCTTGGAACAGGTCAGGCACTTCGAAACATAGATAGCGATATCCTTCTTCATGCCCGGCCACCAATACTTATAGCGCATGTCCTGGTACATCTGTCGGCACCAGGATAAATGGAATATCGAGACTTGTGGGATTCGTCCATCAGAAGTTGTCTCAAATTGGTACGCTTGGGAATCTAAATTCGGTCTAGAAAATAGAAGCTACCATTATATTTATTCTCCAGCTGGGCTCCATCGTTTAGAATTCTTTCCTTCTTCAAAGTTCGTTCGGTGAGACAAGCATGTTGGGCGTCGCGTATCAGAGTTTCGAGATTATGCTGGGCTTGGACGTTATGAGCGCTATGCAGATAGCTTCGTCGACTGAGAGCATCGGCAACGACGTTTGCTTTGCCTGGATGGTAACGGATCTCACAGTCGTAATCGTTGAGGAGTTCTACCCACCAGCGTTGACGCATATTCAGTTCCTTCTGGTCAAATATGTGTTGTAGGCTCCTATGATTGGTGAAGATCGTACACTTAGTACCCTAAAGGTAGTGTCGCCAAATATTTAACGCAAAAACAACTGCGCCAAGCTCGAGGTCGTGTGTGGTATAGTTCTTCTCGTGGATCTTGAGCTGTCAAGAGGCGTACGCGATAACCTTGTCTCGTTGTATGAGAACGCAACCAAGACCGAGGTTAGAGGCATCACAGTAGACTACGAAATCATCGTTTCCATTGGAAGTGAGAGCACGGGAGCATTGCAAAGCATAGCCTTGAGGGTTTGAAAAGACTCCTCTTGTTTAGTTCCCCAAACGAAAGGTTTGTCTTTGAGCGTAAGAGAGGTAAGCAGTACAGCGATCGTAGAGAAACCATCGATAAATCGGCGGTAATAGCCTGCCAGTCCGAGAAAAGAACGGACTTCAGACGGATTCTTGGGTGTAACCCAACTCTTAACAGCTTCAATCTTCGCAGGATCAACGTGAATACCTTGACTATTGACAATGTGACCCAAGAATTGGACCTCCTCCAGCCAAAATTTACACTTGGAGAACTTGGCATAGAGACGGTTTCCCTGGAGTAACTCAAGAACCAAACGTAGATGTTGTGAGTGTTCGGCTTTTGATTTGGAATAGATCAAGATATCGTCGATGAACACGATGACAAAACGGTCAAGGAAGGGTTTGCACACTCGATTCATTAGGTCCATGAAGACTGCGGGAGCATTGGTCAAACCAAAAGGCATGACAACGAACTCGTAATGACCATATCGGGTTCGAAAAGCAGTTTTGGGGATATCTTCTTCCTCTATTCGTAGTTGGTGATAGCCTGAACATAGATCGATCTTCGAAAAACACGTAGCACCTTGTAGTTGGTTAAATAAATCATCGATTCGAGGCAAGGGATATCGGTTCTTGATAGTGAGCTTATTCATCTCCCTATAGTCGATGCACATCCGGAATGATCCATCCTTCTTTTTGACGAAAAGGAGAGGCGCGCCCCAAGGAGAGGTGCTAGGGCGAATAAAGCCTTTATCAAGTAGTTCCTGGAGCTGGCTCGAGAGTTCGCGCATTTCGGAAGGAGCGAGACGATAAGGCGCTTTAGCAACAGGGTTTGCTCCAGGAATGAGGTCGATTCGGAAATCAATATTACAAGTGGGAGTCAATCCTAGAAGATCGTTAGGAAATACCTCAGGAAATTCGCGAACAACGGGGACCTTATCTACTGTCTTAACTTCCTTTTCCTCTGCTACTACGACGTGTGCCAAGAAAGCTTAGTATTCCTTGCGGAGATACTTGCCAGCTTGGACACATGATATGAGTTGTAACTTCTTCGGAGCGACTTCGCCATAAACACATAGTTGATCACCATTTGCGATGTAACAATCCTAAATAAACCGACACCCTCGAATTATTTCCGACACCCTAATATATTTTAAATTATCCCAATATGTCCAAAAATACACCCCATACGTGAAAATGGGCCCCGAATATCCTAAATATTATCAAAAATAATTAGAAATCGGGTTTTTGGGTTTGAGGCGGGCCGAGTAAGCCTAAGCTCAAACCCTACGCGGGCCGTGTCAACTTAATGATCAGGCTAGCTCCGGTATCGCCACGGGTTTGAACGCGTGTTGGACCTACCCCATGACCCGGACACCCTAAACCCTACCCGGGCTAGTACGCGGGCCGCGTAACCTTCGGGTTACATCTTACGCGGGCCGCGTGAGAACCAGAATCAGGCACTATATAAAGGAGGCTTCGGGCTTCAACTTAATTCATTCATTTCACTTTCTGTATCTCAAATTCTCACATTATAGGCATAATTCCCAAGTATTATACCCCCTAATTAGCAAGGTTCTGCTCCGTTGTAAGTATTATAACCCCAGCTTCGTATTAGATACGCTACCCGATTGATTTAGGGTTCCGTAACAACTGTCGTGGTTCTGCCCGACGTAGTTGTTGGAATACCGTCTCGGGGAGGGTACCATTAATATAATCAAAGGGTTATTATACTAACCTATGTATATTTGTGTAAATTATAGATTAATCCCAGGAAACCCTTACGCGAAGTCTAAGATAGCAATGTGAGTTTATCCGATTTTTGTTAAACTTTTTGTAATGTTTTACAAAACCTTAAATGTTTTACAATGTGATTAAGCAGTGATTGAGTCTTTGTAGTTCTTCAATTACTGCCGGTATGTTGGGGTTTTGTATACAAAATGTGGAACACGTTACCATTGGACGACGAGTTAGCCAATGTGTAATATGACCCACCAGTTAGGATTGACAGTACTGAATGAGTAATTGTGTAAAAATAAACAATGTGATCGCTCTCAATACTGTTTTAATTGATAAAATATTTCTTGATTAAACTGGGATTGACTCACTAGTATTTTCCACTGAGAAATGTTTTTAAAACGCGTTTCAGGTAACACAATGTGACAGCCAATTAGTAAAAAGCCAGCTGGAGAGCACTGACGGCTTGGAAAAAATGTGGCTATAAAAGTTACCTAAAAGAAGATGTTTTAAATTCAATAAAATAGGGTTTATCCCTATAAACATGTTGTAATAAGAAACTTGCGTTTTACCCATGTGATTATTAATATCAAATATGGTGGTTTTACTCTGATAAACATTTCCTAACTACAGTCCTGATGTAATTTCCGCTGCCAAATTAACAAACTGATACCACCAGAATTCTGAGTTCGCGTCCGCCCGTTCCCGGGACAGATAAGGGATCGGGGGTTGCGACAGAAGGTGGTATCAGAGCCTAGCCACTGGTCTAAGCCAAAGAAGTGTTCTGCTGACACTTAAATTTTAAATTTTGTGTTAGGAAATAATTTATGAGATTATGTGTTTTGTGTTATTTGACTATTTGTTAGTTTACAGTATGAGTGATCAATGTCACACCCTGTCTTTTGCGGAAGCGTATGATGTGTGACTGGTTTAATATCATTGCATTCAATCGTAACAAACAACTTACATGATTAAAACGATGTTCATCCATTCAATAATATTTGAGTATTACAAACACTTGTTATTTAAGTTTTCAAAACACAACCTTCGACAAGGTTACAAATCAACAAAAGTGGATGACATCTAAACTTGAAGTCTACTTCTAGTTATGACACCTGCGCCCAAGATCCATCCTGTTACCTGAAATACATGTAATTTTGGAAAACATCAACAAAAAGTTGAGCGAGTTCATGTGTCTTGTTTGTGTACTGTAATTCTTGTAAATCTTTGAGAGACTCCTTTGTAAACAGGTATGAAAAACATGTATGAACGTAGTAAATGAATGTTTGTACAAGGACATGAAGGCATGTGAGGACATGGGGAGTACTTGTTATGACTTCTTGAGGACATGGGGAGTACTTGTTATGACTCCTTGAGGACATGGGAAGCACTCGTAATGGTTTATACCCTTGTCGATTTTCCTCGACTGTGTCGATTTACCTCGACTATGTCAATTTCCCTTGACTGTGTCTATTACCCTCGATTGTGTCGATTACCCTCGACTGCGTCGATTAACCTCGACTGGGACTCCGAAGCACTACTAGGTACTAGTTGTGACCATGAGTGGGGTTCAGCCGTACCCGTTAGATCTAACCCTCGTCCCTAATGAATGTTTTAATTGCATTTCTGTATTTAGTCTATGCTCACATGATCTAGTATTTCATAGGCCTTTCATAGGCATTTCATAGGCATTTCATATATCATTCCTTAAAACGCATCATACTTGGCACTAGTTATCACCAAGAGTGCTTCTTGTTTTTGTATCCATCACACCATTTATAAACATTGTAATATTTGTAACATGTATTTCACCCCCAAGAGTTATAAAAACCAAAAACAGTTAAAGAAAAGTGGGAGCATGAACTCATTGTTTTGCGTTCTTCAATCCGACGAAACTCAAGCCGCTATTTATGTGCACGACTACCTACAATGTACTACTGTCTATTAAACGAGCGGGTCGTGCCTTGACTTTGTATTAGTTAGTGTCTTAAAGTTACGTTTTATCGTGCCTTCAGTATTATTCCAAGTCGTATAATTATTTGTTAAAATACTAAATATTTTAACTTGAATTATATTTATGAACTTTGGAATATTAGTTAAAATAATACATTTTAACTTGTCAAGTTTATGTATTTGTACTGGTATAACTCCTTAAGGATGGGTGTATTCATACTTGTACTAACCAAAAATAATATTTATATCTATTTTTGAAAAGAAACTTTCAAATATATATATTTTAGTCATAAAAAAACTATTTGTTCCAAAGTTGAACTTGTGCTAAAACTATATATTTATCCAGAATATATATTTATCCAAAATATATAACTTTTACCATTTCGTTGTAAAATATCAGGAAACTTACAAAATGTGTAGGGTTTCACCACAAATCATTTCAAAGGCTTAACATCCATTTTTTTATACAAAATAATATTTACATAATAGGCAAACTATTTACAAATTTTCCACATGATGTCACCAGCTAACTTCACTAGTCAAATTTACAAGAAACATCTATATATATATATATATATATATATATATATATATATTTACCTACACCTAAATACATACAAACCCAAGTACCCATCAACTACAACACAAATGCACGGTTCATACTTTAAATATATATGTATTGCCAAGTGGGGCTAGCTCACTTGGTAGATACAACTTGCGAACTACTAAAAAATTAGATTTAAATAAATTAGTGAATAATTACCTATAGCAAGCAAAGAGATGGTAGCTAGGAGAAGAGGACGGGCTTGATGCTTAAACCCTTGATAACAAAGCTTTAAATAGTTGATAGAACACTTGAACTTAAACTTTTAGGCTTAATCTTAAGGTTTAGTCTTGAAAATGGAAAGTGAAAGTGGGTGAATGTTGGTTCGGCTGAATAAAAAAAAGGAAATGAGGGTGATATTTGTGTGTTGTCTTGAAATGTGCAGATAATTATCCAAGACTTGAGTGGATCTTATAAAACTCGAGTATGGTTCCACAAATTAAACAATTAAGAATAGGCAAAAGTATGGGGGTGCTTGGCCGAGAGCTTGTGAGGAGGAAGAGAAGTTGTGGTGAGTTGAAGTGTAGATGATAAGTGTTGGATACTTATAATCAAATGTTAATGTCTAATGGGTTTAATGTTTCTCATGGTACAAACAAGATCTCACCAAATCCAATCAAGATTATCTAGGAGATTTAGGAAAGATTGAGAAAGATCTTAGAGTGGGCATTTTATAATGTAACTTGAATGGTAAATAGGTTAATTAGTGGAAGTTAAGTGTAAAAGTCTAGTGTTTAATGTGTATGATGCATTTTATAATGTGTTAGGGTGTTCGGGCATCATAACTAGCTCAGAAAAAGTGAAACAATGTTTCTGGTAATATTTTGGTGTTCCGGGTAATGTCCGGTTGTTCGGTTAGATACCGGTTCGTTAAAGTGTCTAGTTATTCCGTATAGTGTCCTTCATGTAACTTTTTGTGACACTTTTAATTCCCGACACTTAGGAAAGTATACAGGACCCTTTTGTCATATTTTTGCACATTACTAGCTTGTTAAAAAGCTGATTTTTGCTGAATTATGCAGAATTCTGCACTTTATGTGGGTTTTAGGCAGTTCCCGGCACTTAAACTATCACTTAGGAATGCAGTTTTGTGGTCCTTACTTCCCTACACACTATACTAGTGTATCACTTGATCTCTGGCTCATACTGGACCTCAAAATACTGTCTGTCTATGTACTAAACTTTGTCAGCATTTTTAGTTTGTCTGGTAATGGTGCCAATTCTGTTCTGTGTATCATTTGAACTATCTCGTGTTGCATGTAGCAACTATAAAAGTCTTGAAACATGAAATGCCATTGTATGTATATAACAGTAATCAAAAATTCATTTGTCTTGTAAACTAGATCATGCACAGTTATTAAAGCACAAATTACTGTTCATTTAGTGTACGGAATGTACGGAAAAGTGACAGTTGTCCAGAAATTCAAACGATGTCATCGGTCGCAGGGGAGTTGTGAATCAAATACGGTCACTTATGTTTAAAATTTGTCTTTATGTTCCCATGTACTCTGGGTCATATTATGAATTCTATCGTACTCAAGTAATTCAATCATGTCTTTTCTGTATCTTGTGGACTCTTGGTCCGAAACCTTAACAGGTTCTATAGTATTGTGGACTCTTGGTCCGAAACCTTAATAGGTTCTATAGTATTGTGGACTCTTGGTCCGAAACCTTAATAGGTTCTATAGTATTGTGGACTCTTGGTCCGTAACCTTAACAGGTTTTTATAGTATTTTTGTCGTTTGTCATTGACGTGAATCTTATTTGTGGGAACTACGACTGTTCCTTGAGTCGGACTCCTTTAAAGACTAGACACATAGAATGTGTCGCGATCACTACGGATCTTTTCTAGAGGTTTCATCTTGTGAGCAATGGTTCCGATCCCTACACTTGGGGTCCAACCTTTACGTTTTTCAAATCACACCATGCCTTCTCTAGGCGAGGCTCTCATTAAAGCCATACTTCTTACTTCAAATTCTTACGATTTCCACCGCTCATCGGCGTAATCTTGCTGTATTCCGCGGGCTGCCTTGATATGTTCACGTATCTAAATGGTTTGCCTCTGGTTTTTCCCGAACCAACGCGGGTCAGTAGATTCTTTATTCCCGGTCTCTGATCAACACGACGGGGATCGATTTATTATGTTCAATCTAAAGCTTCACACGAAGCGGTTTAAACGGCGGTGTGATAAATACTGTTGTAGGAAAACTCTACTAAGGGCGAGTGAGTGTTCCAACTTTTTATTAAAGTTTATCACACAAGCACGTATCGTGTTCATACAGTCTACATCGTTCAGTAGCTTAGTCCATCTTCGTTAATATTCAAGTTTTTACGATCAATGGTGTGCTGCAACCCTTGTGATCAGTAAAGATTGTACAGCGTTTTCTTTCAGGTAATGACGTCAAATTTGCGGTGCGCAATTACTGTATCTAGCTCAAGGTTTCTTCTTATGATTCCTTAATCAATGTGCCGCGTATGCAATGTTGTGGTCTCGTTTCATCGACGTACAATCGAGACTTTGTCGAGAAGCGTCACATAATTGCAACTCTAGCTCCTTAGCTCTTGGTTGCAGGGTTGGCATGATTTTCATTCTTATCCACCATGTATCTTAAAGTTCTCATTTCTCGAATTTGAAATCTGCTTTTCGTCATCATAGCACATAACTGTTCTTTTCTCTAAGAGTTGCACGGTAAATTGCAGCTGTTGCTCACGACCTTCCTTGGTCGTGGGTCATATAAGAATGTAGTCAATAAGTATAATCATGACTTATCCAGGTATGGCTTACACATTCGATTCATGAGGTCCATTAACATTGTCGATGCATGTGTTATGCCAAATGAAATGACAAGGAACTCGTAATGCTCGAAGCGAGTCCTAAAGGTCGTTTTAGGGATATTTCCTTCTTGTATTCACAGTGGAGGACATCTTGTCCTCAAGTTGATCTTTGAGTGGTAACTATAACCTGACGATTGTCTGTTCATGTTATCAGTCCTTGGCAAAGGATTATGATTTTCAATTCTCTGGAATTTATGCAAAATGGAAACTGTCAGCTTTCTCTTTGTGTCCTTAACTAAGGATGTCATGTCCTTATTTCCTTTTGTCTAGCAGCTCTAGCAGTTGTATCGGAAGCTCATGCTTCACGGACGAAGCTGGTCGGTAAGGCATCATTCGGTACTGGTGCCGCTCCTGGCACGAGATTTATCCTATACTCCTCTTGACGCTGTGGAGGGGCGTTCGTGGCAAGTCTTTAGAAAAGGCTTCTGGAATTTCTTCCATACGGGGATGTTTTCAGGCTTTATACTTGGATATCCAATCCATGCTGACTATCGTATTATGACTTCGCAAGTCAATGGTAACAGAAGGTTTCGGCCTTCTGAGTTCCTAGAATATAATTCCTTACTTCCTTCGTTTGCTTAAACTAGCCTTCTATATGCCCATTTCTAAAGAATACGGGACGTCTATTTTACTCGAAACTAGGCCAAGCAGTTTCTTATGTTCTAAGCATGCAAGGTTAAAGTTGATGCCAGTATTAATAAAAAATGGATGCATAAGGTTGGTTAATAGGGAACGTACCCGTAACCGCATCTGGATACTGGCGTGCTTCACGAGTTTCGATCGTGAAAACCCTTCCTTGCTTGTTTCTTCCCAGGGCAATCTTTCCTAAAGTGCCCTACTTCACCACATCTGTAGAAACCTGGTATTCTCTTATTTCTTCCATCTCGGTCCTTCACCCAACAGGCGTCCTTGTTGTGCCCTTATTTTCCAGACTTCCCGCACTTAGGCCTCAGACATCGACCTTCATGGTGAAAAGTGCATTCCCCACACCTCGGCTTAGTCCCTGAGTAAATCTTACCTCTAACTTTATCAGTGGTTCCATGAGCTTTCCTGCCCTGCGGCGGGTTCGATTCCTTTCTTTTGTTAGCCTTAGAGCTTCCATAGCCGCCTTGGGTGCCCATCTTTAGGTTTGAAGACTTCCTTTTCTTGTTGCCTGATGACTCCACATGAGTCTCTTTCTTTTTATCCTCGGATTCCGAAAATTTTCCCATGCGTAGAGCTTCTTCATTAAGAGTGACACTCAAATCGATAGCCTCTGCGATGGTTGAAGGCTTTGAGCTAGTAACCATGCTTCTGATCTGAGGTGCAAGTCCCCAAATGAATCATTCAATCCTTTTGAATTCTGGATTGACTAAGTAAGGGACGACCCAAGACAAGTCGTGAAATCCCTGGACGTATTCAGGAATCTTCGGTCCGTCCATTTTCAAATTCCAGAACTCCACCTCAAGCTTTTGGATTTCAGCCCTAGAACAATATTTCTTTTCCATCATTTCCTTGAGCTCGTCCCAGCTCAGTGCATAAGCAGCATCTGCACCAAGGGTCTGAACCTGAAGGTTCCACCAGGAGAGTGTGCCATCTAAAAACAACCCTGAGATATAGGTAACACTCTGTTGGGGCGAACAGTTACTCATTCTTAGAATGGAGTCAGTCTTTTCTGACCAACGAACAAATGCAACGGCACCTCCTGTGCCATCAAAATTCAATGGCTTGCAGTCCAGGAATTGTTTATAGGTGCAGCCAGTTGGAGGGTTATTTCCGGAAGTGCCACCGCTGTGTTCGGAGTGGAGGGCTTCATGTCGTGCAATTGCCTGTGAGATTCGTTCTTGAAGCTCAGCTTCTGTTCTTGGTAACGTACTGGTGTTTGTGTCTCGTCTGGGCAGCATTCTCTTCTGTCAAAAGGTATGAAGTAGGTTAGACAATATTCCATAATTGTCTATGATGTACATAGCACCATAATCCATCATGTAATCACCCAATTTCACATGTATATATAATCAATGTATGAGCGAGGAAACAATTACTGAGCCTTCACATAGGCTTGCCAACTTGGCTTATTGTTTGTAATAAAATAAACTCGAGGTTACATCGGCTCAGTCATTTAGGTTTCAGTTATTTCCTGCTATATTAGCTTTATTGATGTGTATATTTTCCCAGAGATGGGGTTGTTCGTGTAGAGGTGCTAGAGAGTGTAACGTCGCTGAATCTTTTTGAATGTTACCCATCTTCACTTGCTTAAATGTCGTTTTCTCAAACGTCTCGTATACAGGTAGATGTGTCAGTCACGAAGTAGACTAAGACAGGCTTCCTACTTTATAACGCGCTAAAGCACTGATCTATGTATTGTTCTACTAGATGAAGGTATGAACACCTATAGATTATTTTTGTGCGGTTTTCATTAGCTCGACCCGCAGAGTCCACCAGGATTTCTGTGCCCTACAAGTCGTTATTACGTGGGCCCCCGTAATAATAAATTGTCTTGCACAGTTACCCCAATTTTCTCTCGTCCAAGCAGATGATCAATCAAGGAGGGGACATTATTGTCCTTATACTTCTATCATGGAAAGGACCATTGCAGTGGTCCACGCGCTAACACTTGTTATCGTTACGCGCGAATAGGCACGATGATTAAATGAAATAGGAATAAATTGAATTCCTAGTAGTTGGAGGGACACCTTCAAGATGAATACTTCATCTTCCTTTTTCGGTCAAGTATGTCGTCAATCTTGCTTCACATAAGACACAGGGATCTCGTCCCGTTGATCAAGAATTAGTTCAAGGTTACCGCCTCTGCCTCGTCATCATCACCGTAGTCAGGCACTTTCACGATCGAGAGGGAAGAGCAGCCATCTCCTACGGAAGCAAGCTCAGAATCTTGTTTGATAATCACTCTAGCTATGAGCTTTGCAATGAACGCGAGGTTGATAGCTTCATCGTGCGAGTTACTACAATAATAGGAGTCGGAGTCGAAAGTATCTTGTTCACGTCAATAATCATTCTGTACACTTATTTGTTTGTATTCACGTCAATATTTATTCCGTATACTTATTCGTATGTATGTATCGATAAACAAATATGTTACTTAGCATAAACAGGCATTTCGATGTATCATATCACGTATAACTCTCGTTTTTGGGGGGTCATTTTTCTAGTTGTCGATTCACGACAGAAACACTACTTGGTACTAGTTTTCACCAAGAGTGTATTTTATCTTTGGCAAGTCTAACTCGTGTAGACTAGGCCTTAATTGGCACCTTATCTTGAGGGTATTCCCTACTAATGTCCTTTCCTTGTCTCTTTTTGAAAAGTGTTTGACTCGTGGATCTTGACGCTTACGTGAATGCAATGAAAACCTTTTTGTAAAATTTTTTCGTGAGAGAACTTTAGTGATTGTAGTCTAGACTCGAGAAAGAATCCTAGTTCACTACAATCGAAGCTCTGATACCAAACTGTCACACCCTGTCTTTTGCGGAAGCGTATGATGTGTGACTGGTTTAATATCATTGCATTCAATCATAACAAAAAACTTACATGATTAAAACGATGTTCATCCATTCAATAATATTTGAGTATTACAAACACTTGTTATTTAAGTTTTCAAAACACAACCTTCGACAAGGTTACAAATCAACAAAAGTGGAAGACATCTAAACTTGAAGTCTACTTCTAGTTATGACACATGCGCCCAAGATCCATCCTGTTACCTAAAATACATGTAATTTTGGAAAACATCAACAAAAAGTTGAGCGAGTTCATGCATCTTGTTTGTGTACTGTAATTCTTGTAAATCTTTGAGAGACTCCTTTGTAAACAGGTATGAAAAACGTGTATGAACGTACTAAATGAATGTTTGTACAAGGACATTAAGGCATGTGAGGACATGGGGAGTACTTATCATGACTTCTTGAGGACATGGGGAGTACTTCTTATGACTCCTTGAGGACATGGGAAGCACTCGTAATGGCTTATACCCTTGTCGATTTTCCTCGACTGTGTCGATTTACCTCGACTGTGTCGATTTCCCTCGACTGCGTCGATTAACCTCGACTGCGTCGATTAACCTCGACTGCGTCGATTAACCTCGACTGGGACACCGAAGCACTACGAGGTACTAGTTGTGACCATGAGTGGGGTTCGGCTGTACCCTTTAGATCTAACCCTCGTCCCTAATGAATGTTTTAATGGCATTTCTGTATTTAGTCTATGCTCACATGATCTAGTATTTCATAGGCCTTTCATAGGCATTTCATAGGCATTTCATATATCATTCCTTAAAACGCATCATACTTGGTACTAGTTATCACCGAGAGTGCTTCTTGTTTTTGTATCCATCATACCATTTACAAACATTGTAATATTTGTAACATGTATTTCACCATCGAGAGTTATAAAAACCAAAAACAGTTAAAGAAAAGTGGGAGCATGAACTCACTGTTTTGCGTTCTTCAATCCGACGAAACACAAGCCGCTATTTGTGTGCCCGACTACCTACAATGTACTACTCTCTATTAGACAAGCGGGTCGTGCCTTGACTTTGTATTAGTTAGTGTCTTAGAGTTACGTTTTATCGTGCCTTCAGTATTATTCCAAGTCGTATAATTTTTTGTTAAAATACTAAATATTTGAACTTGAATTATATTTATGAACTTTGGAATATTAGTTAAAATAATACATTTTAACTTGTCAAGTTTATGTATTTGTACTGGTATAACTCCATAAGGATGGGTGTATTCATACTCGTACTAACCAAAAATAATATTTATATCTATTTTTTAAAAGAAACTTTCAAATATATATATTCTAGTCATAAAAAAAGCTAGGGTAAATTACTTTTTGAGTCCCTGTGTTTTATTAGTTTTAACTAGTTGAGTCCAAAAGCAAAAAGTTTAACGACCTGAGTCCCTATAAGCATTTTCTTTAACCATTTGAGTCCAAATTTCTAACTCCATCCACAAGTCTGTTAACTACAAGGGCAATTTAGTCATTTACACACAAAGTACAACTCTAATATGCATAAGAGTATAATGAACAAGTCTTTAATGCATAGGAGGAAAATATTATATATTATACTGCACCTTCTCTCTCTGTGGAGATCCTACCACCACCACCCTCCATCACCGCAGCACCACCACCATCCCCGCCATCCCACCACTGGACCACCGCTAACAGACATCGCTGAATGAGTAACTGAACCACTTCAGATGGTAGACAATGGGTATGGAAACGCATTGCATTTAATAATGCTTAACCTTTCTCACAATCCTCAAATAAATAAAGGATTACAGAAACAAAATTGAAGATTAAAAATTGACAGACAACAACTTTTATATTCTTCAACGCCTTTTCAACTTGTTCTTTTTCTTCAATAGTCAACTTTCTTGACTTTTGCACAATAACTTCATGAAAAAAGGCAACCGGTTTTGCAAATATTGGATCACACTCACCGGGTTATGAAAAGCAGTGAGTGTCAAGTCAGGATTGAGCGACAAACCTTGTTGTGTCGGAGCGTTGAGAGAGGTGGAACAGCTTCTTCAATTAGGGCGGCGGTTCTGCTTCACCTCCGCCGTGTACGGTTGGTTCTGCTTCGCCTCCGCCGTGTACGACGGCGAAGCACAATTAGGGCTTCCCACCCATTTTTACACCCACAAAGCACTGACTATAGGGAACCAGCCATATGAAATCAAGCATCAACTACCCTCACCAACCATCGAACTAGTATCCGTCTTGGATGAACAAGATGAAGAAATTGAAGAATATGATGTTGAAATTGAGCGAAAAGGGGATCGGGTTTGTGTGACTTGTTACCATGATGATGTTTCAATTGTTGAACATCGTCTTGTTGTTGTTGAAGATCGGTGGTGGGTGTTGTGGTGGTGACGGTGTAGTGGTGGTGGTGACGGTGGAGGTGCAGCGGTGGTGGGTGTTGTGGAGGTGCAGCGGTGGTGGTGACGGTGTAGTGGTGGTGGTGACGGTGGAGGTGCAGTGGCGAAAAGGGGATCGGTGGAGGTTTAGGTTGAGAGAGAGAGAAAGATCTGGAGGAGTGGAGGTGCTGGAAATGATCTAGAGAAGTAGAGAACATGTATATATATTTAATAATAATATGGTTTTTTTAATTAAAAGGGTAATTTGGTCATTTAATAAAAGTTAACAGAATAATTTTAACAGTGTTAGAAATTTGGACTCAAATGGTTAAAGAAAATGCTTATAGGGACTCAGGTCGTTAAACTTTTTGCTTTTGGACTCAACTAGTTAAAACCCATAAAACACAGGGACTCAAAAAGTAATTTACCCAAAAAACTATTTGTTCCAAAGTTGAACTTGTGCTAAAACTATATATTTATCCAGAATATATTTTTATCCAAAATATATAACTTTTACCATTTCGTTGTAAAATATCACGAAACTTATAAAATGTGTAGGGTTTCACCACAAATCATTTCAAAGGCTTAACATCCATTTTTTTTTATACAAAATAATATTTACATAATAGGCAAACTCTTTTCAAATTTTCCATATGATGTCACTAGCTAACTTCACTAGTCAAATTTACAAGAAACATCTCTAGATATATATATATATATATATATGTATATATATATATGTATATATATATGTATATATATATATTTACCAACACCTAAATACATACAAACCCAAGTACCCATCAACTACAACACAAATGCACGGTTCATACTTTAAATATATATGTATTGCCAAGTGGGGCTAGCTCACTTAGTAGATACAACTTACGAACTACTAAAAAAATAGATTTAAATAAATTAGTGAATAATTACCTATAGCAAGCAAAGAGATGGTAGCTAGGAGAAGAGGACGTGCTTGATGCTTAAACCCTTGATAACAAAGCTTTAAATATTTGATAGAACACTTGAACTTAAACTTTTAGGGTTAATCTTAAGGTTTAGTCTTGAAAATGGAAAGTGAAAGTGGGTGAATGTTGGTTCGGCTGAATAAAAAAAAAGGAAATGAGGGTGATATTTGTGTGTTGTCTTGAAATGTGCAGATAATTATCCAAGACTTGAGTGGATCTTATAAAACTCGAGTATGGTTCCACAAATTAAACAATTAAGAATAGGCAAAAGTATGGGGGTGCTTGGCCGAGAGCTTGTGAGGAGGAAGAGAAGTTTTGGTGAGTTGAAGTGTAGATGATAAGTGTTGGATACTTATAATCAAATGTTAATGTCTAATGGGTTTAATGTTTCTCATGGTACAAACAATATCTCACCAAATCCAATCAAGATCATCTAGGAGATTTAGGAAAGATTGAGAAAGATCTTAGATTGGGCCACTTCTTGGCCGTAGGCATCAAGGGGGGAGGGGGTCTAAGTGTAACTTGAATGGTAAATAGGTTAATTAGTGGAAGTTAAGTGTAAAAGTCTAGTGTTTATTGTGTATGATGCATTTTATAATGTGTTAGGGTGTTCGGGCATCATAACTAGCTCAGAAGAAGTGAAACAATGTTTTTGCTAATATTTTGGTGTTCCGGGTAATGTCCGGTTGTTCGGTTAGATACCGGTTCGTTAAAGTGTCTAGTTATTCCGTATTGTGTCCTTCATGTAACTTTTTGTGACACTTTTAATTCCCGACACTTAGGAAAGCATACAGGACCCTTTTGTCATATTTTTGCACATTACTAGCTTGTTAAAAAGCTGTTTTTTGCTGAATTATGCAGAATTCTGCACTTTATGTGGGTTTTAGGCACTTCCCGGCACTTAAACTATCACTTAGGAATGCAGTTTTGTGGTCCTTACTTCCCTACACACTATACTAGTGTATCACTTGATCTCTGGCTCATACTGGACCTCAAAATATTGTCTGTCTATGTACTGAACTTTGTCAGCATTTTTAGTTTGTCTGGTAATGGTGCCAATTATGTTCTGTGTATCATTTGAACTATCTCGTGTTGCATGTAGCAACTATAAAAGTCTAGCAACATGAAATGCCATTGTATATATATAACAGTAATAAAAAATTCATCTGTCTTGTAAACTAGATCATGCACAGTTATTAAAGCACAAATTACTGTTCATTTAGTGTACGGAATGTACGGAAAAGTGACAGTTGTCACAATCAAGGACCCTCAGACATGTATCATCAGTTGTCTGATTCACCTAGGAGTGAAGGTACCTCTTCCCAGCCTACCATCTCTGGGTATTCTGCTGATCAGGAAGAAGGGATGTTTGCCTTTAAAGCTCAGTCAGAAGAGCCATTCCTTCATAAAAAGAGAGGATGGTTCAGTAAGGAAGCATTTGCGTGTAGGAAAAGAATGCGAAAGTTGCAACAGCAAAGAGTTCTAGCGGCTGCTAAGAGAGAGTCAGATACCCATACACAGGATATGCTTAATAGAAGCCTAGCCAATATCCATATCCTAGCTACAACTGCTGCTGACCCAAGTTTGGAACAGCCAGTAGCCCCACAACCCTTACCTTTGATTCCCAGTCAACCAATGGAGGTAGAAATGCATGATTTTAACCCTGAGGAGATACCTAGGATACCAGCCCCTAATCCTTTAGATCCCAATTATGATCCATGGTTTGATGATCTTAGGGATGTGCCATGCTATCACTTAAACGAAGAAACCTTGCCGAACTTAGCAGCTTATCCAGGTTTGGACCCTCTAGATCCCTATTATGACAACGATGAATACATTAGGGAGATTTTGGAGAATCCATACCCTTAGGAGAATCCAGTACCTCAGTACCCAGAGCCAATACCAGTACCTGCACCCCCAATGAGTGCAGAGAACTTGCAAGAACTCCGAAATTTTGAAGAAGAAATCATAGAAAGTAGTGAGAGGATGAGGTATGTAGGAGAGCAACTCGTATGGAAATACGATGAGCGTTAAATGGATTTCGGGGAAAATCCATACCCGTGAAGGTGATGGTGAAGTTGGTAATAATAATATATGTGTAATACTAATAAATCTATCATAGTATAGACCACTCTGTGGTTAACGAGGCATAGTAGTATTGTAATTTTTAATTTCTGTTTTAGTGTGTATTTGACGCATACTATATCGAAAAGAGTAAAGTCGCAATGCACGACGTTTTTGACCAATATGTGTATATGTGGACTGTTACTTAAACTATTTAATTATTCTATTAATGATTGGTAAATGTTTAAAATTCAGATGGCCGACGAAGTAAATCAAGGAAATCTGAATAATGATAACCAGAGTAACAATAACTCGGGTAACGAAATTCCAAACAACAATGGAAACCAAGTGGATAACAGTGCCATCCAACACATAGTAGCACAAGGAATAATAGATGCGATGCCATATATTATTCAAACAGTTAGAGAAGCAGAAAATAAAAGTAAACATGATAGCAAGCGACCTTCCGAACCCGAAAACAGCGTGAACAATGGACCTGTACTTCAAATGCCCATTCCCAAAAGAAGAAGAACTGTGTCTTACGGTTGTTCTTATAAGGAATTCTGGTCTTGTAAACCAATGGAATTCTTGGGCAACGAAGGGGCCATTGCAACCCTACGCTGGATAGAAAAGACTGAAGCAGTATTAAGAATAAGCAAGTGTGCTGAAGAAGATAAGATAATGTTTGCATCTAATCTGTTTAAGAATTCAGCACTAGAATGGTGGAACACTATCCTCCAATCAAGAGGAAGTGATAGAACTTACAATATGGAATGGGAGGAATTTAAGGACAAGGTAGAAATGAAATTCTGCCCACCCAATGAGAAGGAACAGATAGCAAACAAATTCCTAAACCTTAGGATGACTGGTGTGGATAGTAAGGGATACACTAAGTTATTCTTTGAATATGCTCGAATAGTTCCCACCCTTGCTTCACCTAAACCAGTGTTAATCTCCCGTTATATCTGGGGATTAATTGGAGAGATAAGACATGTAGTCAAGGCAGCTAGACCTCAAACCATAGAAGAAGCTATAGAACTAGCAAATACCTTGACAGATGAATTAGTCCGTACCCGAGAAGAGGATCAAAGGAGGAACCTAACCCAGAAGCTCACACAAGAATTTCGTTCTAGAAATTTTAATCATGAGAAAAATATAGGTTCTACCTCTACACCTTACTGTAAGAATTGCAAAAGGAAGCATTCAGGAAGATGCTCCATATATTGTAACTTTTGCAAAATATCGGGACACAAGGAAGAAGACTGCAGGAAGAAAGCTAATAACAGGACATGTTACAACTGTGGAGAACAAGGTCATATCAAGCCTAACTGCCCAAAATTAGCCCCGGCTACAAACAACAAGAATACCAAAAATGCTAGAGCATTTGTTCTAACGGCAGAAGAAGCAAAGATGATCCCGGATGTGACCACTGGTACGTTTTTAGTTAATGATATTTTTGCTAAAGTATTATTTGACTCTGGTGCAAACCAAAGTTTTATTAATACCTCATTTTGCAAATTTCTTAATCAATCATTAACTAAACTTCCACAAGTATGTCTAGTAGAGACAGCAAATGGGGAAACCATTAAGATTTCTGAATTCTTGCAGGGAGCAAGAATAGAAATTTTAAATCAAAAATTTATTGCAAACCTTTACCCTATGAATCTGGCAGGATTCAATGTTGTTTTAGGAATGGATTGGTTAATAGCCAATAATGCCAGTATTTTACGTGATCAAAAGTCGATACAAGTAAATTCACCAAAAGGTGAAAAGATCACGATTAAAGGATGTAAAACTTCCAAATCTACTAAATTCATCTCGGTGATGAAAACAGCAAGTTACATAAGAAAAAGGATCATTAGTGTATTTGATTTCTATAATCACTAACACTAAAGGAAAGAATCTAAAGGATATTCCAGTAGTATCCCAGTTTTCAGATGTATTTCCAGAAGAATTGCCAGGGCAACCTCCAGATAGAGAAGTTGAATTTAGAATCCATTTAATACCAGGAACAGCACCAATTGCCAAAGCACCTTACCGTTTGGCACCTGCAGAAATGCAAGAACTAAAGAAACAATTAGACGAATTGCTAGAAAAAAGGATTTATACAGCCAAGTTCGTCTCCTTGGGGAGCACCGATCCTATTCGTTAAAAAGAAGGACGGATCTATGCGTATGTGCATTGACTACCGTGAATTAAACAAGGTCACGATTAAGAACCAGTACCCATTACCAAGAATCGATGATCTATTTGATCAATTGCAAGGAGCTCGATTTTTCTCTAAAATCGATTTAAGGTCAGGATATCATCAATTAAAGGTACATGAAGAGGATATTCCTAAAACCACATTTAGAACAAGGTATGGTCATTATGAGTTTACTGTCATGCCATTTGGTTTAACCAATGCCCCAGCTGCATTCATGGACATGATGAACCGAATATGTAAGCCATATTTGGATAAATTCATAATTGTCTTTATAGATGATATTCTCATTTACTCTAAAAATAAAGAGGAACATGCAAGGCATTTGCACGCACTTTTAAGTTCATTAAGAAAAGAAAAGCTTTACGCTAAATTTTCAAAGTGCGAGTTTTGGTTAGAACAAGTACAATTTCTTGGACATTTAGTTAATCATGAAGGAATTCATGTGGATCCAACAAAGATCGAGGCGATTACTAAATGGAAAACCCCTGAATCACCAACTGAGGTTAGAAGTTTCTTAGGATTAGCTGGTTATTATAGAAGATTTATTCAATATTTTTCTAGAATAGCCATTCCCTTAACTAAGCTAACATGTAAATCTATTAAGTTTGAATGGGGATTAAAACAAGAAGAAGCCTTTAAAATCCTTAAGCAAAGATTAACTCATGCACCCATATTAGCGTTACCAGAAGGAACAGAAGACTTTGTAATATATTGTGATGCTTCTAAATTAGGTTATGGATGTGTGTTGATGCAACGCCAAAAGGTTATAGCTTACGCATCTAGACAACTTAAGAATCATGAAGAGAATTATTCAACTCATGATCTAGAATTAGGAGCTATAATTTTTGCCCTTACGATTTGGAGACATTACCTTTATGGTAGTAAGTTTACCATATTCACTGATCATAAGAGTTTAAGGTATGTTTTCAAGCAAAAGGAATTGAATATGAGACAAAGACGCTGGATGGAGATGCTTAGTGATTATGATTGTGATATCCAGTATCATGAAGGAAAAGCAAATGTAGTGGCAGATGCTTTAAGCCGAAAGTATCATAAAAAGCCAAAAAGGGTACGTTCTCTTAAATTAAATCTACAAGTAGATTTAAATGAGCAAATTAGAATAACACAAGAATCAGTAATCAAGGATGATACTGAAAAATTGAAAGGTATGATTAAGGAATTAGAACAAGGAACAGATGGAATTTAGAGATTCCATGAAAAGAGAATGTGAATACCTAAATTAGGAAACCTGCGTCATCGTATATTAGAAGAATCCCATAAATCCAAATATAAAATGCACCCAGGAAGTGATAAAATGTACCAGGATTTAAGAAAGAATTTCTGGTGGATAGGAATGAAAAAGGACCTAGCAGCCTATGTTTCTAAATGTTTAACCTGTTCAGAAGTTAAAGCTGAACATCAGAAACCCTCAGGTTTATTACAACAGTTAGAAATGGCAGTGTGGAAATGGGAATTGATAACAACGGATTTTGTTACTAAATTACCCAAAACAAAGAAAGGCAATGATACAATCTGGGTGATTGTAGATAGGCTAACCAAGTCAGCTCATTTCCTACCAATGAAGGAAACTTTCAGTATGGAACAGTTAGCTAAACTATATGTAAATGAAATAGTTTCATCACATGGAATTCCTTTATCAATTGTTTCTAATAGGGATAGCCGTTTTTCCTCTCATTTTTGGACAAGTTTCCAAAAAGCAATGGGAACCAAGTTAAATCTACGCACAGTTTATCATCCTCAAACTGACGGACAAAGCGAAAGAACGATTCAGACAATGGAAGACATGATTAGAGCTTGTGTAATTGATTTTGGAGGTAATTGGGATAATCACTTACCTTTAATAGAATTTTCTTACAATAATAGTTATCATACAAGTATCAATGCTGCACCATTCGAAGCACTTTATGGACGAAAGTGCCGAACCCCAGTCTGTGGGCAGAAATTGGGGAAAAGCAACTATCTGGCCCTAAGATAGTGAAAGAAACAACCGACAAGATTATTCAAGTCAAAGAACGACTGAAAGCAGCACGTGATCGACAGAAAAGCTATGCTGATAACCGACGCAAACCCTTGGAATTTCAAGTAGGAGATAAAGTATTATTAAAAGTCTCTCCTTGGAAAGAAGTGGTAAGATTCATCAAACGGGGAAAGCTAAGTCCCAGGTATGTTGGACCTTTTGAGATTATTAGAAGAATAGGACCTGTAGCCTATCAGCTACAACTGCCAGAGGAAATGGCAAGAATACATGATATATTTCATGTATCAAATCTCAAGAAATGCTTAGCCAATGAATCGATGATGGTACCTCTTAAGGATATAGAGGTAAATTAACAACTCAAGTTTGTAGAAAGGCCTCTACAAATTAAAGACAGGAAAGTCAAAAATCTCAAGCACAAGAGACTAGTTCTGGTCAAAGTGAAGTGGGACTCCAAAAGAGGAGCTGAGTACACATGGGAGCTTGAATCAGAAATGCAAAGGAAATATCCACACTTGTTCTAGTAGATCTCGAGGACGAGCTCTAAAACAAGGTGGGGATGATGTAACAATCCTAAATAAACCGACACCCTCGAATTATTTCCGACACCCTCATATATTTTAAATTATCCCAATATGTCCAAAAATACACCCCATACGTGAAAACGGGCCCCGAATATCCTAAATATTATCAAAAGTAATTAAAAATCAGGTTTTTGGGTTTGAGGCGGGCCGCGTAAGCCTAAGCTCAAACCCTACGCATGTCGCGTCAACTTAATGATCAGGCTAGCTCCGGTGTCGCCACGTGTTTGAACGCGTGTTGGACCTACCCCATGACCCGGACACCCTAAAACCTACCCGGGCTAGTACGCGGTCCGCGTAACCTTCGGGTTACATCTTACGCGGGCCGCGTGAGAACCAGAATCAGGCACTATATAAAGGAGGCATCGGGCTTCAACTCAATTCGTTCATTTCACTTTCTGTATCTCGAATTCTCACATTATAGGCATAATTCCCAAGTATTATACCCCCTAATTAGCAAGGTTCTGCTCCATTGTAAGTATTATAACCCCAGCTTCGTATTAGATACGCTACCCGATTGATTTAGGGTTCCGTAACAACTGTCATGGTTCTGCTCGACTTAGTTGTTGGAATACCGTCTCGGGGAGGGTATCATTAATATAATCAAAGGGTTATTATACTAACCTATGTATATTTGTGTAAATTATAGATTAATCCCAGGAAACCCTTACGCGAAGTCTAAGATAGCAATGTGAGTTTATCTGATTTTTGTTAAACTTTTTGTAATGTTTTACAAAACCTTAAATGTTTTACAATGTGATTAAGCAGTGATTGAGTCTTTGTAGTTCTTCAATTACTGCCGGTATGTTGGGGTTTTGTATACAAAATGTGGAACACGTTACCATTGGACGACGAGTTAGCCAATGTGTAATATGACCCACCAGTCAGGATTGACAGTACTGAATGAGTAATTGTGTAGAAATAAACAATGTGATCGCTCTCAATACTGTTTTAATTGATAAAATATTTCTTGATTAAACTGGGATTGACTCACCAGTATTTCCCACTGACAAATGTTTTTAAAACGCGTTTCAGGTAACACAATGTGACAGCCAATTAGTAAAAAGCCAACTGGAGAGCAATGACGGCTTGGGAAAAATGTGGCTACAAAAGTTACCTAAAAGACGATGTTTTAAATTCAATAAAATAGGGTTTATCCCTATAAACATGTTGTAATAAGAAACTTGGGTTTTACCCATATGATTATTAATATCAAATATGGTGGTTTTACTCTGATAAACATTTCCTAACTACGGTCCTGATGTAATTTCCGCTACCAAATTAACAAACTGATACCACCAGAATTCTGAGTTTGCGTCCGCCCGTTCCCGGGACAGATAAGGGATCGGGGGTTGCGACATGCGAGTGAAAAACGAATCATTTTATCGAAGCAAACAATTTCAGCATGATTTTCCCGAAGGAAATCCATACCTACTATGATATCAAAGATACCGAGTTGCATCGGGATGAGATTAATCGGGAAAACATGACCATTGAGATTGAGGGTACAGTCACATAGAACAGAACTGACGGTGACGGTTCTTCTAGTGGCAACTTCAACATCGAACGTCGAGGGGAGATGGGCGCACTTAAGATTTAGGAGTTTTTCAAATTCAAGCGACACAAAACAGTTATCGGCTCCAGTATCAAACAAACATGAAGCATATATACCATTTACGAGAAACGTACCATTCACAGCGTTGTTGTCTGCCTGAGCCTGGCGGGCGTTGATGTTGAAGACGTGCCCACGGGCTGCTTCTTGCTGCTGTTGTTGCTGCTGCTGGGGCTCTTGTTTCACTACCCTGTTGGGGCACATATTTGCGAAGTGGTTGGGATCACCACATGCAAAGCAAGCTCTAGCGTTGACCGCGGGTGCAGGAGCCGCTTGAGGGCCTTGGGGAGCAGTGAGTAGAGCTTGTTGAGCAGGAGCTTGACCGTGGGTTGGAGCTGGAGTTTGATGTGGACCTGCACGGCAGTTTGCGGTGAAGTGGTTGTACATGTTGCAGTGAATACAGAATCTGCATGCGATACCAGCCGAGTGATGATAAGTACAAGTAGGGCAAACCGGGTGAGGACCAGTATACGCACGCTTTGCCGACAGTCCGTTGGTCACGGGTGCTGCTACCTGGCGGTGTTGAGGTTGCGGTTGGGTCGGTACTGTTTGGAGCGGGGTAGCAGTGACTGGACAGTTCTTGTTGTTGGAGCTGTTGTTGTTCTTTCTCTTGCGTCTTGAGATCTTGGATGACTGAGGTGCGGTGGCGGTTTCGGCGGTTGGAGCAGTGGTAGCTTGATGCAGATTCTTGGAGGCGTTTTCCCAGTAACCAGACTTGACTCGCTTATCGTTGATCTCAGCAGCGAGTAAGTAGGTTTCCTCAATTGTTGTCATCTTTGCAGCATGAATGAAATCCGCAACGCAATCCGAAAGAGCACAGATATACTTCTTGATGGTGATTTCAGGCGTAGTCACTTGGCCTGGACAGATAATACTCAACTGCTTGAAGCGAGCAGTTAAACCAGCGTTGTTACCATCCTTCTGCTTGATATGCCAGAACTCGTCCTCCAGCTTTTGGCGCTTGTGGGGAGGGCAGAACTCTTGCATCATAACGTTCTTCAACTCATCCCACATTAACCCGTAAGCTGCATCATTTCCGTGCTTGTTTCTCTCATCCGTCCACCAATATAGAGCTTGGGATTGGAAGACGCCGGTAGCGTTGAGAGTTCGGAGATTATCAGGACAGCCACTCTGGCGCAGGGTGACTTCGATAGAATCAAACCATTGGAACATGGCCGTAGGACCATCTTCACCAGTAAACTCTTTCGCTCCGCAGGCTTTGAACTGCTTGAAGCTAAAAGCAGCTCTAGGAGAATCGGTCCTGGACTCGTCCGAGGACTTGCTCATATTCTCGTGTAGCTAACTGACGATCTGTGGAATCACTTTTAAAACTTGACTTGCGACAAGGGAAGCGAGTCGTTTGTCGGCGTGCTTGCGTCTAGCAGCTCGGGAGTGGAGTGATCCAGTTGACGACATTGTCTGCAACAGACATTGTCACAAGACTCAAACTCAATTTCGATTAACCCTAGTATTAGTCTAGCAATTTACTATAAAGCTCAGGAACACAGTCATTCACAAAATCCACATAAGCACAAAGTCACGTAATCACATAAGCACATAGACACGTAAGCACGTAATCACGTAAAGTACATAAGCACATAAGGCAGTCAGAATACAGAACCTTCCTATATTTGAACGTATTCACCTATCCTTCACAGCACGTATAGCGATTTAGTATAGCGATTGCGGGTATCGAAAAGCGATTGCGATTAATGACCAGCGATTTTGTTATTGTGGTGTGGATCGTGTGTGTGATTTGGCGGAGCGAGAAACGTGGAATCAAAACCATCAGTACCACTGTACTGTTTATCTCAAAACACTAACAAGTCACCATATAAATCACATAATTTCATAAAATCGATGGAATCTCAGAGTTTGCAACGGCAAAATCCAGAATCGAAACACATAAAAGCGAAAATAGATTGTCTGCGGCTATTTAGACGTTGACTAACCAAAGCGGTTCGACTATTCGCATGGACTGTAAGCGTAAATTTTGGCCTTCTGGATTGTGCTCTTTGCCTCAATTCGGGCAATCGGCACTCATCCTTCCAGTTACAGTGTGACTCAAGTCATTGGAGTCCGTCGAGACTTTGGTGGGAATTTTGTAAAACCACAATGGTGAGCGGAATAAGTCATCAAGATTCAGGTTTCACCCCTAACTTAACGACTATATTTCCTGTTAGTGTGATGAAATCACGAGATAGATAAGGAGATATGCGTCGAAGTATGGATTTCACTCCTATTTCAACGCAATTTCTCTTGTTTATAGTAAAAATGGCAATTCGAACGAGTAATCTGGTCGAGAGTTTGTGGTTTTCACACCTAATCTTAACCAGATAATTCGTCTGTGTGTGTAATTAGCCTTAGGAAAGGCTGATCTTGCGCAAAACTGTAGTATGCAATGTTCGCGCAAGTGTGTAGTGTATAACGAGTTCGATCGAGAGGCAGCGAGTAAGCTCGTACAAAATGAACAAGTCGGTCTGCAGGTACTTAGACTATAGGCTAGGTCATTTCTAAGACATCAACCCGGACTAGGTCGAGTCTTGCCTAATTCCCTATAGTTATGGCTCTGATACCAATCTGTCACACCCCAACCGATGACGGAAACATTGGGGCATGGCACTGAGCGAAACAGATTGTTCAAGAGAAATTCCATAACAACTACATTACCAGATAGTTAACATTATTTCCCATACCATAACCCATCAAGAAATTTAAGTTATTACAGACTGCAATATCTCAAAAGCAAATAACATGTTCCGACAACTCAGATTTCAAATAAATAAATTGTCTTTGTTTCTGGACCCCATCCTACTTGATTCCACAAAAGCAGATAAAGCACAGCATCCTAAGCACCTGTCACATACGTTAAAATAGAGGTCAATACACATAGTGTAAAGGTGAGCATACAAGTTTAATAGTATAGTAGAGTTCGCAAGCGTTTAACCAGCATGTACAACGTATAAAGTGAAGCATGTAGGTTATCGAAAAAGATCCTATCAATACCAATGACTGCGATTTGACTACGAGTAGCGAGTGCGCATCACATGTTCACCACTGTGAACACGTGAAGTAATTGTCCTTAACAACCCCTGAGTGAACAGGTGCTGAGTCCAAACTATAGTACTATCGTTGCTAAGGCAGGTAGACAGCAATCAATGTGTAAACTTAACAAACAGGCATTCATCAAGTCACGTATAACATGCAATAGCGGTCAGAGTATAAATAGTGTTTGCATTGTGTGTTCGATGTGATTTAGAATAAGTAACATATGTAACACCCAAAAGTGCGTAAAGTAAAAAGGGAACGAGTATACTCACAGCGATGATAATGGATTGAAGGGAGCGCTAGATTGATCAGCCTAAATAGTTAACGATAGCATAAGCGAAGAGCGGTGCGTAAAACGATGAAAGTGACCAAGTGTCGAATGGTGACCCGATCAGATGGCAATCCGATCGGATGATCACTCGATCGGATGTCAATCCGTTCGGATGGCCATTCGGTCGGATTGACACTCGCTTGGTAAGGATGTGTTTGTGTATGATGGTTTCTCCTTTGAAGTTTTCATTGTAGCATTTTAAAAATAGAGAAGTATCTCTACCTTTCAGGTCGGTCGATCGAACGTCGGTTCGATCGGACGGCGATCCGATTGGCGAGGCTTCTCAGTTGAGAACAAGTTAACAGCAGGACGGTCACTCGATCGGATAGCAATCCGATCAGATGGCAATCTTGTGCATTGAACATGTTGAAAATTGTTTAAGTGTTGAAGTTCCAAACATCACATGGTCGGATGGTCGTTCGATTGGATGGCAATCCGATCGGACGACAATCCGTTCGACGTTCAGAGCCTTGAAAGTTGAAGATGAAAAGTTTAAGCGTGGAACCAGGTGCAACCCGATCGGATGGCAATCCGATCAGATGGCAATCCGATCGGACAGCAGTCCGTCCCGACGGTCTGATCGTCTTGGCACTTGATTATTTTGATTGTTTGCAGTTTGTTCGAGACGTTTTGACATCGTGCTAAACAATAGAAACCCCATCTTGACCCAAGTGATCCGATTGAGCAGGAATCACCCTAGTCCGATCAGTTCACTGTTTGAGACGGTTGTTCACGTTTAACCCGAAATCAGTTGTCTCTTGAATAGAATTCAGATCTTGAACTAACACATCACTAAGAAAGAGTAGAAGATCAGAACGAGCTCTGATTCTATCGGTTTTGAGTGCATTGAGTGTAAAAGAGTTGAAAGAAAGTTGGAAAACCATCTTTCAATCCTTTTAACCATGAATTTGTGTATATCTATGCGAAAACATTGTTTAATCTTGTGGAAATCCTCCAGATTCTAAGTTGTTCTTGGTGGAATGAAGCCAAACCTTGAAGTTCATATGAACTCCATGATGACATCACCCTAGAACTCCTCAAATCCGGTGATTTCACGGTTAAAAGTTAAGATTCAAAGGTAAAAATGATGAAGAAGTGTGTGTAGATCATAGAAGTATAAGATTTAGGTTGGAAACTTACAAGAATCGAGAGAAATAGAGAGAAAAGAGAGCTTGAGTGCGGCTGGTTCGAGTGAGGGGCTGTCACATCACAAATGATGTGACAGAGAGGTATTTATAGGGTTTCCAAAAAAGGAAAAGGCACCAGTGTCAAGTGAGGTCACCGATCAGATGGTTGTCCGATCGGATGGCAATCCGATCGGATGTCAATCCGATCGGATGTCAATCCGATCGGATGGCCACTCGATCCAAGTGTCCGGCGTGCTGAGTTTTGTCGTTTCGATTCACGTGTTGAGCGTTGCGATGCGATTCGAGTGAGCGATGCGATAGTACTATCCATTAATCCTAACTACTATATCTAATATACAATCACTATAAATAACTTGCGTTTAGCGTTTGCGATTCGATTGCGATGCGATAGAGTTGCGATTTCGATTGCGATTAACACCTCAACATAAACATAGCATGCACAAGTAACACATAATAGGCACACTCACGTAAAACAATATCCAGAACGCGTAGTTCGAGTTGCGATTGCGATAGCTATAAGTCGATTAGCGATAAATATGCGATTAAACAGCGATTAACCTCGATTATTAACAAGCACTCCACATAATACAACTAAAGCAAATAAAATGAAGATTCGATTACAAGTCAAAGAAGTCAAACAATAGTTAAGCAAGGAGTGACAGATTGCAATTAGCAATCTTTTCTTCCTTTGACTTCAATCTTGACTTTGACTTTGATTTTCGGAAAAGAGGGTTGTTACACATTGATCGCTGGAGATTGTGATTTCAGAAATTAGGGTTTTCTGAAATTTGGGGATCTTGTTGATCGATAACGTGTGTGGTTGATCGAGGGTGAAGTAAAGGGTTCTTGAAGTCGTGGTGACCTAGGGTTTGCTGATTCTTGATCCTGTGGGGAGACCCGAAGTGTCTGGGTGGACCTAGGGTTGCTGATTCAAGAAGTTGATTAAGTGTTGTCAGATCCTGACAACTAAGGGTGTTGCAAGATTCTTGAAGATTTCAGGAAGCTGCTGTTACGATTAGGCTTCAACTCTTGAAGGTTGTAAAATCCTAATCGTGACCGGAGAAACCCTTGCTAGGGTTTGCAAACTTGGTGAGACTGTTCCCTTATTTTTTTTTAATTTTTTTTTGTTCTTTCTTTTGCATTTAGGCATATTTGGTCGGGTTAGGGGGACCGACATTGATTTGGAAACAGGGAGAGCCACACTGTGTTCCATTTATACGTGTTACATACTTGTTGTTACTTGATCTATGCTGTTGGTTCTTGTCTGTTGTTGGGATTTTAGTATTATTAGTTATCATATCTAGGTCTAAAAGACTTCTACAATAAGGCCTGCGGGGGCAACTTTGAGTGATGAACCCCTGATCTAGTCCCTGTTGTAGTTTTGTCGTGTGTGAATTTTTTTGTTGTTATCTATTTTAGGTCTTCTATCTTTTGTTGTCTCCAGTGTTGTCCAGTTGTTTGCTATTTGTAATTTTGTTTTTAAAATGGGAGATATAGGTGGTCCTAGTGAAACCTTAATTAGCAAGTTAGAACCTGATAGTCCTTTATATTTACATGCTAGTGATTCCATTGCTTTGACTGTTGTTAGTATAAAACTTAAAGGGACAGAAAACTATACGGTTTGGTCTAATGCTATGTGTCTGGCTTTGAGAGTCAAAAATAAAACTAGTTTTATTGATGGTACTTTTGCTAAACCTGGGGGAAATGCAATTCTTGAAACACAATGGGAAAGATGTAACTCGGTTGTGTTAACTTGGATCTTAAACTCTGTCTCAGAAGAATTATATTTAGGTCATGTTTATTCCAAATCTGCTGTTGAGGTTTGGAAAGAATTAAGGGATACTTATGATAAAATAGATGGGTCAGTGGTTTTTGATTTATATCAAAAGATTAATACATTTAGTCAAAATGGTTTGTCTGTTGCTGAGTACTATCATAAATTGAACATTATGTGGAAAAAATTATATCAGATCTTACAGATTCATGTGTGTACTTGTGATGCTTCAACTCAGTTTAATAATTTCAATCATTTGGTTAAGTTGATGCAGTTCTTAATGGGTTTGGATAGTGTGTATCAACCTGTTAGAACTACATTGCTCATTAGGGAACCTCTTCCTAGTGTGAAGGATTCTATTGTATCAAGGGAAGAGTCGTATAGAATTCAAATGTCTCTTTGTCAAAAGAACAAACTGTAGGTTTCTTTTCTAAAACTAATACTATTGTTGAAAATAAGAAAAAATATAATAATGAGAATTCATATCAGAATTTGAAGTGTTTTAATTGTAATAAACTTGGTCATTCTGTTGATAAGTGCTTTGAAATTATTGGATATTCGCCCTGGATGAAACCTAAGTCTTATAAAGGAAAGAAACAGGTTGTAAGTAATAATTATGTATTATCTGATCAAAATAAAAATGATGTTGCTAGTCTTTCTTCTGATCAGGTTGCAAAGTTGTTAAGTTTGTTAAATCAGAGGTCTGTGGAAGGAAATGTTAGCTGTAATGTTTCAGGTAGAAATGCTAGTGTGGTTTGCTATACTAGTAGTAACAAACCTGTTTATTGCTTTACTAATTTGAAAGCTGATTTAAAGGTTATGGGTTGCATATGTGATTCAGGGGCAAACCAACACAAGTTAATGAATCAATTAGATGATTCAGAATATAATATTAAAGTCACACATCCTAATGGAACTAGTGTTGTGGTTACTAAAATAGTGGACATTAAGTTAACAGATGGTGTCATTCTCTATGATGTGTTTGTGGTACCTGATTACTATGTCAATCTTATATTTGTGCATAAATTAGCTAGGGATAGTAAAATAACTGTGTTGTTTGATGAAAATAATTGTTATCTTCGGGATTCCATAACAAAGAAAATCCTGGTGACTGGTAGACAATACGATCGATTGTATTTTTGTGGTGAGTCTTCTGTGAGTGCTTGTGTTAGTTATAATAGTGTTGATATAACTAGACTTTGGCATGCTAGGCTGGGTCATCCTTCTGAAATTGTTTTGAAAGTATTAAAGGATAATTTAAATCAAAAACATTTTGATAATAATCTTCCTTGTGAAATTTGTCATAAATCCAAACAGCACCGAGAACCTTTTCCACTTAGTGATCACAAAACAAAGTGTTTGGGTGACTTAATTCATTTAGATGTCTAGGGACCTTACAAAGTGAAAAGTAAAGAAGGTTCGATATTTTTTTGACTATAGTGGATGATTATACTAGGTATGTTTGGGTTTATCTTATGAAACAAAAGGATGAGGTTTTTGAAAGTGTCACACATTTTGTAAAAATGGTTAATACTCAGTTTGAAAAACATGTAAAGGTATTTAGAAGTGACAATGGTACTGAATTTGTAAATAATCAGTTTAAAGAGTTTGTTTCGAAAAATGGAATAATACATCAGACTACTTGTATGTATACACCCCAGCAAAATGGGGTGGTGGAAAGGAAACACAAACATTTGTTGAATGTAGCTAGGGTTTTACTTTTTCAAAGTTGTTTACCTTTAAATTTCTGGGCTGAATGTATATTGACAGCGGCTTATATAATTAACAGGGCTCCCTCTTTAGTGCTTAGTGGTAGGTCACCATATGAAATGGTTCATGGTTCTAAGCCTTCTCTAAATCACCTTAGGGTGTTTGGATGCCTGTGATTTAGCACTGTTTTAAACAATCATGATAAGTTTAGTAGTCATGCCAATAAGTGTGTGCGTTTTGGATATTCAAATTAGAAAAAAAGCTATAAATTGTGGGATTTTGAGCAAAACAACATCTTTTTTTCTAGAGATGTTAGATTTTATGAAACAGTGTTTCCTTTTAAGGAGTCATTGACTCTAAATAAAGTTGATTGTGATTTCAATAAAGAAATTAACTCGTTAAACTTTTTTGATCTATATGAACAAAGTGCATCAAAACAGTCTGAAGGTTCCGGTATTCCCAATGATGAATTAGGGGTTAGTCAAAATATAGAGTCTACTATTGTAACACCCTTAATACTGGACGGAATTTAAAGAATAATTATATGAACTTCATACTAATCAGAGTTTACAAAAAAAACTTTTCGTGTTTAAAGACCATACACATTTGTTATAGTACCCAAAACAAATCCAAGATAGTGCATAACAAGTTTAAAGTTAACCCTTGCTAGTCAACTAACAACTAGTTTAAAGGATTCAAAACACGACTAACAAAACAGTTACAACATGATTAAAGTCAAGACAAGGTTAATTTTGGTGCGGAAGCTTCAAAATGCGTGTTCGGTTCTTGACAACGTACTTGATCACCATCCGGGAGGACCTCATCCATACCTAGGGTCAAACCACTAAAGACATTAGTTTTGACATTAGTATAGTACATATAAACGAATTCCGACATCGAAAAGTGAATAAAATACTCACTTTCCGGGGCTCTACCTTAATTTACGGTATCTACCGTAAATTACGGTAGACCCTGAATGATCTTGGTCTGCCGTAAATCAGTAGAGGTTCACCGTAAGACCTTTGTTTTCCACCGTAAATTACGGTCTTTACGGTGGACGCTGTAACTTTGCCATTTAACTAATTTGTAAATTTCGCCCTAATCTGCATACCGTTTTAGGCTATTTCTTTCCTGTATGTCCGTAAATTCATTACGGACATGTTCATTTCGATTATCATACCAACAATTGACTCATCGATCATACGACTAAAAGTTACTATACTATCATTTATCCGACCCATTCTAACTATAAGTGTATATTTCCAATTTCTTATTCTAAGACCCTTTAGATGCCATTACCCAAGTTCCCGGGCTTGTACATCTTGGTGTGTTTGTGCTATTCATTGCTTTGTGTTTCCTTGGGACTAAAAGCTCGTTTCCTCGGAATTCAACATTCCGTTTTAAACGGCCTTTTCAACATACCCCCAATTATTATTCCAATATCCTGGATTCACAACTTAAAGTATCATTGCTAGGTTCATAAGCATAGTGCAATCCAACACTTAACAACTTACGAAACCATCATATCGCTATTGTAATGATTCCTTTTATGGTATCTATTCAACCTGTTTGGCTATCTAGTGAAAACCATCACTTTATTAACAAGTCAAACCCAGTCCCAAGTCTTTATTTTGACCCGTTTGATGTTCAAGTGAACTACGCCACTTTAGAACACGTCAAACGCATCCTTTACACTACGATTCTATCTATTCACTAAACTCAAACATATATGCGTAATTTAACGAGACCAAAGTCACGTACCTTTAGAGCACACCCTTCAAGCGCGTATCTCCTCCTCCGGCTTGTCCGCTTGAAGATCCGGATGCTTGGCCTAAAGAGTTCAATTCAACTTACATTTAGAACCCTTTTTTTGTAACTATTAACACATAAATTGCCACATTAGTCAATTATGCGCTTTTATCCGATTTTTAACATATTAATTCCCCACTTAGGCATTTCAACAAACACCTAGTGGGTCAAATTTTCACATGATTATTACCAAGTTCATGACTTGTTAACTTGTCTAAATCAACTTCAATTAGGCAAATATACACATATTTTCAACATCAATATTTCAGAGATTATCACATAATTTCAGTTTACACTAAATCAAAAGTCTTAATCCTAATGTTTATCAAGTTCTACTAACTTGGTAATCACCCACTATAGTGATTATGAACCTTATAAACATCATGCAAGATTTTGACAAGAATTCATCTAGGGTTTGTCCCTAAACCTTATATCTCTTCCAATTTCATTCATGCATGACACAATCAAGCTCAATTTAAACTTTTCATGATTTGTCTAGAACTTGAGATGAATCGAAAATACCGAAATTTACATACCTTATGATCCCTACAACAAGGAGACCACTAATCTATATTCAGATTTTGATTTGAACTTGATTTGAGCCTTCAATTCGTGGTTTTTGTGAATACTAGGGTTTTGGAGAATGGGGGTCGCCCTTCTCTTGCTTCTGATCGACCAGACATCCCCAAATGGGGTGTTTGGTTTTGTTTTTAATTAAAAATTGATAATACAAGTTTCAATTTTGACAACATGAGCCCCTCCACTTTTGTTTAACATATAGTTTGGTCATTCTAACCCTATTTCGAGTTATTTCTAGACTTCTAGTTAACTAGGTTATAATTTCCTAGTTAAATAAATTCTTGTTTATTTATACTTTATAACTCTAATATAAAGTTTTATATTTTCGGGATGTTACAAGTCCACCCCCTTAAAAAGGGTTTCGTCCCCGAAACCGAATTTACGTACCAAATAGTATGGGGTAGAGCCGTTGCATCTCTTCTTCGGATTCCCATGTGGTATCCGCACCCTTTCTGTGTTCCCGTTTAACTTCACTTGGTTAATCACTTTGTTCCTCAAACTCTTCTCTTTACGATCTAAAATCGCAATTGGTTTTACTGCATAGTTGAGGCTGTTATCCACCTCGATATCATCCTAGTGGATACGAGCAGTTTCGTCTGTTAAACATTTTCGGAGATGTGACACGTGGAATGTGCTATGAATCCCACTCAACTCCTCGGGTAGTTCGAGATGATATGCTACTTTACCAACCCGTTCGGTGATTCTGAATGGCCCAATAAATCTTGGGCTCAACTTTCCTTTTTTTCTGAACCGTATTATTCCTTTCCACGGCGATACTTTCAGCATTACCTTATCGCCCACTTGAAACTCAATCGCCCTCTTTCGTTTATCCGCGTACGACTTTTGTCGATCCTAAGCCGCTTTTAGGTGAGTTCGGACCATGTCGATCTTCTCATTCGTAGTTCGGATTATATCAGTAGGTGCTAGTCCTCGTGGACCCACTTCTCCCCAACATACCGGGGTTCGACACTTTCTACCATATAACATCTCATACGGGGCCATTTTAATACTCGAGTGATAGCTATTGTTATATGAAAATTCGACCAAGGGTAGATAGACATCCCAACTACCCCCGAAGTCAATATGCAAGCCCGCAGCATATCCTCCAACGTTTGTATTGTTCTTTCACTCTGCCCATCCGTTTGTGGATGGTAAGCGGTGCTAATGAACAGTTTAGTCCCCATTTTTTCTTGGAAGTCACGCCAAAAATTCGAAGTGAACCGAGTATCTCTGTCTGACACAATGGATATCGGTACCCCATGACGTGCTATGATTTCATTGGTGTACACCTCCGACATCTTCTCGGATGTATAAGTCTCAAGAATCGGAATGAAGTGAGCACTTTTCGTCAATCTATCCACGACTACCCATATAGCATCAAACCCGCGGTTAGTCTTGGGTAATTTGGTCAACAAATCCATGGTGATTTGTTCCCATTTCCAAACTGGGATGTCCAATGGTTGCAACTTACCATATGGCTTTTGGTGCTCCGCTTTGACTTGCAAGCATGTCAAACACTTCTCTACATATTTCACGATGTCTCTTTTCATTCCGGGCCACCAATAATTTTGTTTTAAATCGTTATACATCTTGGTCGCCCCCAGATGTATCGAATAACGAGATTTATGGGCCTCGTCAAGTAGAAGCGCCTTGGCCCCACATGAGTTTGGAACCCAAATTCTCCCAAATCGAGTTTTCAATCCTTGGTTATCATCCGCCAGGTCTTTTAACTGCCCAACAATTCTTTCCCTTTTTACATTTTCTTCCTTTATTGCTTCAATTTGAGATTTCCGGATTTGCTCAAGCAAACCCGAAGTCACAATTAGTTGCATCGATCGTACTCGAATAGGCGTATAATCTGTCTTTCGGCTCAACACGTCTGCCACTACATTAGCCTTCCCGGGGTGGTAATGTATTTCACAATCAAAGTCTTTGACGGTTTCTAACCACCGCCTCTGCCTCATATTTAATTCCTTCTGATCGAAGAAATACTTCAAGCTTTTATGGTCGGTAAAGATAGTGCATTTCACCCCATACAAATAATGCCTCCATATTTTCAAGGCGAACACCACCACCGCCAACTCGAGGTCATGGGTAGGATATCTCTTCTCATGAGTCTTTAACTGCCTCGAGGCATAGGCTATAACCTTGCCTCGTTGCATCAAAATGCAGCCAAGCCCCGAATGTGATGCATCTGAGTAAACTACCATGTCGTCTGTTCCATCCGGTAATGACAATACCGGTGCATGGGTCAGTTTTTCCTTAAGCGTTTGGAACGCCCTTTCTTGATCATCACCCCAGATAAACTTTTCGTCCTTACGGGTTAATTTGGTTAATGGCATAGCAACATTGGAGAAATCCTGTATGAATCTTCGATAATAACCCACAAGCCCCAAAAAGCTTCTGATCTCCGAAGGATTCTTCGGTGGATCCCATCTCGCCACGGCTTCTATCTTTGATGGGTCTACTAACACCCCGTTTGCACTAATGATGTGCCCGAGAAATTGTACTTCTCGCAACCAGAAAGCACATTTCGAGAACTTTGCGTACAATTTCTCTTTTCTGAGCGTCTCTAATACTTCACGCAAATGATTTGTGTGTTCCGCTTCATTCTTTGAATATATCAAGATGTCATCAAAGAACACTATTACCGACTTATCTAGCATAGGCTTACAGACCCGGTTCATGAGGTCCATGAAAGCTGCGGGTGCATTAGTTAACCCGAAGGACATCACAAGGAACTCGTAATGTCCATACAGTGTACGGAAAGCCGTCTTCGGTATATCTTCCTCCTTGACTTTCAACTGATGGTATCCCGATCTAAGGTCAATCTTGGAGAACCAACTTGCGCCTTGTAATTGATCAAATAAATCGTCGATTCTTGGGAGTGGGTATCGATTTTTCACCGTGAGTTTATTTAACTCCCTGTAATCGATACACATGCGCATGCTCCCATCCTTCTGTAAGGACCTAATACGTATTTGACAAAAGTCGCAGCGGAAATTCGTGCCATAAAATTTCTTTCATCACAAACGTATTGACCTACTTGAAAGTTCATTTTAATATGTATCTTTTACAAAAATAAAGCATAAGTCCTATTTACTAATAGTACATACTCAATTATTCCCGTACAATCTATCTTGTGACTCGATCTTCGATCTCTATTCCTCGTGATAACCGCCCGTGACTCGTACAACCTGCACTCACCACATACATTCATCACATTAGTACACAAGACATAAACAAGATTCAAATCTCGTACTCCTTCCATTGCGTTATCTTTCTAACTTTTGGCATTTCATCCGCATATCTATATTCTGGCGAAGTTCCAATAATGTACCTGCATTACCTTTCATTCTCAAGGCACACTATTAATAACGTATTCCTCGACGTATCTAAATCATGCACATGTACATTCTTACATGTATACATATATATCTACACACTTACATACCTTCCTATATCTCTACATACCTGCATATTCTCATACGTACCTTCATATATACCAAATACATATCTACATACGCTCATACATTACTACATCTCTACATACGTTCATATACACATACGTATCTTCGCATACACATAAATACACATCTATGTACTTACATCCATTATTACGTCTTCCTGCATTACATCCATTGTTGTAACCCTTGTTGTTGCGAGTAGCTTGGTTCAAACTTGTATGCTTCCTCTTTCTGTCACCGGACGACTCAGCATGCGTCTCGGTCTTTTCTGTTGGGTTCAGTGAGAGCTTCTTCATACGAACACAATCTTCAGTCAGGCTGACAGCCAGAGTTACAGCCTCGGTGATTGTTTGTGGTTTGGCCGACGTTACCATGCCACGAAACTCTGAGGCCAGTCCCCAAATGTAGCGTTCCACACGCTTAAATTCAGGAGTCACCATGTAGGGAAGCACTCTAGACAGATCGTGGAACCTTCGAGTGTAACCATTGATGTCAGCACCTTCCATAGTCAAGTGCCAGAACTCTGTCTCCAGCCTTTGGAGTTCGGCACGAGAGCAGTACTTCTCTCTCATTCTTTCCTTCAGTGCATCCCAAGTTAGGCCATAAGCGGCATCATCACCCAAAGTTTGGGCTTGCAGGTTCCACCAAGTCAGAGCTTCATCGACAAACAACCCAGTAGCAAAGGTGACTTGTTGATCCGCAGTACACTTGCTCATGCGGAAAGTAGCTTCAGTCTTCTCCGTCCAGCGCACAAATGCTACTGCACCTCCTGTGCCGTCATAGTTCAGCGGCTTGCAGTCGAGGAACTGCTTGAAAGTGCAGCCTGGAATTGATTCAACCAATTCATATGTGAGCAATCGAAGAAATAATGAAGCAAAGACCGTTCATAAATTTCCTCATGCTTAGTACAGTGTCTCAAGGTTACCTTGAGCTGCATTGCCTCCAGACGAATCTCCATTCCCATTACGCCTAGCGTTGCTTGGTCCTCCACTGTCTTGAGTTCGGTTCGCCTCGTACTGGGCGATAGCAGCGGAGATCCTTTCCTCTAGCAAAGCGTTCAGCTCTTCAGCAGTCCTTGGCAGTGGGGGAGGTGGAGGTTGATCATCATTGCGAGCATTCACAGTTTTCCTGGGTGCCATGTTCTGACCGAACATAACACAGCAGGGTTAGGCATTTGTTTGATATCGTCACACTAAACAGTAGTATCATATATATTCACAGGTATATATACCACATAAGTGACATCAAACAATTATTACTCTAGCAGAGTACTTAGTAGGCTTGCACTGAGGGAATCTATACGTGACAAGACTTGCTGTGGTTTCTGTGCACTGAATTCCATAATTATGTATGCATCCATAATTACGTAACTCCTTGCACAGTCCGCACAGTTCGTTTCATACTCGTATTTCTTCCTTCAGATGGGCCATTGCTTTCAGGTAAAGTCACGTATACTTGTGACATTCTACTACTAGTATGCTAATTATCACACATAATTGCAAGTAGTTTCTAGTCAACGACAAGTGCTACTCAAGTGCACTCTAAGTCTCGTAATGTCTTTTCTAGACTCATGTAGACAATTTCAGGCAGTGGATGTCGCGGGACGTTTTATGCAATGAAAACTCTTTGAAAATTGTTTTCGTGAATGGATCCTAGAGATTGTAGGCTAGACTCGAGAAGGAATCCTGGTTCACTACAATCGCAGCTCTGATACCAATCTGTCACACCCCTTTCTACGGCGGAAGCACGAGGTGTGATCATGAAAGGTTCTCATTGCATACGAAGAGTAAACATGCTACATGCTCGTAAAATAACATTCAAATACCATAATTTGAAAACATACGTTAGCGTTTACATCGCTAAGTCGCATAAAACATTGTCTTAAAAGTTTACAACTTTATTTAAAGTTAAACACAAGCGACATCCACGAGCATAAGCAAGACCACGCGCACATCCATCCTAGTTACCTGAAATACATGTGAGTTTTTGGAAAAACGTCAACATAAAGTTGGTGTGAATTCATGCAGTTTTGTATTTCATGTTTGTATACTTTGTATGAAAACATAGTTTGTGAGTAAATCAAGTTTTCATATATAAATCCAGTTTCATGTGTACCCCACGTACACTTGTATAATTCAATCTTCTTGAGTACCCCACGTACTTCAAGTTATATATCAATTTTGTATGGTATGAATTTTATGTAAATACAGTATTTCTGTAATTATCAGATTGTTAATGGGTTGCAAAGCCATTAACCTGTGGCACGTCATAGGAAGTCACCAAACCTAAGGCATTTAACTGGTATATTCTGAGACACAAAAGCACTCCTCGATTCTCACCCCGACCAGGAGTGTGGCTGCCAGGCACCCGTTAGATCTAACCTTTTGTTCTGCGGTCTAGGTATATTGTTGATTAATGGTGCTTCTGTACCCTATTCGTGACACTATTTCTCATAACGCCTCCTACTTGGTTCTCGTTCTCACCAAGCGCGTTTCTTGTTATCATTTCTCATAGCGCCTTACACTTGGTTCTCGTCTCACCAAATGCGCTTCTTGTATTTATATCATACCATTTATAAATATTGTACTTTTGTACATGTATTTCACCCCCGCAGTTATAAAAACTGAAAACAGTTAAAGAGAAAAGGGGGAGCATGAACTCACAACTTTGCGTTCCTAGCGTCGTAAACTCCACCGGATTTGCTTACTTAACGTCGTAACCTATACGCGTTTTTTATCGTTAGTCACTAGACTTGCGTCGCACAAGTACAGTCACTCTCTTTTGTGTATATTTTCTTGTGTTAAAAATATTCTATATTTTTAACTACGTATCTTACTTATATTATTTTCTCCAAAAATAAATATAAGTCTTTTGTGTTTTGCACTTTGCACCCGAATCGTGTATCTTGTGTTTTGTATGTGTATTTCTATATTTCTACTCCTCATGAGTATTTAGTGTATTTTTAAGTCTTAATACACTAGCACGTATAACACATACTATATACACTTAGCACAAAATTTGGTGATAAAATAATATATATTTTTCTCTCAAAAATATATACTTATTATCCATTTTTATTCTTCAAGAAATCACCATTTCTTATCATCAAAAGTTAGGGAAACCTTGTTAATGCTTTTAAACACATTTTTAGGGAATAAGTTTCTCAAAAACTTACATTTTTCTAAGTGTCAAAATTTATAAAAATTTTGACAGAGTTTCCCCTAAAAATGGAGGTTTCCCACGTTTTCAAAACGTGTGTTTATTTTCTTTTAAATCATTATCAATCATCAACAACAATTATCAACAATACTCATCAGCAATAATCACTAATTTCATGAACTTGCATATTTACAAAAATGTGTAGTAACTTACTAGCACATTTAGTAAGTCTTGTTATCCTTAAAAATAAGTTTAATTTCTTAAAAACTTTATTTTTAAAGAACATGAAGTTTTACAACTTCTAGTCGGTTTTTACGAAAACTATTTCTTCGTTAACACTTTTGTTACTCAAGTATCCATATATTTATTTGTTCACAAAAACCACTTTTGTTTGTGTAAGACCCGGTTTAGAACATGTGATTTCTTTAAAGTGTGGTTCTTCAAAAATACCACTTGCAGATACGTAGATCTGCTAGTTTTAAACACCAATGTACAGGTTAAATTACTTTTACACAAGTAAAATATTTTACACAAGTTCATATCTTTAGTGTGGTAGAGTTTCGCCTTTTAACCCTTGTAGTAACCAAAAACGAGCTTATGTTAAGATCAACGATCTTACCAAACCGGGTTAAACGATGATCCGAGCTACCACATCATAGATCGGATCTAGATAATCATGTATTTCAAATACTACAACTTTTACACAACTTATGTGCTATTAACCACTATTTTTCATGTTTTTAGTAGACTTTTGTGCATCTTTTCGCATTTTAACGAGATTTAACCAACACAAATCCTTTTAACCACTTTAGATAAGTTCAAATATGAGTTTTAAGTGTTATACCTCTAGCTCGAGGCTAGGGAAGATTCTATGCGAAAAATGTGTGGATAAAAGCAATGTAGTGAGGTCCTTCGCCTTCCGTTTGCACCAAGGTTCCTTATACGCGATCCTTATCACTTGTAGGAGCTTGGAATTGGTTGATCAAAACTCGATGATGGATGGATGGTGTTGGGTGTGTTCGGCCGAGAATTGTAGAGAGGGAGAGAGAGCTTGAGTGGTGAGTTGTGAGTGATTAAGGTTATGGTTGTTTAAGGCTTGTTCTTATAGACAATAATCAAGTGTATTACCCAACGGATCATGTGTCCACTAGATATTAGACAAACATGAATATTTTAATCTAGTTTAGGACAAGAGTGTCCCCTTCTAGTTGGGGCCGGTTAGAGGGGGGGGGGTCTAGTCCGATTCCAAGTATTAGTTCGTTACTAGTTAGGTTAATCTAGGTTAGTTAAGTAACTAACCCGGTTAGTAGTGTGTTGTGCTTTACAAAGGATGTTAGGGTATTCAGGGACCCTAACTGGCTCAGAAAAAGATAAATAATGAAAATAACAATATTTTCATGTTTCGGGTAAAGTCCGGTTGTTCGATTGCATACTGATTCGTTAAAGTGCTAAATTACACTTTTTAGTGTCGTTTAGGTACCTTTCATGTACTCTTTCAATTCCCAACACCTAGGGAAATATTCTGGATAATAAAACGACATTTCTGCACAACATTCATATGTTTAAATGCTGAATTATTGCTGAATTTTATAAATTCTTCACTTAAAGTGCGTTTCGGGTGCTTTTTAGTGCTTATATTTGCTTTCGTATTGCATATATATTAACCCTTGTATGTACTCTTGGGTTTTAATGCATTCTTGTTGTCGGACCTACACCTAGGCTCCAATTTTATTGTCTGACTGCTTTCTGCAGTTCAGTCGACACAGTGTGTCTTACCGGTGAGTTTACTATTATTCTGACGCAACGCTCTCGTTTATGCATAAAGCAATATTTTGTAGTATACAACATGCATGAATTCACTTGTTTAATCATGTGTTCAGACATTGCTGACACTTAAACTCATAATTGCAGTCATTAAGCAATCATTATAGTGTACGGAAATTACCGGTTTGTGACAGTTGTCACAGTCTCCCCCCGTTAAAAGAATTTCGTCCCGAAATTCAGACTGAACTAACTCTCGCTGGAGTCTTCTTGAATAGGTGGGGATACTTTTTCTTGAACTGGTCTTCACGTTCCCATGTGTACTCGGGTCCGTGCTTAGAGCTCCAACGTACTTTGACAAGTTTCACACTGCTCCTCCTGGTCTTGTTGACTTTCCAGTCAGTAACCTCAACGGGTCGTTCTGTAAATCGGAGGGCTTCATCAATATGCACTTCATCCAACGGGATGGTCACGTTTTCTTGTGTTGGACTCTTCTTCAGGTTGGATACATGAAACGTATCATGTACTCCATTAAGTTCTGCCGGTAACTCCAACTTGTATGCCACGGTACCAATTCTTCTCAATATTCTGAATGGTCCGATGTATCGTGGATTCAGCTTTCCACGCTTTCCAAATCTGACTACGCCCTTCCATGGTGAGACTTTTAACAACACTTTGTCTCCCACCTTGAAATCTACCGATTTTCTATTTGGATCCGCGTAGCTCTTTTGTCGCTCTCGAGCCGCCCTAATGCGCTCTCGGATCTGCGCAATCTTGTCGGTTGTCTCTTGTACAAGTTCAGGACCAACCATACGTTTATCTCCGGCATCTGCCCAACATAAGGGTGATCGGCATTTGCGGCCATACAGAGCTTCGAACGGCGCGGCTTTTATGCTCGTATGATAACTGTTATTGTAGGAAAACTCAACTAAAGGTAGATGAGTATCCCAGCTGCCGCCTAGATCCATGACACATGCGCGAAGCATATCTTCTAATGTTTGTATTGTCCGTTCGCTCTGGCCGTCTGTTTGCGGGTGGAATGACGTGCTCAGTTCTAACTGAGATCCAAAGGCTTCCTGAAATGATTGCCAGATTCTTGAGACAAAGCGTCCATCTCTGTCTGAAATGATTGAGATTGGCACTCCATGACGTGCCACAATTTCTCTTAAGTATATTTCTGCAAGCTTCCCAGTGCTATCCTTCTCTCGGATTGGTAGGAAATGCGCAGACTTCGTCAATCGATCAACTATTACCCATATCATATCGTGCCCTCTCGGGGTCCTGGGTAATTTCGTTATGAAGTCCATCGAGATTTGTTCCCACTTCCACACGGGAATCTCTGGTTGTTGTAGTAGGCCGGACGGTTTCTGATATTCGGCCTTAACCTTCGCACAGGTTAGGCATTTTCCAACATAGACAGCAACGTCGCTTTTGAGTCTCGGCCACCAATAGTACTCTTTCAAGTCTTGGTACATCTTGTCCGATCCTGGATGGATCGAATATCTCGATTTGTGGGCTTCATTAAGGATGACTTCTCGTATGCCACCATAGAGTGGAACCCAAATACGCTTCTTAAAGTATAAGGCTCCCTCTTCGTTTGGCACCATGTAATTCAATGCACCCCGGAGGTATTCAGCTTTACGGTTCTCTTCTCTAAGAGCTTCTTGTTGTGCATCCCGAATGCGTGCAGTGAGGTTCGTTCGAATCGTCATTTCCAATGCTCGAACCCTTAGGGTCTTAACCCTTTCTTTTCGGCTCAACGCGTCCGCTACAACGTTCGCCTTTCCAGGATGGTACTTAATCTCACAGTCATAATCATTCAGCAGCTCGACCCAACGTCGCTGGCGCATATTCAATTCCTTCTGATCAAATATGTGTTGTAAGCTTTTGTGATCTGTGAAGATTGTACATCGAGTACCATATAAATAATGTCGCCAAATCTTCAAGGCGAATACCACTGCGCCCAGCTCTAGGTCGTGAGTGGTATAATTTCTTTCATGAACCTTCAGTTGTCTCGAAGCGTAAGCGATGACTTTTTGGCGTTGCATGAGCACGCAACCCAAGCCTTGTCGTGAGGCGTCGCAGTATACCACGAAGTCTTCAGTGCCCTCGGGTAACGATAGTATTGGTGCATCGCAGAGCTTGTTCTTAAGTAGCTGAAAGGCTTCTTCTTGTTTGTGACCCCAGTCGTATTTCATGTCCTTCTGTGTAAGGGTCGTTAGCGGTTGAGCTATTTTTGAGAAATTCTCGATGAATCGCCGGTAATAGCCCGCTAAACCCAAAAATTGACGAACTTCAGTTGGGGTCTTGGGAGCTTCCCAATTCTTTATTGCTTCAATCTTGGACGGGTCTACATGAATGCCCTTCTCATTCACCACGTGACCAAGAAATTGTACTTCGCGAATCCAGAATTCGCATTTCGAGAACTTTGCATAAAGTTTCTCTTTCTTCAGTAGTTCCAAGATAGTCCTGAGATGTTGCTCATGTTCTTCTTTCGTTCGCGAGTAAATTAGGATATCATCGATAAATACAATCACGAATTTATCGAGATATGGTTTGCACACGCGGTTCATTAGGTCCATAAAGACCGCTGGCGCGTTCGTCAATCCAAACGGCATCACAAGAAATTCGTAGTGCCCATATCGCGTTCTGAATGCAGTCTTTGGCATGCTTTCATCTTGGATTCTCAGCTGATGGTATCCAGATCGAAGGTCGATCTTGGAATAGTAGCTTGATCCTTGCAATTGATCAAATAAGTCATCAATCCTTGGTAGCGGATACCGATTCTTGATTGTGAGCTTGTTCAGTTCCCTGTAATCGATACACATCCGCAGTGTTCCATCCTTCTTCTTCACGAATAATACTGGAGCTCCCCAGGGTGAGAAGCTTGGCCTTATGAATCCTTTATCCAACAACTCCTGGAGTTGTGTAGATAATTCTTGCATTTCGGATGGAGCAAGTCGATAGGGTGCCTTGGCTACAGGAGCAGCTCCTGGAACCAAGTCTATACGAAATTCGACTTGTCGTTGCGGAGGTAGTCCTGGCAGATCTTCGGGAAAAACATCAGGAAATTCATTCACCACAGGAATGTCTTCGAGTTTTGGCTCCACAGCCTTCTTGTCTATAACGTGTGCTAGGAAAGCGACACATCCTTTCCTCAAGCACTTCTGTGCCTTCATACAGCTGATGATTCGAAGAGGCGCGTCTCGTTTTTCTCCGTGCACGATGAGAGTTTCACCATTCGCTAAAGGGATGCGAATGATTTTCTCATGACAAATAACTTCAGCTTTGTTCTTGGACAACCAGTCCATTCCGACTACTACATCGAAGCTACCCAATTGAATAGGCAAGAGATCGATGCTAAAATTTCGTTCGCCAAGTTCTAGTGTGCAGCCTCTAACAACTTCGCCCGATTCAACAAGTTTACCATTGGCTAGTTCTATGGAATAAGGAATTTCTAATCTACTAGATTCTATTCCGAGTATGCGTTTAAATTCCACAGACATGAAGCTATAATCGGCGCCAGTGTCAAATAATATGGATGCGAAGTGATTGTTAACGAGAAACGTACCGGTGACCACGTTAGGGTCCCCGCGTGCGTCTCTTGCTCCAATCACAAATGCTCGAGCTGGAGCGTTGTTTCTCTCTGGGCAGTTCTTCATGAAATGATCATTGCTTCCACACTTGAAGCATCCTTGCCCTTTCCCGTTACCATTCTTGTTACCAGCACCGTTTCCACTTCGATTCTTTCCTTTTCCCCAACAGTCTTCTGTTTGATGACCCAATTTACCACAATTGTCGCACCTTGGAATGCGACAAGCTCCATCATGATGATCCTTACATTTTTGGCATCTAGGCATGGAGCCTTGGTATGCCTTGGTTGCATGGGTCTTCGCCTCCTGAGGCGGGATAGCGTCACGCTTCTTGTTGTAACCCTTGTTGTTGCGAGTAGCTTGGTTCAAACTTGTATGCTTCCTCTTTCTGTCACCGGACGACTCAGCATGCGTCTCGGTCTTTTCTGTTGGGTTCAGTGAGAGCTTCTTCATACGAACACAATCTTCAGTCAGGCTGACAGCCAGAGTTACAGCCTCGGTGATTGTTTGTGGTTTGGCCGACGTTACCATGCCACGAAACTCTGAGGCCAGTCCCCAAATGTAGCGTTCCACACGCTTAAATTCAGGAGTCACCATGTAGGGAAGCACTCTAGACAGATCGTGGAACCTTCGAGTGTAACCATTGATGTCAGCACCTTCCATAGTCAAGTGCCAGAACTCTGTCTCCAGCCTTTGGAGTTCGGCACGAGAGCAGTACTTCTCTCTCATTCTTTCCTTCAGTGCATCCCAAGTTAGGCCATAAGCGGCATCATCACCCAAAGTTTGGGCTTGCAGGTTCCACCAAGTCAGAGCTTCATCGACAAACAACCCAGTAGCAAAGGTGACTTGTTGATCCGCAGTACACTTGCTCATGCGGAAAGTAGCTTCAGTCTTCTCCGTCCAGCGCACAAATGCTACTGCACCTCCTGTGCCGTCATAGTTCAGCGGCTTGCAGTCGAGGAACTGCTTGAAAGTGCAGCCTGGAATTGATTCAACCAATTCATATGTGAGCAATCGAAGAAATAATGAAGCAAAGACCGTTCATAAATTTCCTCATGCTTAGTACAGTGTCTCAAGGTTACCTTGAGCTGCATTGCCTCCAAACGAATCTCCATTCCCATTACGCCTAGCGTTGCTTGGTCCTCCACTGTCTTGAGTTCGGTTCGCCTCGTACTGGGCGATAGCAGCGGAGATCCTTTCCTCTAGCAAAGCGTTCAGCTCTTCAGCAGTCCTTGGCAGTGGGGGAGGTGGAGGTTGATCATCATTGCGAGCATTCACAGTTTTCCTGGGTGCCATGTTCTGACCGAACATAACACAGCAGGGTTAGGCATTTGTTTGATATCGTCACACTAAACAGTAGTATCATATATATTCACAGGTATATATACCACATAAGTGACATCAAACAATTATTACTCTAGCAGAGTACTTAGTAGGCTTGCACTGAGGGAATCTATACGTGACAAGACTTGCTGTGGTTTCTGTGCACTGAATTCCATAATTATGTATGCATCCATAATTACGTAACTCCTTGCACAGTCCGCACAGTTCGTTTCATACTCGTATTTCTTCCTTCAGATGGGCCATTGCTTTCAGGTAAAGTCACGTATACTTGTGACATTCTACTACTAGTATGCTAATTATCACACATAATTGCAAGTAGTTTCTAGTCAACGACAAGTGCTACTCAAGTGCACTCTAAGTCTCGTAATGTCTTTTCTAGACTCATGTAGACAATTTCAGGCAGTGGATGTCGCGGGACGTTTTATGCAATGAAAACTCTTTGAAAATTGTTTTCGTGAATGGATCCTAGAGATTGTAGGCTAGACTCGAGAAGGAATCCTGGTTCACTACAATCGCAGCTCTGATACCAATCTGTCACACCCCTTTCTACGGCGGAAGCACGAGGTGTGATCATGAAAGGTTCTCATTGCATACGAAGAGTAAACATGCTACATGCTCGTAAAATAACATTCAAATACCATAATTTGAAAACATACGTTAGCGTTTACATCGCTAAGTCGCATAAAACATTGTCTTAAAAGTTTACAACTTTATTTAAAGTTAAACACAAGCGACATCCACGAGCATAAGCAAGACCACGCGCACATCCATCCTAGTTACCTGAAATACATGTGAGTTTTTGGAAAAACGTCAACATAAAGTTGGTGTGAATTCATGCAGTTTTGTATTTCATGTTTGTATACTTTGTATGAAAACATAGTTTGTGAGTAAATCAAGTTTTCATATATAAATCCAGTTTCATGTGTACCCCACGTACACTTGTATAATTCAATCTTCTTGAGTACCCCACGTACTTCAAGTTATATATCAATTTTGTATGGTATGAATTTTATGTAAATACAGTATTTCTGTAATTATCAGATTGTTAATGGGTTGCAAAGCCATTAACCTGTGGCACGTCATAGGAAGTCACCAAACCTAAGGCATTTAACTGGTATATTCTGAGACACAAAAGCACTCCTCGATTCTCGCCCCGACCAGGAGTGTGGCTGCCAGGCACCCGTTAGATCTAACCTTTTGTTCTGCGGTCTAGGTATATTGTTGATTAATGGTGCTTCTGTACCCTATTCGTGACACTATTTCTCATAACGCCTCCTACTTGGTTCTCGTTCTCACCAAGCGCGTTTCTTGTTATCATTTCTCATAGCGCCTTACACTTGGTTCTCGTCTCACCAAATGCGCTTCTTGTATTTATATCATACCATTTATAAATATTGTACTTTTGTACATGTATTTCACCCCCGCAGTTATAAAAACTGAAAACAGTTAAAGAGAAAAGGGGGAGCATGAACTCACAACTTTGCGTTCCTAGCGTCGTAAACTCCACCGGATTTGCTTACTTAACGTCGTAACCTATACGCGTTTTTTATCGTTAGTCACTAGACTTGCGTCGCACAAGTACAGTCACTCTCTTTTGTGTATATTTTCTTGTGTTAAAAATATTCTATATTTTTAACTACGTATCTTACTTATATTATTTTCTCCAAAAATAAATATAAGTCTTTTGTGTTTTGCACTTTGCACCCGAATCGTGTATCTTGTGTTTTGTATGTGTATTTCTATATTTCTACTCCTCATGAGTATTTAGTGTATTTTTAAGTCTTAATACACTAGCACGTATAACACATACTATATACACTTAGCACAAAATTTGGTGATAAAATAATATATATTTTTCTCTCAAAAATATATACTTATTATCCATTTTTATTCTTCAAGAAATCACCATTTCTTATCATCAAAAGTTAGGGAAACCTTGTTAATGCTTTTAAACACATTTTTAGGGAATAAGTTTCTCAAAAACTTACATTTTTCTAAGTGTCAAAATTTATAAAAATTTTGACAGAGTTTCCCCTAAAAATGGAGGTTTCCCACGTTTTCAAAACGTGTGTTTATTTTCTTTTAAATCATTATCAATCATCAACAACAATTATCAACAATACTCATCAGCAATAATCACTAATTTCATGAACTTGCATATTTACAAAAATGTGTAGTAACTTACTAGCACATTTAGTAAGTCTTGTTATCCTTAAAAATAAGTTTAATTTCTTAAAAACTTTATTTTTAAAGAACATGAAGTTTTACAACTTCTAGTCGGTTTTTACGAAAACTATTTCTTCGTTAACACTTTTGTTACTCAAGTATCCATATATTTATTTGTTCACAAAAACCACTTTTGTTTGTGTAAGACCCGGTTTAGAACATGTGATTTCTTTAAAGTGTGGTTCTTCAAAAATACCACTTGCAGATACGTAGATCTGCTAGTTTTAAACACCAATGTACAGGTTAAATTACTTTTACACAAGTAAAATATTTTACACAAGTTCATATCTTTAGTGTGGTAGAGTTTCGCCTTTTAACCCTTGTAGTAACCAAAAACGAGCTTATGTTAAGATCAACGATCTTACCAAACCGGGTTAAACGATGATCCGAGCTACCACATCATAGATCGGGTCTAGATAATCATGTATTTCAAATACTACAACTTTTACACAACTTATGTGCTATTAACCACTATTTTTCATGTTTTTAGTAGACTTTTGTGCATCTTTTCGCATTTTAACGAGATTTAACCAACACAAATCCTTTTAACCACTTTAGATAAGTTCAAATATGAGTTTTAAGTGTTATACCTCTAGCTCGAGGCTAGGGAAGATTCTATGCGAAAATGTGTGGATAAAAGCAATGTAGTGAGGTCCTTCGCCTTCCGTTTGCACCAAGGTTCCTTATACGCGATCCTTATCACTTGTAGGAGCTTGGAATTGGTTGATCAAAACTCGATGATGGATGGATGGTGTTGGGTGTGTTCGGCCGAGAATTGTAGAGAGGGAGAGAGAGCTTGAGTGGTGAGTTGTGAGTGATTAAGGTTATGGTGGTTTAAGGCTTGTTCTTATAGACAATAATCAAGTGTATTACCCAACGGATCATGTGTCCACTAGATATTAGACAAACATGAATATTTTAATCTAGTTTAGGACAAGAGTGTCCCCTTCTAGTTGGGGCCGGTTAGAGAGGGGGGGGGGGTCTAGTCCGATTCCAAGTATTAGTTAGTTACTAGTTAGGTTAATCTAGGTTAGTTAAGTAACTAACCCGGTTAGTAGTGTGTTGTGCTTTACAAAGGATGTTAGGGTATTCAGGGACCCTAACTGGCTCAGAAAAAGATAAATAATGAAAATAACAATATTTTCATGTTTCGGGTAAAGTCCGGTTGTTCGATTGCATACTGATTCGTTAAAGTGCTAAATTACACTTTTTAGTGTCGTTTAGGTACCTTTCATGTACTCTTTCAATTCCCAACACCTAGGGAAATATTCTGGATAATAAAACGACATTTCTGCACAACATTCATATGTTTAAATGCTGAATTATTGCTGAATTTTATAAATTCTTCACTTAAAGTGCGTTTCGGGTGCTTTTTAGTGCTTATATTTGCTTTCGTATTGCATATATATTAACCCTTGTATGTACTCTTGGGTTTTAATGCATTCTTGTTGTCGGACCTACACCTAGGCTCCAATTTTATTGTCTGACTGCTTTCTGCAGTTCAGTCGACACAGTGTGTCTTACCGGTGAGTTTACTATTATTCTGACGCAACGCTCTCGTTTATGCATAAAGCAATATTTTGTAGTATACAACATGCATGAATTCACTTGTTTAATCATGTGTTCAGACATTGCTGACACTTAAACTCATAATTGCAGTCATTAAGCAATCATTATAGTGTACGGAAATTACCGGTTTGTGCCAGTTGTCACACGTATGTACCTTCACACTCAAATACATAATGCTCATGTTTATACATAACTACTTGTGTACATACATATACCGATACCTACATATATATACATCAATCATCTCCATTCATCCACAAACAAGAAAACTCTATATGTATACTAAGAAGTGAATCGAAAGTCACTTACCTCGAGTGTTAGTGTTCATGCTTGTTTCCTCGCCTCCGCTTGACCCGTTAACCTTCCGTTTTCGAGTCCTTGCTAATGTGATTCCTATCCTTTCATGTCATCATAATTACATTATGGTTAGCACACATGCTCATTCATACTACATTCATTTCTTTCCATTCATACATTACTTGACCTTTTATTAACCAAATACCACATACATAAGGCATATAGACTAAAAGTCACCTTGTTCCTTATTCAAGCAACTCAATTATCATCATACACGACACATAGATCATCTACTACAATACGCCTGACTTCTCTACTATTACAATCATATCCGAAAGGCTAACCATGCTATATATTAACGCCAATTTTACACATAGTAACGCTTTAAACACACCTTAACAACTGTAACATTCACCCGAAGCAATATTTAGTGTTTACTAAATTGGTGACTAGAAAATCATATGTTTTAAGTTCATAAAACACATTATTTTCATTGCTGCATTTTCCACGCAGCAGCTGTTCGGGGTCATTTTCCCCCTTTTTAATCACATATTCCGACTTCAACTTTCAAATAAGAATTGTAACATGCAAAACAAGCTTTCCAACGATATAAGGCTCGTTGTCTAACTCCTAATAACGAATGAGATACGGCCTTTACAAGATGACTATCTAGGGCTGTCAAAATGACGAATTTACTAACTTTTCATGCTGTTTTGACCCACTAAATCTCATAACCAGCATCTTGTGACCAAATAAGAATTGTAACATGCGAAACAAGCTTTCCAACGATATAAGGCTCGTTGTCTAACTCCTAATAACGAATGAAATACGGCCTTTACAAGATGACTATCTAGGGCTGTCAAAATAACGAATTTACTAACTTTTCATGCTGTTTTGACCCACTAAATCTCATAACCAGCATCTTGTGACCAAATAAGAATTGTAACATGCGAAACAAGCTTTCCAACGATATAAGGCTCGTTGTCTAACTCCTAATAACGAATGAGATACGGCTTTTACAAGATGACTATCTAGGGCTGTCAAAATAACGAATTTACTAACTTTTCATGCTGTTTTGACCCACTAAATCTCATAACCAGCATCTTGTGACCAAATAAGAATTGTAACATGCGAAACAAGCTTTCCAACGATATAAGGCTCGTTGTCTAACTCCTAATAACGAATGAGATACGGCCTTTACAAGATGACTATCTAGGGCTGTCAAAAGTGACGAATTTACTAACTTTTCATGCTGTTTTGACCCACTAAATCTCTTAACCAGCCTCTTGTGACCAAATAAGAATTGTAACATGCGAAACAAGCTTTTCAACGATATAAGGCTCGCTGTCTAACTCCTAATAACGAATGAGATACGGCCTTTACAAGATGACTATCTAGGGCTGTCAAAAGTGACGAATTTACTAACTTTTTAACACAAACTTGAATCAATTCAAGTTTCATGTAGGCATTTTATCAAACACTTTGTGAGCGTGCTACAATCTAAGCTCAATGTACAAGTATCTCATGCATAAGCTTACTATCTCATATCAAAATCATTCATTCAACAATTACCATACAATTTTCATTCTAATTAGTTCATTCTACAACATCATACAACATCTAACTTCACCCATCAAAATTCCTTAGAACATATCACATATAGTCATCATCAACTTCATTCTACTATCACTACAAATGGGTTTTTCCCAAAACATCAACATAATCGAAATTAAGCATGCTATAGCTTCTATGTATTCATATTGCCTAGATTCCCTACTCAATTTAAATAAACATTCACGGATTACACATAACCCACTAAACCAAACATCACAAAAACACTTAATTCGACTTACTTTGTGTTAGAAACACTTAAATGATCAACATTCAGGTTCATGCATCCGAGCTTCCTTGAGATTTCTTCCCAATTTGATGAAATTAGTGAAACTAGGGTTTCACCTTTTCCTTGCCTTTGTTTGATCGATCCAGAGCCAGGCATACACACTGGCTTCTTTTTTTTTTTTTTTTTATCAAATATATTACACATTAGCCCCCTTGTCTTTTAAGGTATGTTTAAATTGTTGTTTCCATACTAACATGGTCTCTTTTCTTAGTTTAACTTAGTTACACACATAAATTTAAAGTTAGTGTCGTTTTTCTTACGGTACCATTTTACGGTCACCGTTTTCTGTTATTTAGCATCACGAAAATAATATTATTTTATAACATACGAAATTTGGGGCGTTACAAGTCTACCCCCCTTAAAGAAGGTTTCGTCCCCGAAACCTCTTTCGTTCCTTCTATAACACATCTAGTTATATTCCTCGTTGATCATTCACTCGGGTTTCATTGGAAGACTTACATAAGTATGTTGTGAGAAATTGCCATTAGTCACATATCCCCTTATCCTTAGTTCGAAACTAGCATCCTGACATACATTTATATCTAACAAGATTTTAATTTCTTGCCACATCAACCGTTTTCGATGTTTCATACCTACTTAATGGACCGAACTAATCTATCCATTCTTTTATTACTTCTTTTATTATTAACAATTCATCTTCATTTGGCTTCTCAAGAGTCAAACTACAATCACCTTTTTACCTGCATTTTATTACTTGCTTTATTACTTATCATTATATTTCATTTGACCTTCGGAAGTCTACTTTGTAAATACAATCTTACATATACCTATCGATTATCCTATCCTGACGCATCCATCTCTAATCGAGTCATAAACTCTTATTAAATGCATAACTTTTATACATACCTGGCACAAGTCGAAATCCATTGACTTGTTATCCATATTTTGCTTGACTATTTCCTTCCAGTTTGTGACATTACATTTCTGTACATCATGCTCACCTACAATTAAATAACTTAACCATTTCAAACATTAAATACCTGGTTCAAATGGTACTCACCATTTGACCCGCATAACTCAATTATCCTTTCAACCATCCTTTCATACAATACTTGAGCGTAATTATATTCATATATTTACATATATATAAGTTCAAAACATAGCAATAATAATATCCGCTTCACAAGGAATATTTACTTGCTTAGTCTGTATTTACTTATATATTCGAATCTTTCCATTCTTATCATTCATTATGTTTCGAACCCGCCACGCGGTTCCTAACCTATAATTCATGTTTTCATTTCTTTAATGTTTCGAATCCGTCTTGTAGATTCTAACATATCATTCATGCTTTCAATTCTTTCATGTTTCGAATCCGTCTCGTAGATTCTAACATATCATTCATGCTTTCAATTCTTTCATGTTTCGAACCCGTCTCGCGGATTCTAACATATCATTCATGCTTTCAATTCTTTCATGTTTCGAACCCGTCTCGCGGATTCTAACATATCATTCATGCTTTCAATTCTTTCATGTTTCGAATCCGTCTCGCGGATTCTAACATTTCATTCATGCTTTCAATTCTTTCATGTTTCGAACCCGTCTCGCGGATTCTAACATTTCATTCGTACTTTCATTCCTAAAAGTCTTACATTTCTTTTCACCCTCACGTCCACCTACTACCTAATTCTAACGGACATACCTGTAGCAATTATCACGGTCTCACGAACGTCATATGCTTCTCGTGTACTGGCCAGGTACACAATCCACATACTAGTTTCGTGTCTTCGTGTAATTGTCACCTTATGTCCGAAGAATTAGGTTTCGGCACGTGTAACATTTCCAAAACTTCATTACCATTCTTATCATTATTTTCCATTTTAAAATCTTCCTTTCATTAATAGGTTTTACCATTACATGTACTTACATATATTAAATATACGTACCTGGGTCAATATGTCATATTATATACCTTGGTGCCGGTGCTAGACCGCATCCACAAATCATTCTTTCCAAGCGACCATGCTTACCTTACACATAACATATTGTTAGTTATCTTCCAATACATACATAAGCACATACTTACCTTGGCTTCTACCCTTAGATCTTGATCGAGTCTTGGATTGTACGGGTTCCTTGTCACAAGAGCACACAGGTTTGAGTTCAAGTATTTGCCTCCTCATACTTGATTTCGCTCAAACCAGGGCTCTGATACCAACTTGTAAGGACCTAATACGTATTTGACAAAAGTCGCAGCGGAAATTCGTGCCATAAAATTTCTTTCATCACAAACGTATTGACTTACTTGAAAGTTCATTTTAATATGTATCTTTTACAAAAATAAAGCATAAGTCCTATTTACTAATAGTACATACTCAATTATTCCCGTACAATCTATCTTGTGACTCGATCTTCGATCTCTATTCCTCGTGATAACCGCCCGTGACTCGTACAACCTGCACTCACCACATACATTCATCACATTAGTACACAAGACATAAACAAGATTCAAATCTCGTACTCCTTCCATTGCGTTATCTTTCTAACTTTTGGCATTTCATCCGCATATCTATATTCTGGCGAAGTTCCAATAATGTACCTGCATTACCTTTCATTCTCAAGGCACACTATTAATAACGTATTCCTCGACGTATCTAAATCATGCACATGTACATTCTTACATGTATACATATATATCTACACACTTACATACCTTCCTATATCTCTACATACCTGCATATTCTCATACGTACCTTCATATATACCAAATACATATCTACATACGCTCATACATTACTACATCTCTACATACGTTCATATACACATACGTATCTTCGCATACACATAAATACACATCTATGTACTTACATCCATTATTACGTCTTCCTGCATTACATTTCATTCTCGAAGCACACTGTTAAAGACGTCAATACTTAAATGCATTAAAACCATGTATACAAATCATATATATATATCCACATGCATACATACATATCTTTACTTGCATACCCACGCATCTACTTACATACATACAAGATTACATCTTCGCATACGTACTTACATACCTACATACATAACTACGTACACACATACTTACTTACATACATACATACATTCATACATACATACATGCACACGTTCATAAGTACATATATACCCACCTACTCACATACATACATACATACATACTTGCATCCACATATATATATATACGTTCATACCTACACACGTATGTACCTTCACACTCAAATACATAATGCTCATGTTTATACATAACTACTTGTGTACATACATATACCGATACCTACATATATATACATCAATCATCTCCATTCATCCACAAACAAGAAAACTCTATATGTATACTAAGAAGTGAATCGAAAGTCACTTACCTCGAGTGTTAGTGTTCATGCTTGTTTCCTCGCCTCCGCTTGACCCGTTAACCTTCCGTTTTCGAGTCCTTGCTAATGTGATTCCTATCCTTTCATGTCATCATAATTACATTATGGTTAGCACACATGCTCATTCATACTACATTCGTTTCTTTCCATTCATACATTACTTGACCTTTTATTAACCAAATACCACATACATAAGGCATATAGACTAAAAGTCACCTTGTTCCTTATTCAAGCAACTCAATTATCATCATACACGACACATAGATCATCTACTACAATACGCCTGACTTCTCTACTATTACAATCATATCCGAAAGGCTAACCATGCTATATATTAACGCCAATTTTACACATAGTAACGCTTTAAACACACCTTAACAACTGTAACATTCACCCGAAGCAATATTTAGTGTTTAGTAAATTGGTGACTAGAAAATCATATGTTTTAAGTTCATAAAACACATTATTTTCATTGCTGCATTTTCCACGCAGCAGCTGTTCGGGGTCATTTTCCCCCTTTTTAATCACATATTCCGACTTCAACTTTCAAATAAGAATTGTAACATGCAAAACAAGCTTTCCAACGATATAAGGCTCGTTGTCTAACTCCTAATAACGAATGAGATACGGCCTTTACAAGATGACTATCTAGGGCTGTCAAAATGACGAATTTACTAACTTTTCATGCTGTTTTGACCCACTAAATCTCATAACCAGCATCTTGTGACCAAATAAGAATTGTAACATGCGAAACAAGCTTTCCAACGATATAAGGCTCGTTGTCTAACTCCTAATAACGAATGAAATACGGCCTTTACAAGATGACTATCTAGGGCTGTCAAAATAACGAATTTACTAACTTTTCATGCTGTTTTGACCCACTAAATCTCATAACCAGCATCTTGTGACCAAATAAGAATTGTAACATGCGAAACAAGCTTTCCAACGATATAAGGCTCGTTGTCTAACTCCTAATAACGAATGAGATACGGCCTTTACAAGATGACTATCTAGGGCTGTCAAAATAACGAATTTACTAACTTTTCGTGCTGTTTTGACCCACTAAATCTCATAACCAGCATCTTGTGACCAAATAAGAATTGTAACATGCGAAACAAGCTTTCCAACGATATAAGGCTCGTTGTCTAACTCCTAATAACGAATGAAATACGGCCTTTACAAGATGACTATCTAGGGCTGTCAAAATAACGAATTTACTAACTTTTCATGCTGTTTTGACCCACTAAATCTCATAACCAGCATCTTGTGACCAAATAAGAATTGTAACATGCGAAACAAGCTTTCCAACGATATAAGGCTCGTTGTCTAACTCCTAATAACGAATGAGATATGGCCTTTACAAGATGACTATCTAGGGCTGTCAAAAGTGACGAATTTACTAACTTTTCATGCTGTTTTGACCCACTAAATCTCTTAACCAGCCTCTTGTGACCAAATAAGAATTGTAACATGCGAAACAAGCTTTTCAACGATATAAGGCTCGCTGTCTAACTCCTAATAACGAATGAGATACGGCCTTTACAAGATGACTATCTAGGGCTGTCAAAAGTGACGAATTTACTAACTTTTTAACACAAACTTGAATCAATTCAAGTTTCATGTAGGCATTTTATCAAACACTTTGTGAGCGTGCTACAATCTAAGCTCAATGTACAAGTATCTCATGCATAAGCTTACTATCTCATATCAAAATCATTCATTCAACAATTACCATACAATTTTCATTCTAATTAGTTCATTCTACAACATCATACAACATCTAACTTCACCCATCAAAATTCCTTAGAACATATCACATATAGTCATCATCAACTTCATTCTACTATCACTACAAATGGGTTTTTCCCAAAACATCAACATAATCGAAATTAAGCATGCTATAGCTTCTATGTATTCATATTGCCTAGATTCCCTACTCAATTTAAATAAACATTCACGGATTACACATAACCCACTAAACCAAACATCACAAAAACACTTAATTCGACTTACTTTGTGTTAGAAACACTTAAATGATCAACATTCAGGTTCATGCATCCGAGCTTCCTTGAGATTTCTTCCCAATTTGATGAAATTAGTGAAACTAGGGTTTCACCTTTTCCTTGCCTTTGTTTGATCGATCCAGAGAGCCAGGCATACACACTGGCTTCTTTTTTTTTTATCAAATATATTACACATTTACACATTAGCCCCCTTGTCTTTTAAGGTATGTTTAAATTGTTGTTTCCATACTAACATGGTCTCTTTTCTTAGTTTAACTTAGTTACACACATAAATTTAAAGTTAGTGTCGTTTTTCTTACGGTACCATTTTACGGTCACCGTTTTCTGTTATTTAGCATCACGAAAATAATATTATTTTATAACATACGAAATTTGGGGCGTTACACCTTCTTTTTCACAAATAGTACCGGCGCGCCCCACGAAGACACACTAGGCCGGATAAACCCTTTGTCTAACAGATCTTTAATTTGCGACATCAATTCTTGTAATTCTGATGGCGCGAGTTGATACGGCGCCTTAGCCACAGGTTTCGCGCCCGGAACCAATTCGATCCCGAACTCTACCTCCCGTTCTGGCGGTATTCCCGGTAGGTCTTCCGAAAATACGTCGGCATATTCGCGTACCACCGGTACATCTTCAATCTCTAGTGATCTCTTGTCTGGTTCTTTCGCGTATATCATGAATGCCCTACAACCGTGCCTCATGAGCTTGCGAGCTTTTAACATTGAACACATAACAGGATTACCCCTCTTTTCGCTGTATATGGTAACAGATTTTCCACTTGGAGATGTTAGTTTTATCTCCTTGCGGAAACATACGACTCTCGCATGGTATCGGGATAGCCAATCCATCCCGACTACTGCTTGGAATTCTCCCATCGACATAGGGATCAAATCTATTGAATATTCTTCATCGTCAATGCTTATCTTACAATCTCGACATACATCACACACAAGGAAACTTTTGTTATCACCTATTTCTACTTCTAATGGCATAGGCAATTTTGTTAGTACAAAAGAAGGATGTCGAATAAATCCATGTGAAACAAAGGATTTATTCGCACCCGTATCAAATAACATATGTGCAGGAATTGAATTTATGGCGAATATACCTGAGACCACATCGGGCTCTGTTTTTGCCTCCACTGCTGTTAACTGGAAAGATCTCGCCTTTGCTCTTGGTGTCTCAGTGTGTGTATTCTTGTCATCTTTCTTTCCGATCAACTCCGGGCACTCAGATTTCTTGTGACCTGGTTGGTAGCATTTGTAACACACCGACACCTTCTCCGGGCACAATGCAGCCGTGTGCCCCGTCTTCCCACATATAGGACACGGTTTGTCCTTGAACCGGCACTCACCTTTGTGCCCCTTCCCGCATATCTTGCAGTTTGATGACCCGCCTTTCCCTTCTTGTTTCTTTGAGGATTCTGTTGTGCGCGCCTTTTTCGTTGGGCTTGGATTGACTATATGCGCCCTTCTTTCACCTCTTTCAATCTGTTTCTTCAACTCTATCTCCCGTTCCTGAGCAATGTTTATAATCTCGGTGAGAGTCTCATACTTTGAAGGATTCATAAACTCCCTATACTCGGCGCTCAACATATTATAATAATAATATATTTTCTGCTCCTCATTCGTTATCAATTCGTCACAAAACTTCATCTTATCCATGAATATTCCCGTGATTTTATCAATAGATTTACCCTTGTGTCGAAGCTGCAAGAATTCTTCCTTGATCTTGTTAATGACTGCCTTGGGACTGTGATGTTTAAGAAACGACGTCTTAAACTCATCCCATGTCATAGCTTTAGCCGCTTCGCTTCCAATTTCTTTCTTCTTGTTATCCCACCAGTCTTTCGCTTGACCCCTTAACTGACCCGTGCCATAGGCTACGTAGTCATCTGGATCACAATGATTCCTTTCGAATACTCCATCCATATCGCTTAGCCACCGCTGGCATATTATCGAGTCAACCTCCCCATTGTAAATTGGCGGTTTGCACGCCATGAACTCTTTATATGAACAAGACTTTCGTCCTCCCGACTTTTCCTTTGCTAAATTGGTATTAGCCTCCAATCTCTTGATTCTTTCTTCCACCACCGATAATACCGTGTTTTGTATTTCATCGATGAAACCCGACAAACTGTTTTCGATTGCCTTTCCTACCTCTTCAGCAATCACTTCTCTCATTTGCTCGGTGACTCTTGGCACCGCATTATCATTACCTTTATCCGTCATCTTTAACTGAAATGTTTACATCAAGCATTAAACATTTCATCTATAGCATAAGGTTTATTTACTTCGGTTTATTCAAGTTTATAACTTGTTTTTACCGCTCTTATTTAATGCACTTTCCTGGTTTGAGTGTATTAACACGCTCTTCCCATGCATATCTATTCATCATTCCCTTTTTATACTTAGTAACTCTACTTAGAACAATTAATTCTTACCGGATGCTTGATCAAGCTTGAACCGAACACTTTGTTGACAACCTTAAGCTCTGATACCAACTTGTAACACCCTTAATACTGGACGGATTTAAAGAATAATTATATGAACTTTATACTAATCAGAGTTTACAAAAAAAAACTTTTCGTGTTTAAAGACCATACACATTTGTTATAGTACCCAAAACAAATCCAAGATAGGGCATAATAAGTTTAAAGTTAACCCTTGCTAGTCAACTAACAACTAGTTTAAAGGATTCAAAACACGACTAACAAAACATTTACAACATGATTAAAGTCTAGACAAGGTTATTTTGGTGCGGAAGCTTCAAAATGCGTGTTCGGTTCTTGACAACGTACTTGATCACCATCCGGGAGGACCTCATCCATACCTTGGGTCAAACCACTAAAGACATTAGTTTTGACATTAGTATAGTACATATAAACGAATTCCGACATCAAAAAGTGAATAAAATACTCAGTTTCCTGGGCTCTTCCGTAATTTACGGTATCTACCGTAAATTACGGTAGACCATGAATGATCTTGGTCTGCCGTAAATCAGTAGAGGTTCACCGTAAGACCTTTGTTTTCCACCGTAAATTACGGTGGAGACCGTAATTTACGGTGGACGCTGTAACTTTACCATTTAACTAATTTGTAAATTTCGCCCTAATCCGCATACCGTTTTAGGCTATTTCTTTCCTGTATGTCCGTAAATTCATTACGGACATGTTCATTTCGATTATCATACCAACAATTGACTCACCGATCATACGACTAAAAGTTACTATACTATCATTTATCCGACCCATTCTAACTATAAGTGTATATTTCCAATTTCTTATTCTAAGACCCTTTAGATGCCATTACCCAAGTTCCCGGGCTTGTACATCTTGGTGTGTTTGTGCTATTCATGGCTTTGTGTTTCCTTGGGACTAAAAGCTCGTTTCCTCGAAATTCAACATTCCGTTTTAAACGGCCTTTTCAACATACCCCCAATTATTATTCCAATATCCTGGATTCACAACTTAAAGTATCATTGCTAGGTTCATAAAGCATAGTGCAATCCAACACTTAACAACTTACGAAACCATCATATCGCTATTGTAATGATTCCTTTTATGGTATCTATTCAACCTGTTTGACTATCTAGTGAAAACCATCACTTTATTAACAAGTCAAACCCAGTCCCAAGTCTTTATTTTGACCCGTTTGATGTTCAAGTGAACTACGCCACTTTAGAACACGTCAAACGCATCCTTTACACTACGATTCTATCTATTCACTAAACTCAAACATATATGCGTAATTTAACGAGACCAAAGTCACGTACCTTTAGAGCACACCCTTCAAGCGCGTATCTCCTCCTCCGGCTTGTCCGCATGAAGATCCGGATGCTTGGCCTAAAGAGTTCAATTCAACTTACATTTAGAACCCTTTTTTTGTAACTATTAACACATAAATTGCCACATTAGTCAATTATGCGCTTTTATCCGATTTTTAACATATTAATTCCCCACTTAGGCATTTCAACAAACACCTAGTGGGTCAAATTTTCACATGATTATTACCAAGTTCATGACTTGTTAACTTGTCTAAATCAACTTCAATTAGGCAAATATACACATATTTTCAACATCAATATTTCAGAGATTATCACATAATTTCAGTTTACACTAAATCAAAAGTCTTAATCCTAATGTTTATCAAGTTCTACTAACTTGGTAATCACCCACTATAGTGATTATGAACCTTATAAACATCATGCAAGATTTTGACAAGAATTCATCTAGGGTTTGTCCCTAAACCTTATATCTCTTCCAATTTCATTCATGCATGACACAATCAAGCTCAATTTAAACTTTTCATGATTTGTCTAGAACTTGAGATGAATCGAAAATACCGAAATTTACATACCTTATGATCCTTACAACAAGGAGACCACTAATCTATATTCAGATTTTGATTTGAACTTGATTTGAGCCTTCAATTCGTGGTTTTTGTGAATACTAGGGTTTTGGAGAATGGGGGTCGCCCTTCTCTTGCTTCTGATCGACCAGACATCCCCAAATGGGGTGTTTGGTTTTGTTTTTAATTAAAAATTGATAATACAAGTTTCAATTTTGACAACATGAGCCCCTCCACTTTTGTTTAACATATAGTTTGGTCATTCTAACCCTATTTCGAGTTATTTCTAGACTTCTAGTTAACTTGGATATAATTTCCTAGTTAAATAAATTCTTGTTTATTTAAACTTTATAACTCTAATATAGAGTTTTATATTTTCGGGATGTTACAACTATTCATGGGTCTCAACAATCAGGTCAAGCTTCTGATACTGTTATAGGACAGGCTGAGACTCAGCAACCTAGTAGGACTGAACCTAATCTTGATAGGGCTGAGCATGAACGATTAGATAATGAAAGTGATAACCTGTCTGAGGAAAGTGTAGTACCTAATGCACCTTCAACTGTTGTCAGAATATCAACTAGAACTTCTGTTTTACCTAGAATACTTGATGATTTTATAATAAAAGGTAAAGTAAAATACGGATTAGAAAAAGTTGTTAATTATTCTCATTTGTCAAATGAAAATCTTTATTTTGTTTCTATGCTTAACAAGGTTGTTGAGCCAAAGCATTATTAATTTATTATGAGGCTTGTAGAGATCCTAATTGGATTAGTGCTATGAATGATGAAATAGAAGCCTTAAATAGGAATAAAACATGGGATTTGGTTGAGTTGCCTGTTGGAAGACTTCCAATTGGGTGTAAATGGATTTTTAAAATAAAATACAAGTCAACTGGTGAGGTAGAAAGGTAAAAAGCTAGGTTAGTGGCAAAAGGTTACAAGCAAAGAGAAGGTATTGATTTTGATGAAACGTTTTCTCATGTTGTTAAAATGAACTATAGAGAACTGTTTTAGCTTTGGCTGTTAACAATAATTGGTCAGTCTATCAACTAGATGTTAATAATGCTTTTCTATATGGTGATCTCGTTGAGGATGTCTATATGAAATTACCTAAGGGTTATTTTTCTAAAGATGATACTAGAGTTTGCAAATTAAATAAGTCCTTGTATGGACTAAAGCAAGCTCCGAGAATGTGGAATGCTAAACGTGTTAGTGTTTTAATTGAGTTAGGATTTGTTCAAAGCAAGTGTGATCACTCAATGTTTGTTAAATCATCTAAGTCTGTGTTTGTTGTGTTACTTGTGTATGTAGATGATACTCTTACTGGTAATAATGAACATGAAATTATGAATGTTAAAAAGCATGTGCAAACCAAGTTTTTGGTTACAGATTTAGGTACCCTAAAATATTTCTTAGGGATTAAGGTTTTGAAGGTTAAAATGGTTTGTGTTTGTCTCAAAGGAAGTACTGTTTAGAGCTTCTTGCTGAGTATGGTATGTCCGGTTGTAAATCTGTGAATAATCCGATTGAGCAAAATCATATGGTTACGGTGTTATGTGAAAAAGAAAGTGAAAACTTTATTAATATTATTGGGTATCAACACTTAGTAGGTAGACTAATATACTTGTCTCGTACTAGGCCAGACATAGCCTATTCTATGCATATATTGAGCCAGTTTATGCATAAACCAACTAGAGCGCATTTTTTGCTGGCCATGAGGGTTTTGAGATATCTCAAAAATTCTCTTAGAAAGGGTATATTGGTTATTAAAAGTCCCAAATTTGAGTTAAGTGCTTTTGCAGACTCAGATTGGGGTAAATGTTTAGAGTCTAGAAAATCAGTAACTGGATATTGTGTGTTTTTTGGGTACATCTTTAATCACTTGGAAATAGGGATGAGATTTTTACCGAAATACCAGTACCGTACCAATCATAAACGGTACCGGTATCGGTAATAGATTTTTCGAAATTCGGTATCGGTAATAGATTTTTTGAAATTCGGTATCGGTATAGGTATTTTTTAGTAAATACCGGTTTTAATACAGAATTTAATAATGAATTCCAATGGATTTTTAGGATAGATTACGAAGAGTCCAAGCCCAACTAATCTTACTGGCTACTACAATATACTGAACTAATATATAACAAAACCTAAACCTAAAATCTTTTATCATTCTATAGAACACTCTATGATCAATCAAGATTCAAGAATTCAAAAACCAAATCCATCTTTTCTTCAAGGTATTCAAACGAATTCAAATCCATATTTGATGTTTGCTTCTTTTTTCGATTTTCTGATTAAACTAATTCGGCTCAGGCATAAAAACAAAGTTCCTGTGAATCATGAAAGTTAATAGTCAAACGAATTCGTCTGTACGTTAAGATTAAATTAAAACATTAGATGGTTTCATGGCAAACACACTGTTATTCAAAGTAACACACAATCTATTGTTGTTTATTTTAATTGTTTCAGATTTGATTTGTTAGTGACTTGTAGTTATTCAATTTTTGTGTGTTTTAGCTTATTTTGTTTGCTGTTGTGCTTCATTTCACTTATCAAGGCTTCAACATAGGAATTATATTATGTAATTGCATATGCATTAGCTATTTCGTGTGGTGTACTATTATTGACTGATAAGTTTCAGCCTAGTTACATGATTATATTGTCCTTCACATATTTACATTTGAAAAAAAAGAGTATGGAATGGATGGGTTGCACATGATATTTTTTAGGTAAAACAATGGATGACGCCAAAGCGGTACCAATATGGAAAATTACCAAAATACCGGTACCGTACCGGTACCGAATCTATAAATACGGTACGGTAATCGGTATCCCCATTTCCTCAATTTCGGTAATGGTATTTACGGTATCGATATCGTACCGATCTCATCCTTACTTGGAAAAGTAAAAAGCAGTCAACATTTTCTCGGTCTACAGCTGAAGCTGAGTACCGAGCCATATGTACTGCAACATGCGAAATTATGTGGCTTATAAATTTGTTGAGTGAACTGAATGTTAAAGTTGATTTGCCGGTTTCGTTATTTTGTGATAACAGTGCTATAATATCCAGGGGCGCAGGATGGTAGGGGCCGGGGGGCACCCGACCCCCCGAATTTTCCACGCAGTAGTGTTACGTATGTACTTTTCATATAGAATTTTTTAGCTATATGCGTTTTCGCCCCCCCCCCCCCCCCCCCGGTTTAAAAAAATTATGTATATACGTTTTCGACCCCCCGGTTTTATAAAAAAATTATTTATATAGTCCAAATCAGATCAATTCAGTTTCAGCCCAAATCATATTGTTATGTTCATTATAGCCCAAAATTAAAAGCCCAAACAATGATCCAAATACCCTTTCTATCAAAAAAAACCCAATATGTGTTGATTGGATTACCAGGTCGCTGAACAGAAAGAAAACCAAAATCACTGGGTAGTGGGCTAGTTGGTGTTGTTCGATCTTCGCTGAACAGAAAGCAACGGCTGGAATCGATTTAGTGCTTCGTCAATCTTCAAGGTATGTGTTTTATCTTTAGGTTTAATTTATTTAGAGCTTCAATTTATGTGATTTAGGTTGAAATTAGAGATGAAATTGTTCATTTGTTTGTTAAACAATGTTTACGTTTTAATATTTGAGAACGTTTTTTATTTGATATTAACGTTTGACACGACCCGACCCGACCCGAATCGAATCACTGATGTCCAACCCAAACATACACCTCGAAACTACGCGATAGAAAAACATTTTTAGGTGCGTTACCTTCTAACCCCCTGAACTTTTTTTTCAAGCTTCGCCACTGGTAATATCTATTGCAGCTAATCCTGTTTTTCACGACAGGACGAAGCATTCTGAGTTGGATTTGTTTTTCCTTAGGGAAAAAATACAAGCCGGTCTGCAAAGGGTATTAAAACTGAGAATCAAATCGCTGACATTTTTTACGAAAGGATTGCACGTGGGTCAGCATATTGTCATTTGTAATAAACTAAACTTGTTGGATGTTTTTAAAAATAAAAGTGAGGGGGGTGTTGAAATATATGCATCATAAAACTTAACACTTTTATTTTTATGACACTTACACTTTTATTTTTATAACACTTTTGTTTTAGTTTACTAATGTTTGTTATATTTTTCAATTTTTCATGTAACTAGCCGCATTTGAGCTTTAGTTGTCCTTCTTAATGATCCTTCTCTTTGCTATACCTCTAAAAGTTGCAGGGGAATTTAAGAGCTCTACATTAATACCAAAACCAATATCAAGACTCAATTTCATCATTTAAGTACACAAAATGACATAAGAGTAATATTTAAAACTACTTCCTGTAAATAAGTAAGAATTGAGGAACTCAAACCTTGGCTAACAGGAGCGTAGTGAGTGCAAATGGTTAAAAGACCTGTCAAAAACTTGAAGCATACATGGGCAAAAAAACAACGGTAAAGAGTTCCTATCGGCGATTGATTGATGAACAGCAAGCAAATCGAAATTTAGTGGGATGAGACCAATTATGGATTTAGGGTTCATCGATTTAGCCGTCGACCTACTCTCCTTTAAAACCCTCAATCTTCGCTGCCATTACTCATGTAGCAACATCACCGTCAAGGTTGCAGTCAGAGACATGGCAGCTGTGGCGATGGTGATGGAGGTGACGGTGATGCCGGTGGGGCAGCCCACTCTCTTTCCCTGGCCACAATTACAGTACTCGTCGCACGCTATTGCCGCCATAGCCACCCCGATCCCCCCTTTCAAACTACAAAGAACATCATTGACGCCCCTTTCTCGCGTTTTCGGAGACGAAAGCCACCGCCGTAACCACCGCCACCTGCCTCCACTATAGCACGTCACCCCACCGAAGTCTTTCCTAAAAAGATATCACCGCTGCCGGTTTCTACATCTTGGAATCTGTGGGTAGGAGGCAAGCACGCGGCGAGGTCCGGTCACCGACTCCAGATCTCCTTCTCCCGTATTGCTCTCCGGCTCCTTCAAATGTTGTTGTCTCTCTGATGAATTTGAAGGAGGAAAACTGATAGAGAGGAGGTTGGGGAGGGAGAGAAGAGGATGTGCGTCTTTTACTATTCATTAGGCTTGTGACGTGTCCCAGGTTACTATTCACAAACTTGCCTTTTTAATATATAGGAGAATGTGCTGCTCTTGTTTAATGGGCCTTGGACATTCTTTGCTCGCTATTGGACTGCTGGGTTGTTGGGCTGGATGGAAGGACTGCGACTGCTGGGCTGGACAGACAGATGGACGAGTTCAGTTTATATAAAAGTCTTATTCTCATTTGCAATGTCGACCAGTAGATATTTTCTCTCTCTAAATTCCAGAATCATCTCACTGGGTTCTTTTCCTTCTCTCTTAGGGTCTGTTAGATCTTGCTGTACTTGTGATCTTGTGTTAAGATCATTGTTCGTAGTTTAGATTGGTTATTGAGAGATAACAGTTACTGTTGGTGAGGATTACTTGAGTATCCTGTTCGTGCAGTTTGATTCGATTGTAATAAAGAGTTTGTTGATAGCAGTCTTTGTCTTCGTGACACATGGTGGCTTGAAAGGATATTGTGAAACGACATGACTTTTCAGCGTGTATCTTTTCTAACCCGCACAACCTTCCGGATAAAACAGTATAAATCGTCATCCCCTCTTTCATTTGAAAAGATCCTAACTTATATATATACAAAATTATCACATGTGGCTCGGTTGCTTTTTATATATATACATTTTAGGAGCTTACTAAAATCATGAAAGATTGATTCTCTAAAAATTTCAGCTCTATCAAAGAATAATCAGAAACTTGAGTTCTGGAAATCATTTTGACTTGAAATTTTTACTGGAACCATGTTTTGGTAGCAAACTGATCGACGTGATACAAATGTTATGAATTAATTTGTAGGTTTACTATTTTTCCTAAATATTGAGCAATTTATCATGTATTTTATGGGTTAAACTGAAAAATAAGTGCTACACATGTTGGATGAAGCTCAACTTTTTTACTGGAAACTTATATCACTACTTAATTGATAAAAAAAAAAAAGTGTTTTTTCATAAATTTATAAACTCTTTTGCACTTCATCCGATTTCTTCCTGAAATAAGGAACAAATATAAAAATTAAATAGTGATCCTATATAAAGAACTACTATTCACACCATAGATTTATCCGGTATAGTGTTTCTTGGTGGTTATGAGTGAAAGAAAAAGAAAATATAATAAAAAAATAAAATAAAAGTATTATTTAATTGAACAAAGATAGATATGCAACAGGTGTATTGGATTTTTAAAAAGAGAACAAATTTGAAGGACAGTTATACTTTTTTTTAGTTAAGTTATATGGATTAAGAGAAGAATTACAATGTAAATGTTCAAATAACAATGTCGGTGGCCCTTTTAAATTGAACCATGTGGCATTAAATTGTCCATAATTGCTAGTTGTTGAGAAAATAACAGGTGGGCTCTTTTTGTATGTCATTATTAGTTTTTTTTAACTGCGATTTACAGATTAAAATCGAATGAAGAGTTAATTGCTCGGATGGTCCCTGTGGTTTTACGTTTTTTCACGTTTAGTCTTCACCTTTTGAAAGTAGCAGGTATGCTCCCAATGGTTTGTTATTTTGTTACTCGGATAGTCACCTGACATTTACTAAGGGGACTATCCGAGTAACAAAATGCAAACCATAGGGAGCATACCTGATATTTCCAAACTAATTGACATCTACTCAGGTGACTATCCGAGTAACAAAATAACAAACCATAGGGAGCATACCTGCTACTTTCAAAAAGTTGAGACTAAACGTGAAACCACAGGAACCATCCGGGCAATTAACTCTCGAATGAATAAAGATTTGGAAACCACAACTTAGATGTATATCCAAGGATCACCTGGCTATGAGGGCTATGGGCAATGGCGGACCCAATAATTATTTTTTGGGCGTGCGAACGATGGGGTTCAACCAAACTTTCAATGGGTGCTATCGGAATTTTTTGCCTACATAATACAGATTTTTTTAAGAGGGGCGTCTGCCCGCCAAAGGCTTGCCTTGGGTACGTCCCCAGCTATGGGTTACTTACCAGAGATCTTAGTTCCTATTTGAAGACTTAAGCTCCTTAGACTAATGAGTTAAGTCGGTCGCCCTACTTTTAGTTAATGACCTTAGGTTGGTCCATGTTGCTATCTGTGTATCCCTTCTTCATGTATGCCTTAATAATTTAAAAAAAAAAAGACTAAACGCGGAATAATTTGGCCTACACCATTTTTAGGAAAAATTACAAGTTTTGTCCTTTATCTTTATACCACTTTTCAGGCGGTGTCCTTTTTAACGAATGTTGACAGGTGGTGTCCTTTACTAGGTATTTTGTTGCAAGTTTAGTCCTTTACACCCAACCCAGTTAAAAAACCCTGTTAATTGTTGACGGGCGGTGTCCTTTACTAGGTATTTTGTTGCAAGTTTAGTCCTTTACACTCAACCCAGTTAAAAAACCCTGTTAATTGTTGGGTGTAAAAGACTAAACTTGCAACAAAATACCTTTACCACCGCCTGTCAACATTTGTTAAAAAGGACACCCCCTGAAAAGTGGTATAAAGATAAAGGACAAAACTTGTAATTTTTCCCCATTTTTATCAGGCAAAAATGTTAAAAAAATAATGACTTTCTTATATATTATTTGCAAGATGCTAAGAAATATTATTATTTGCTAACTAGGCTCCAGTGTAAAAAGAATGGTTTTCTAAGTAGACGTCTGGTTGGGAGCAATTTCTTTATCTGATAGGATATATGAAAGATCTACTCTCATTTTATCCTTTCAATACCCTACTTTATGTTTTATTTGTTTGTTAGTTGGTTGTATCTATGTGATTTTTTCAAATAAAAATTGCCAAAAGAGTAGCTTTCTTGCAGAGTACTATTTGTAACCACATTTTGGTGTACCACCCAAATTGATTGTATTTATACAACTTTATATTTATTTTTAGTACCTCTTTGAAAAATAGGTGTTTGAGTAAATTAAAGGCCTAAAGAGAACCATAGCCTGAAGCCATAATTTGCTATATATAATAGTACAACGAGATCCACCATAAACATTTACTAATCACAATGGAAAACCAACCACAGACCACTGCTAGCAGGAACCGGAGAATAATATTGTTTCCGTTTCCATTTCAAGGCCACATAAATCCAATGCTTCAGCTTGCAAGTCTACTATACTATAGAGGCTTTAGTATTACCATCCTCCACACCAACTTTAATGCGCCCAAAATCTCTAACTATCCTCACTTCACTTTTATATCCATCCTCGACAACCATCCTGAAGATGAACGCTTTTCCAAGTCATTGTTAGTCGATTTTGCTCCAAATTTCATCTTCAAACAAGATGGTGCTGATGCATTACGTGATGAACTGGAATTGTTGTTAGCTTCAGGAAAAGACGAGCCAGTGTCGTGTTTGATCACCGATGCGTTTTGGCACTTCACCCAATCGGTGGCCGATAGCCTTAATCTCCCAAGGCTTGTTTTGAGGACATCTAGCTTGTATAGTACTATTATATATTCTTCAATACCCCTTCTTGATGATTGTGGTTACTTCAAACTTGATGACAACCGTAAGTTTGCTCATAAATTTCTTTTGCGTTTTTCTTATTTTTTTTTTAATTCTAGGAGGTATAGCAAAATGATAATTGCTTCTAGAAGGTTTATGTGTGCGTTTTGGTTTCTAGGGAGTAGAGAACTCTAAAAAATATAAACTTGACATCAGATATTCATGTGGCAAGCGAACTCCTCGAATACACTAACATGGACTCCTAGATATTCATGAGCCAGCTCTAGCTAGCTGACTCCAATTGAGTTTGCTCCTTTGACTAGCAAATTACCTAGAAACCCAAAACTAGTTCAAAAACTTTCTAGAAACGCTTATGATTTTGCTAGAACATCTGCAAATGAAAAAAAAAAGGTTATCCTAAATTCAGTAGCATTTATTTTGATGGTTTCAAGATTTGGAAGAACAAGTGGTCGAGCTTCCTTTACTAAAAGTGAAAGACATATTGAAGATTGGTATAAAGAGCAATAAGGACCCCTACGCGGAGTTGATAGGTGACATGGTTAAACAAACAAAAGCATCATCGGGAATCATCTGGAACTCCTTCAAAGAACTTGAAGAAACTGAGCTCGAAAGGGTTCAACATGATTTTCCCATACTAAGTTTCCTAATACCACTCCCCAAGTATCTTATAGCATCGTCGAGTAGCTTACTAGATCAAGATCGAACCTTTTTTCCTTGGTTAGACCAACATCCTCCCAAGTCTGTATTGTATATTAGTTTTGGTAGCATTAGTAAAGTGGATGAGAAAGAGTTCTTGGAAATAGCTTATGGGTTGGTCCATAGCAAGCAACCTTTTCTATGGGTTGTCCGGCCAGGGTTTGTCAAGGGTTCAACATCGCTTGAATTGTTGCCAAATGGGTTCCCGGGTGAAAGTGGACGAGTTGTGGAATGGGCTCCTCAACAAGAAGTGCTAGCTCATGAAGCGACAGGTGCGTTTTGGACACATAGCGGATGGAACTCAACATTGGAGAGTGTTTGTGAAGGTGTTGCTATGATTTGTTCGCCTTTTAGGGGTGATCAACCGCTAGATGCAAGATATATGAGCGATGTTTTAAGGGTGATTGTGTATTTAGAGAATGGGTTCCAAAGAGAAGAGATATCAAGTGCCATAAGAAGAGTAATGGTGGAGGAAGAAGGAAAAGAGATTAGAGAGAGGGTGAGAGTTTTAAAACAAAAGGCAGATGTTTCTTTGATGAAAGGTGGCTCTTCTAATGAATCAATGGAGTCTCTTGTTGATTATATTTCTTCACTATAAGTTTCTGTACTAGAAATTTGACAATGGTGGTGTTACACATTATTATGTAAATACTATACTTATAGTAAGATGATAAATAACATGGGTAGTTCAATTTTGTTAGTTGTTCTTGTTTTTTTTTTTTTTTTTTTTTTTTTTTTTTTGTGTGTGTGTGTATATGAGTAGTAAACAGAGCAACCTGTTTAACTTTAATACAGCGAAAACATTTTTAACTTATTTAGTCTGAATGTCAAACAAGTTAACAGATACAACCTGTTTAATTTTAATACAAACTAAACAGAGCAAACAAACACGAGTTTACTTTCAGCCGAACACCCCAAACCTGATCACTTTTTTGACGGTATCAATTACAATCAATGTAGCCTCTTCGTGCTCCTATTCTTCCTTCACTACATTGTTGATTGGCGCCACTACAATTTACACTATTAAGTTACAACCTCAGGTCTTTACCTCAAAACCGGATTAATAACTGTATAATATCAAACTACAATTGATAAAACCTTCCACTGAACGAGAAGATGACCCAGCTGTTACATCATACATGAGTTCTCTGTTGGTTCAGTTCTGTTCATACATGAAGGAAAACAATAAAACATACCTTTGGTTGCATCAGCATAAACCAGCAGAGAATCCAGTTAAGACGCAGCAATAATGTTTGACATGGTTGTCAGCTTGATCTGGTTCCTCCTTAGGGTGCTGACTGATGATGGTGACTTAGAAATCGAATAGGGGATTCGATTATGGAGATGGAGGTCGAAATTATGATGTTATGTGTTATTAGGGTTGTGTCTAATGTGTAACTGAGTAACCCTTTAACCTCCACTTAATTCTCCTTATATAAGCACCCAGGAGGAAACCTAATTAGTTAATAAGGGTAATATGGTCCATCAACAATTACCAACTAATTATTTAATAGGTTATAATATATTTTGATCTATATTATGTAAATGATTATAATGGCTACTAGATTAAATATTAAACATAATATATTTAATCTTACATTCTCCCACTTAGCCGAGTAATCATTTACTATGAGTATTAGATAAGCCTGATCAGGAGTTAACACTCATTTTAGCCTTAAACAAGTACTATAGCAGAGAAATACAGCCGTTGAATCATTATGCGACTCAGGACCCCCATTAATCATACTATAGCCTTAATTTAAAACCTAATCGTCATGATCAAAATACGCATAAGCCCTTTGTTTGATTTGTAACTATATTTGTCTATATGCCATTATGCTAGCTTGACATATTCTTAGAGACATACAAAATCAAACTGATGAGGAAAATCAACTAATACTTAGTCATTCATAGTACGATATGCAGTTGCGCATGGCCATCAATTAATACCCGTCTCTGAGCTCTCTTAATAAGACTTATGGGTAATAACCCTTCAGTTATAGGATCCTTAAGCATATCATGAATGTATTCGATACAAAACTTAGTTTCCTCAATTCGTTCATAAACGAATAATTAATTGCGTATCGAAACTTAATGCAGCACCTCTTGAACTGTTACTGTTCAAGGAGTTATGGTAGCTGACTTTATCACACTAAGTCTTCGAAACGTTAATTATATGGAGTTAATAAACTTATGAGTCCACTGATAAATTTCCAACAACATTTAGTGACTATATTATGTCGTTATAACTTAGGTTGTTAATATCAGTGCATTATGACTCCTCCATGAAATAGGTTTTGTCTGCTGACATAAAGATATACCCGAAATTACATTCTTGTCATCTTTGAATATTTCAAAGTTAAAGTAATAAACTGGTTTTAATTCTCACTTCTTCTTCAAATAATAGCCTCTCGTTTCTTTAAAGATATTGTAATACTCCATTAGATGCTTCACATTAATCTAGACATATCTAGTGTGTTGCAATGTGAGTAATATCTAAACGAGTATAGACTTAAACTTACATAAGGCTTCCAATTAATGAAGCGTAAATAAATAATCTCACTTATCCCATTATCCTCTAAAGGAGAGCAGTATTGTTTGTTACATATGTAAGGACCCATTTAATGTTAAACTAATGGAACGGAACTAATATCCCATTGGGTCTATCTCAGTATGTTATGATATCAATCACGTAAGAGATATCTCTGAGATCTATTATATCAAAGTTTGTGTTAACAATGCTTTGACTTATGTAACATATACTTGTCAAAAGAATGTCATCTATATAGACAAGTTTATCTTAGTTGCTCCCACTCATCTCGAGGTAGGTACATTAATCCACTTGATTCTTGATGAAAATAATTACGTTAGCTTTTCATCACATTATGATGTTTGCATTAACCCATACATGGATATTATTGGCTTACAAATAAAGTGTTCTTTAACCTTCAGTTTGAAACTTTAGGTTGTTATCTAATGAACATGTAAATGTGTCAGCCATTTGTTATGGAAAATTGTTTATAATATTCATCTAATGTAGCTTTAAACTATTATAAGCTACTAGAACATTGATGATCCTTAAAGAAATCTTTTGTTAGATATATAATAAAGATTCTTTAATAATTTATCTCTTCCTGAGTACAACCTTTGACAATCAATCAAGCTTCTTCGTGTCTTAACGCTTATATTAGGATTTGGTTTAGTTATGAACACTCTTAGGTAATTCAATCAAATCCCAAACGTTATACGAACACATAAAATCAGTTTTACTAGAAAACTATTTTATTCCATTTAGAAGATTGATTGACACTAATGGCTTAATTTGAAGAGATAGGATCAGTAAACATTTCCAAAATCCATTTCAACTTCAATTAGGGAGGTTATGTAATCATCAAAGTTAGTAGGCTTTTAAACCTAGATGACCTCCTGAGTTGATTATTGGGTTCATTAGAAGTTTCAGTTTTATGAATTAGCTCTTGGTTAGGTTGCTATCATTTTCATTCTAAGTTTGTAAGAGTTGGTGCAGTATGGTGTACAAGAGGTGTAATCGGAGTTAAATTCAGAGTGAAATTTAATGACATTCTTCCCCCCGCCTCTTGTATTCCTTGCAAATCATGATAAGGACTTTGACTGCTCCCACTAACCTTAGAAATCTTTAGGAACTCAGCATGCTTAGGGTCAATATGTAACGACCAACAAATTCTAATAGAGAAACAAGTTAATGACGTCAGTCGTTGTAGCTTCTCTTGTTGAGGATTATGTTAGTTTAGGTAAGAAATCTAAGTGTGCCCACAATTAAGCAACAATGAAACTTTTGTAAGAGTAGCATTAGATTTAAGGAGATAAGTTTTGATAGAAGAGCGGTGTCTTGTACAAGAGGTGCAATTTTAGGTAATGTAAAATTTTCACTCCCCCACCTCTTGCAACTATTGCAAGTTATTATGAAGACACTTAAGGCTCCCACCGATCTTTAATATCTCTAGAAATGCTACAAGAGACGTTTCAATGAGCTACATGACGTGGGAACCTATCACATATACGTTAGATTGTATTTGATTTCTTTAATGTCCAAATGTCATAAGAAACTTAAGGACATATTTAATAGAAATCTTAATAAGTAAACATATGAATAGATTTCTTCTAAGACCGTCAGCCATATGCGACAAAATTTAGATACAAGTTGATAGTCTTTTAAATGATAAATGAATTATGTCTGAATATTCCATTTGGAACAAGTTCCACGAATGTCAATGAATGACTTATGATGGACCCATACTTATTCCTTAAGCCAAATAATATTTAGGGCTATAACGTCATGATTTAAAATCACTTAGAATGAGATTAGTTGAATAATCATCCTCATTAACCATGTCATGATTTCTCATGAATTTCGGTTATAATGGATGAAATTTATAAGTCTCATTTTCCTTTTGTCAAATTCTCATTTGCATGATGACAAAAGTTGTGAAAAAGTATGGTATCATCTAGTTCCATCTTAGTAATGTTTCAATCCATATATTTAGAACAAATAAGATGAGAGTTTAAGGTAAGTGTGACTTTATGTTGACTATGCAAACCTCACAGTATTCATAACTTTGCTTAATTATGATACTATATGCTGATTAATCTTCAGAATATATAAGGTATCGAAAAGCATTGTTAGAAGACTGCTTATTATGGTTCTTATAGCCTTAACAATTAATTTTGTCACTAACTCTCGTGTTAGTTATTTGTCGAGTTCTGGTAAGGAAACGTATGGAACTAGAGTCAACTAATCATGTGTTAATTGGAATATTGAAATTACCAGACTTAAATATCATTAATAAGTGACTATCTAATTAATTTACCCAACTGTCCTTTAGAATAATGGATAGTCTCGTTGCTTATGTCTAGTCTAATGACATAATTATGCAGTGAGATTTTCCCTTAAAGAACCTTAATGTTGGAATTAGCACTTGTAATTTGTCTATGGACCTTAGAACAATCCTCTTTTAAATGTTTTAGTGGTTGTAAGGTGAATAACAACTTATTTTCCAGCTTTAAACATTTATTTCTTTGTACATATGTTGCTTATCAACACACTCGTTATACTTTAGTATTTTGAGTGTTATAGTTGATTTATAAGGCATCAAAATGTACAAGTGAAAATCTTAATATGTAATGTACTGGAAAAATGTACTTATTTCCATGCGTAAGCCCTTAACTTTATGGGTCATGGTTTTGTACATTATTATGTATTCACATATACCACTTAACTTTATAGTTTAGAGTTTCAAATTAAGGCATGCATCTTAGGAGTTCTAGTGATTATTCCACAAATAAAGATTAGTCTCAGGAAAGACTTAATCTGGAATAACTTTAGTGATAGCATTTACGTTAGAGAGTTCTTGATTATCATAAGAGACATCATGTTCGATTTATCCTATTCATCATGCTCTAACTTTCTTCTTTATAATCTTTATCAGAAGAGAGCAATAGGATTATCGTGTCTTAGGAAATAATCAAGGATTTAATTTAAGAGCTAATTCTTATAGAAACTGTAAATAAAACAAACATTTTAGGGTTTTAAGAATTAGAGTGGATCAGATATAGATTAATAGAAGAAAATTACAGTGAGTAAAATTATGGGTACTAAGAATAAGGCAGACGAAATGATCATAAAAACTTAACTAAGGATCATTAATCTAAGGATCATTATGTGAAGAGATTGTGATATGTCTATTACTAACATCAAAATAATAGACTTAGCTAAAAAATTCTACTTAAATGAAGACAAAACAGCTTTGCCCAGAAGTGTAATCATTTAAGCATATGTGCAAAGTGGTTGTAACAAATCAGCTTTGGCCAGAATTGAAACACTCACTTTAGTTATGCACTTGTTAAGTATGCCATCTATGAATGAATTAAATCAGCTTTGGCCAGAAATTAAGACATTCATGTTTATGATGCATACACAACATAGCTTTCGTAATACTTGAATGATAAGTAGATGTATCAAGTCAGCTTTGGCCAGAAATGATATATCAGAAGCTCATTCAAGTTAAGCTATTTTGGTTTTTTGTAAAATATTATTTGATCCTTATTAATTAACTAAGTGATTACAAAACCAATTATTTAGGTCACATTAAACAGCTTAAAAAAATAATGAGGTTTCGAGTCTTGTGTGATCAGTAATGCTTTGAGCGATAGTAATGCCTTGTGCGATCGTTAAGGCCCAAACACTTGTGCGATCAATAAGGCCCAAGTACTTGTGCGATCATTAAGGCCCAAAACTTGTGGATCAGTAATGCCTTGTGCGATTAGTAAGGTCTTGTGCGATCCACAAGTCTTGTGCGATCCACTAGTCTTGTGCGATCCACAATTCTTGTGCGATTATGCAGTCTTAACTTGTACCATGTGCTTAATGAGTTGTACAAATTTTGTGCGACTGTCTTGTGCGATTAGATCATCTCTTATGTAATCTGATTTTTTGTGCGATTTTCTTATGCGATCAGATTATCACTTATGTGATTCAATCTTGTGCGACATGTTTAAGCTATTTAATTTCGAATCCTCTCTTTAAGGCTGTTTGTTGTGATAACATAATAAAATTCGAAAATTATGAATTGAGATATAGTTTCCAATTATTAACATTGATCTATTTTTATCACTAAATTTCGAAATCATATATGTTTATCATTTAACAGATTTCGAAAAAACTTAATGGACAAGATTAGATCAAAATTAGGGAAACATCTAACAATTCAAATCACATTCCAAATCATAATGGAAAAATTCGAATTTTTCATAAGAACATAAGAACATAAGATGAACCCTAAGAAATTAAAACATAATTCTGGAAACCCGAAACCTGAATTTTAATGGTTTTGTAATGGATTTCGTGACAATAAGTTTAACCCTTTATGATTTCGAGTCAATTTATCAAACATATTTTCCGAAAACAGGGATTTCGGCTCATTAAACTCGAAAACAGATTTGATTTTGATGAACTTTTTAAGGCTTTAAAACTTTCTGTTTTCCAGATTTCTATCCCAGAATTAATGGATACGAAAACAGAACCGACTAATCAACATATGCTCTGATACCACATGTTGGTTCAGTTCTGTTTATACATGAAGGAAAACAATAAAACATACCTTTGGTTGCATCAGCATAAACCAGCAGAGAATCCAGTTAAGACGCAGCAATAATGTTTGACATGGTTGTCAGCTTGATCTGGTTCCTCCTTAGGGTGCTGACTGATGATGGTGACTTAGAAATCGAATAGGGGATTCGATTATGGAGATGGAGGTCGAAATTATGATGTTATGTGTTATTAGGGTTGTGTCTAATGTGTAACTGAGCAACCCTTTAACCTCCACTTAATTCTCCTTATATAAGCACCCAGGAGGAAACCTAATTAGTTAATAAGGGTAATATGGTCCATCAACAATTACCAACTAATTATTTAATAGGTTATAATATATTTTGATCTATATTATGTAAATGATTATAATGGCTACTAGATTAAATATTAAACATAATATATTTAATCTTACATTCTCTTCAATGTTAGAGAAATTATATAATCTTCATTGTAGAAGATTACTCATGTATCTCGCGCATTCAGACATCTTAATCGGTTTCACATAATGATACAAAATCAGCACTTGCATGTATTGAACTAAGAAAAGATAAATGCAAATTCAATTATTTCTGATCTTTTGATATGTATGTCAAATAAAGCAACTCAAAGATCAAACAGAAACAAAATCGGAGAAAATGATTACATGTACGAGGCTCAGATCTGTAAACAAGGGAACAAAGAAGGATAAATCCGCCATGGCTGCAAATCTATAGGTTGTGATGTGAAAGAATGATTCACATAACCATCCGGATTGATTGCCCAGCCAAGATGCGGATAATCTCATACTTTGTTCCCATCCACTCGGACAGATTATTATTCAACTTCATCATCATCATCACAGCCTCTTGTGTACATTTGTTCCCATCCATTTCCACTCCCGATTTCATTACATTCAACGAAACAAACACTACCTAAAGGTTTCAAGTATGATATGCAATTTTTTTTTTTTTTTGAACAGCAAATGCTAGATGATATGCAATTGACCTTGATATCGTAAGAGATCTAAAGGACAATTCGTGTAATTAACTCTGTTGTTATCAGCAGCAGCTTCAACTGATAGAAGAAAACACAGGAGGGGTTGTTGAAATATGAAGAGAATCACCGGCCATGAAGATGATGAATCTTGACTTAATAATAATAAAGTCAAAATTAAACATCAGAAGAGGAGGGCAGCCACCCCTAAATAATAACCATCTCCTCCGAGTTGGCCTCATCTTGTCCGACTGGAATTTGTTTACAAACCCTAATTTCTGCCCTCATTCTTCATATTCATATTCGCCTGCAGGTGTGTTTGAGAATAAATTACAATTCAAGTCCTTGGAATATTTTTTTTTTAATAAACACTTTCTGCTTGATTTTTTTCAGTTTAGCCCAATTTTAGTACAAAGATTTTGTTTGTAAATATTTTTAATAATTATAAGTTAATTTAAATATTTTTTAAGTAGAATCGCCCCCATAGCAAAAATGATTGCTAGAGTATGAGAAGGATGAGATGTAGACAAACATTACCATTATCCGAAGTCATAGCAAGTCATATAAATTAAAAGATGTACAAGCTACTAAAAAATCCCAACAAAACTAAAAAAAGCTAGCTGCTTGAACTTACAACTATTAATAATTAAAAACTAGTGTATTTGACCACGCCTTGTGGCGGTACAGTACCGCGAGCACTGGATCGGTATCGCTTTGGTTTGCTATAGTACCAGTATGATACATGCACTAAGTATAGAAATCAACATGTGTTTTACATGGATCGAAAACGATAGAAGCGAACACCGGTACCGGCACCAATGGTTTTCGAACGGTATCGACCGGTTCCGATCATCACGGTACCATATTTATATACCATCGTGGATAGAGTTGTATAATTGAAAATTTATCAAAACCAAAAACAATAAAAGTGAGTACAGGTCCTGGTACCAATGTTGTTCGGTACGATACAATATAACTTTATTGAAAGCAAAAACAATAAAATATAAACTGGTACCGAAACTAATATTGTTCATTCGGTTTTGGCACGGTTCACTACGGTAGCGGCAAAGCATCCGTTATTAAACATGAAGCCATAAAAATGGATACAAGTACCATTACCGATCTTGTTCGGTTCGTTACGGTATGATAGAGATACAGTGTCAGTTCATCGAAAGCAAAAAACTATACAACTATAAAACTAAATACATGCATCGATACAGATGTTGTTCGGTCTTTTCAGCTCAGTCTAGTACCATAGCGACACAATGTTCGTTTTTAATAAAAGTTATATCACAATGTTGAAAAAAATACACATAGAACAGATAATAAATTATCATTTGTCATCCATTTTGGTTCGGTTTGATACGACAACAACACGGTATTCATTTTCAATAAAACTTATATAGCAATGTTGATAAAATATATAAACATAGTTACGGAGTAAGATTTTCTTTAAAAGTTAACGAATAAAACTTATTAGAAAATATTAAACTAAATAATGAATAAAAAAATCATTAAAAAATAATTACTCAAAACATAGAATAAACAATTAAATAAAAAATAAATGCTAAAAAATTAGAAACAAAAAATAAAAAATATTTTAAAAATATATATCACTGTTCATGAAGAATTTATATTAATATGTATATTTTTTTTTTGAACGGCTAATTTCTTTAATTTTCTGTCGTCTGTGAGACTTGAACCCATGACATTCTTAAAAAGATAAAATAGTCGTTACCAAATGTTAGAATCCATATCATAGCAAACATAATATGTTAAGGTAAAAATGTAAAATACATTCAATCATTTATAAAACCATGACATTTTGGTAGATGGATTATGAACATGTATTGCGTGAACATATTTACCTATATAACATGATTAGGTTAAACGTACTATTATTACATAGATTAGTTAAGCAAATTGAACCCGTTTAGACACGTTTTTAATCTTGATATTAACGCATTAACTTGTTTACCGTAAACACTAACCCATTTAGTTTCATATGAATTCACTTGTCTTAATCTTACTGGTTGAGTGTACATTACATAATTTGGAGACACACAATATCGATATCACCTTTTAAAAAAGTGCTTTCCTTTCGATGGTTGATGATGAATCCTAATTAGTATTGACCTGATTTGGGCTCACAATCCCATGGGTAACCAGCTATACGTTACACTATAAACTTTTCAATTTGTTTGGGAACTTTATAATCTTTCTGATACGTTTAGAAAACTTAATAACAAGTTAACTGTTATGAATTTATTAAGCGTTGTTTAGAGATGGGCATAATACCCGGTTCCAAACCCGAACCTGTAGAATTGACTCGTAATCGGTTCCAGTTCCAACTCGATGTATAGAAGAACCGGGTCCGGGTTCAAAATACCCGGCGGTTCTTACCCGGTTCCATATTTTTTTATAATAAACGGGTCATACTCGGTTCCCAACCCGTACCTGGTTAGTACCCGTACCCGGTTCTTCCAGTACCCGGTAATAAATTACCGTTAGAACCGGTTACTAGCCGTTAGGATCGATTTTTGGGGTTGCAAAACGCATTAAATGCCAAATATGACCGTTGGAACTGATAACTATCCGTTGGACCTGGTTACTAGCCGTTGGAACCGGTTATTATAAATTGTTTTCAATTTTCATTTGTCCAAGTATTTGTCTGATGTGTGTAAAATGCAACATATAAATTACATCAAATGAGGCATAAAACTAACATTTTTTAGTACTAATGTTGAAAAAGTGTGTTTTTGTCTTCCTTTTGTATTTTCAGGACCAAATGAGCTCAAACGAACAAAAAGAACAAAAATGCAGCAAAAACTAACATAAATACAAAGAAAAGGGATAAACGTGGCATGCCCGACCCCTCGACAGCATCTCCAAGAGCAAAAACAAGAAACAGAAGGCTGACCACGACCCATGCCCACTGGACACGGGGGCATGGTCAGATGTCTACAGAAATGGACAAAGCTGTGGAAGCTTCTATGCCCACCACGGCCACGGGGGCTTGTCCAGCTCAGCACGGGACATGGTCAACGCTAAGATTTTGCAGAATCCTGCAAATCTTGATAGTACAGATACGTTTCAGCACACGGGGCCGTGCCCAGCCAACACGGGTCGTGTCAAGCCCTATGCAGACAAATGCAATTAATAAAGGAAGAGAAAAGGAATGGCCACGGGGGCGTGTCCAGCAGACACGGGGCCGTGGTCGGGCTTCTGTTCAGGCTATAAATAGGGGTGCTTGGTTCACTTCAAAGGCATTCCTTGGCAAACCACCTCTCTCCCATTTTGCCACCACTCCACCACCACTACAACACCCATATCCACCACCATCATCCATCATCCACCTTAGAGTGGTGTGTAGTAGTCTCGGGATCCAAGATTGATAGTAGGAGTTTTTGTCAATCAAATGCCATGTTTGGCTAAGTCTCTTACATCACTTGGTGAAGACAATCATTTAATGTATTACTTTTGATTTTTAATCTTTTCGCACTTTTTATTTGATTTTGTAATGACTTTAATAACTAGTTTCTTATGTTGAAGGTGAAACTTCTTTATCATTTGTGCGTGGTGTCTTGGCATTACTTTACTGTCTATATAAAGTAAAAGATTTTCACCATTCATATCTCTACGGTCTATATAGAGATATGTTGGCTACCTGGTCGGGGGTTAAGGGAATGGTTTAGTAAGGTTCTTGCCTTGTTTAGTGTATAGATCCTGCAAGGACCTGGGTCAAGCTTACTAGGACCTCTTTCAATACCCATTGGTATTGGATGGCGGGGGTGCGAATGGCTTGATCCCCTCATACGTAAACTACTATTAATACATTAAACCGGCTACTTGGGATTGTATCCCTGCTGACTCAAACCACTTAGCCGAGGATAACATCACCTTCAAAAGAGGGGCCTACCACTTTTCGCATTAATAAATTAATTAATTATTTTTCAATATTCCGACCCTTTGGGATTGTATCCTTGCTGACTCAAACCACTGGGTTGAGGGTAACGTCACCTTCAAAAGAGAGGCCTACAACTATTACTAAGATAATCTCTTAAAAAGTGCAAAAGTGCGGAAATCATCAAGGGATACATTAAAGGCGAGTCGGATCTAAGTGATTCATCTTGTCTATCTGTTTTATTTTTATTTTTATTTAAGCATTTTTAGTTTTATTTTTTTCATGTTTAAAATATTTTCTCAAAAATTTTAGTTTGATTAGACGTTGAGGATAAACCGGTATTAAAAGCTCTTGTGTCCTTGGACGACCTCGGTATCTTACCAACGCTATACTACGCTCACGATGGGTTCACTTGCCCATGTGTGTGTTTAGTTTTAGTAGAATATCGTGTTTTATAAATTTAAAACTTGACTAATGCGTAAAATGGGCTTAAAAATATAAATAAAATCATAAGACAGTTCGCACACACCAAGTTTTTGGCGCCGCTGCCGGGGACACAAGGATTTTAAGAAAGTTAGGAATCAACGGCCTAATCGTTTTTCTTCTTTTTTCTATTTTTTTAGGATTTTTTCTTAATTTTTCAGCTTCTGCAGACTTTAGCAACACGCCCCGTGCCCAATCTTTGGTACTGGCAATCCTGTTTTAAGTTAGACAGTAGCTGAACACGGGGCCGTGCCCTCGGAACACGCCCCCGTGCCCAAGCTTCAGTTACTGAAAAGAGAACCGTAAGATCCCGACAGTTGTTAATTTCTGACACAAACATGAGTGATATTGATTATTTTTACTTTTGCTCCTCTTATGGTGCGTGGTGTCAAATATGTGGTGGATCTCACAAAGATTTAAAGTGTTGTTTTCTAAATTACACTCCCCACTATATAGACCCATCGTTTTCCTGTAACCTTAAGATGGGCGAAAGTAAAAACGACCCATATCCCTCTCTCGAGTGCCCTCAACCATTTCTTTTGGATTACATGATTTTAGAATTATGTCAGTTCGATGAAATAATTCTCCAATTATTAGAAGAACTTGAGACGGATACAAGCTATTTATCTCAAGACGATAATCAAGGAGAATCATTGGGGACGCATTCGGAATCCAATTACATCGTAGATCCCGAAAGCACCTCTAACTCTTGTGAGGATTTGAGCGATAGTCATCCCTGTGTCGATTGTGCCATGAAGGACTCTCCATTGGTTTCTACCGATGCGTTCATAGACCTAAGCGATTCGACATATACCTTCTTTAACGAGAGCCCGGATAAGGGGAATAAAGGTTGGTTTCGCCCACCGGTATTTAGTTTAGGTTTTACCCTTTCCGATAACCTCTTGCGCTCTTGTCTAAAGCAAGGGCAATTAAGGTACCTCAGGCACTTCAGTGTTGTACCGTCCAGTAAGGAACCACCCGATCTGGACAAATTCCTTAAAATAAGACAAAAACTCTCTAGCCACGGGGCCATGTCCAGGTCAACACGCCCCGTGCCCGGACCAACACGGGCCCGTGGCCAGACGCCCAGTAACACAAAAATTTGTTTTTCAACACCTTTTTACATATTCAATCAACCTGAAAACTTATTTTTGGGACACATTGAGGACAATGTGTAATTTAAGTGTGGGGGGGATGCTAAAGCCTTGAATTTTGCAAGTCCTAATAACAAGCCTTAAACAAAACTCTATTGGAATCGTTAATCACCCCAAATTTTTTCAAAAAATTTCATTTTTTTTTACTTGTCTTGGTTTAATTTGGGAATAACAAGTTTTAGAAAGATTATATTTTTACAAATTTACAACCGATAGCGTCGTGATAAAAAGAACCAACATAAGAAAATTATGAAACGGCATGACAAATCTAGTTAAAATTTGATTATATATACTTGATCAAATTATAAACCCATTCCCACAATAAGTGAGTTTTGAGCCTTTATTGAGCATACAAGCATACATCTTTAAATCTAAATGCTCATTTTTCGTTTCTTGTGTGAATAGTCGCTTGGTTCTTACGACTCTAGAACTTTCCACAACGATACATTTCCGGTCCTTAACAACTTAAACCCAAGTAAGTAAATGATGGAGGCATTAGGACTAACCCATTTTCCTTTCAACACCATTATTTTTCATTTTCTTTACCACCTACCCAAAATCCCCCTAGTTAGCCCCTTTGAGCCTAAACCTTTTCAATTCTAAACCCACAAAACAAACACCTTTACCCACCAAAACCTTTTTCTTTTCAACCCTTTATTTTAGTAAAAAGCTCGGTTTTCTTGTGACGTTTCTTTATCAAAAAAAATGAAAGTCTAGCAATAAACAAACAAATTTCTCAAAGAAACTTTGTTTGAAAATGCTTAGTTTGAATAAAAGTCACAAAAACAAAAAGTTTTACGACAACCGACCCTTTTTACTCTTTTAGCCCTTTTTACTAACCTCTAATCCAAAACCACCTACCTTTAGCCCAAGCCTAACCCTTTCCCAAGTCCTCTTGATATTTATAAAGGTTTATAGTTAAAAAGGAGGAGGATTGATTGCTTGGCAAGCATATGGTAGAAGTAAGTTCCATGCCGGTCTCGAGTGTTTCACAAAAATACATCTTCAGCCGACTGTTGAGTGATCTCCCGTGAGGTATGTGAACTTGTATATAAATGGAATTTTAAAGAGGTATGTTATGCCCAAATAAGTAATTTCTCTTATGAAACGTTCTAAATAAATCATAACGAATATGATTGTAAATAGTATAAAAATAAAACCCAATAAAAATCTTGGATTCCCGACACTCAAAGACAAGCCCAAAACTTCTCTTCTACCCATTCCATTTGGGTGTGTAAGCCACATAATAAAGAGTTTTGCTTGAGGACAAGCAAAGATTCAAGTGTGAGGGTATTTGATATGTGTAAAATGCAACATATAAATTACATCAAATGAGGCGTAAAACTAACCCTTTTTTAGTACTAATGTTGGAAAAAGTGTGTTTTTGTCTTCCTTTTGTATTTTCAGGACCAAATGAGCTCAAACGAACAAAAGGAACAAATATGCAGCAAAAACTGACATAAATACAAAGAAAATAGATAAACGTGGCATGCCCGACCCCTCGACAGCATCTCCAACAGCAAAAACAAGAAACAGAAGGCTGACCATGGCCCGTGCCCACTGGACACGGGGGCGTGGTCAGATGTCTGCAGAAATGGACAAAGCTGTGGAAGTTTCTATGCCCACCACGGGGGCATGCCCAGCTCAGCACGGGGCGTGGTCAACGCTAAGATTTGCAGAATCTTGCAAATCTTGATAGTACATATACGCTTCTGCACACGGGGCTGTGCCCAGCGAACACGGACCGTGTCAAGCCCTATGAAGACAAATGCAATTAATGAATGAAGAGAAAAGGAATGGCCACGGGGGCGTGTCCAGCGGACACGGGGCCGTGGCCGGGCTTCTGTTCACGCTATAAATAGGGGTGCTTGGTTCACTTCAAAGGCATCTCTTGGCAAACCACATCTCTCCCACTTTGCCACTACTCCACCACCACTACAACACCCACATCCACCACTATCATCCATCATCCACCTTAGAGTGTGTGTAGTAGTCTTAGGATCCGAGATTGATAGTAAGTGTTCTTGTCAATCAAAGGCCATGATTGGCTAAGTCTCTTACATCACTTGGTGAAGACAAGAATTTATTGTATCACTTTTGATTTTTAATCTTTTCGCACTTTTTATTTGGTTTTGTATTAATGACTTTAATAACTAGTTTCTTATATTGAAGGTGAAACTTCTTTATCATTTGTCCGTGGTGTCTTGGCATTACTTTACTGTCTATATAAAGTAAAAGATTTTCACCATTCATATCTCTACGGTCTATATAGAGTTATGTTGGCTACCTGGTCGGGGGTTAAGGGAATGGTTTAGTAAGGTTCTTGCCTTGTTTATTGTCGCAACCCCCGATCCCTTATCTGTCCCGGGAACGGGCGGACGCGAACTCAGTATTGTGGTGGTATCACTTTATTAATTTGGCAGCGGAATTTACATTAGGACCGTAGTTAGGAAATGTTTATCAGAGTAAAACCACCATATTTGATATTAATAACCACATGAGTAAAACCCAAGTTTCTTATTACAACATAGGAATAAACCCTATTTTATTGAATTTAAAACATCGTATTTTAGGTAACTTTTATAGCCACATTTTTCCCAAGCCGTCAGTGCTCTCGAGCTGGCTTTTTCCTAATTGGCTTTTAGATTGTGTTACCTGAAACATGTTTTAAAAACATTTGTCAGTGGGAAATACTAGTGAATGAATCCCAATTTAATCAAGAAAAGTTTCATCAATTAACACAGTATTGAGAGCGATCACAATGTTTATTTCTACACAATTACTCATTCAGTACTGTCAATCCTGACTGGTGGGTCATATTACGCATTGGCTAACTCGTTGTCCAATGGTAGTGTGTTGTCGTCCCGACTTACTACTCACAGTGTAGTAAATTTTGTATACAAAACCCCAACATACCGACAGTAATTGAAGAACTACAAAGACTCAATCACTGCTTAATCACATTGTAAAACATTTAAGGTTTTGTAAAACAGTTGATAAAAAGTTTACAAAAGAGGATAAACTCACATTGCTATCTTAGACTTCGCTTAAGGGTTTCCTGGTGTTAATCTATAATTTACACAAATGTACATATGTTAGTATAATAACCCTTTAATTATATTAACGATACCCTCCCCGAGACGGTATTCCAACAACTACGTCGGGCAGAACCACGACAGTCGTTACGGAACCCTAAATCAATCGGGCAGCGTATCTAATACGAAACTGGGGTTATAATACTTACAACGGAGCAAAACCTCGCTAATTAGGGGGATATAATACCCGAGTATTATAACTACTATCAGATTTTTGAGATATAGAAAAGAAAGTGAGCGAATTTTGTTGAAGGCCGATGCATGCTATTTATAGGGTCACATTTCGAGTTTCTCGCGGCCCGCGTAAAGTGAGACTAAGGTCTACGCGGCCCGCGTAGTAGAGGGTTCTAGGCGTAGCTGATCCGGGTCACCTAGTAGGTTCAACACGTTGATGACACGTGTCACCACCAGGTGCGATCTGGCCTTTAAGTTGTCGCGGCCCGCGTAAGGGTTATCTAAGTTGTCACGGCCCGCGAGCGGCTTAAAACTTTTGTTTTTATTTTATTTTTAATGACATTATGCATTTTGGGCTCGGTTTTCACGTATGGGGTGTATTTCAAGACATATAGGGGTATTCTAAAATATATTAGGGTGTCAGAAAATAATTTGGAGGGTTGTTATATTTAGTGTATAGATCCTGTAAGGACCTGGGTCAAGCTTACTAGGACCTCCTTCAATACCCATTGGTATTGGATGGCGGGCGTGCGAATGACTTGATCCCCTCATATGTAAACTACTATCAATACATTAAACCGGCTACTTGGGATTGTATCCCTGCTGACTCAAAAAACTTAGCCGAGGGTAACGTCACCTTCAAAAGAGGGGCCTATCACTTTTCGCATTAATAACTTAATTAATTATCTTTCAATATTCCGACCCGTTGGGATTGTATCCTTGCTGACTCAAACCACTGGGTTGAGGGTAACGTCACCTTCAAAAGAGGGGCCTACTACTATAACTAAGATAATCTCTTAAAAAGTGCAAAAGTGCGGAAATCATCAAAGGATACATTAAAGGCGAGTCGGATCCAAGTGATTCATCTTGTCTATCTGTTTTATTTTTATTTCAGCATTTTTAGTTTTATTTTTTTCATGTTTAAAATCTTTTCTCAAAAATTTTAGTTTGATTAGACGTTGAGGATAAACCGGTATTAAAAGTTCTTGTGTCCTTGGACGACCTCGGTATCTTACCAACACTATATTACGCTCACGATGGGTGCACTTGCCCATGTGTGTGTTTAGTGTTAGTAGAATATCGTGTTTTATAAATTTAAAACTTGACTACTGCGTAAAATGGGCTTAAAAATATCAATAAAATCATAAGACACCTCGCACACACCATTGTCCAAGCTTTATGATCATTATTCAAAAAATATGGGGAAAAACATCATACCAATTTGTTTGAGTCTCGGTCGTTGGCCTCTAACGATGAAACAATTGCAGACCCGATCATAACCATGTTGAATGTCGTTAGAGACGAAACGGCCAAGCAACAAAGGGGTAACGAACCATCAAGTGAACTCGGTCGATATAAAATAACGAATTATTCGTGTACTATGACCGCCGAGGAATATACCAAGTTTGATATTTTCGCATGGTGGAAATCAAAAGAATCAGAATTCATGATTCTAGCCACCATGGCTCGTGATATACTAACGGTCCAAGCTTGCACGGTAGCTTCAGAAAGTGTCTTTTCTCTTAGTGGTAGGGTATTGTCCATTCGAAGAACAAGGCTAACACCGGAATCGCTAGAGATGGCGATTTGCCTAAAGGATCATTTGGATGCCGTTGATCGTGTTCAACATAAATCGAGTCTAGAAGACGAAGTAGTATTAGAGCACAAGATTATTGATGAAGGGGAGGAAGACGAAGTAGAGACTAATGATTCCGAAGATGATTGTACCGAAGTGCCCGAACCAAAGCGTAACGCATGTGAAAGTGCCGCACCCGACACAAGCGAACGGCCAAGGAAATAAATCGGTTACTGTAGAACCGGTTACTATTTCAAAATTTGAACCGGTTATTTTTTTATTCTGGGAACCAGTTACTATTATATGTTTGTTTAAGTACTTGATGTGATTTACTAATGTGAGTTATTTTTTTAGAACCCGTTACTAAAACACACCATATATTTATTTCAAACGAACCGATTACATCATAACTAAACAAACCGATTACATAACATGTAACAACCCGACTTTCCGGGCCGATGTCAAAGGAAAGTCAAAGTACAAGTCAAAGTCAAAGCTAAGATCTTATTCAGACCTGTTACTTCTTGCTTAATTATTTCTTATACAAAACGCTTAATAACGCACACTATTTAAACGCACTTTATCGCATTGTTACTTCACGCTATCACAACGCAACGCAAACTCGAAACGCAGTTATTGGTATTGCTCTATGTGTGCTATTATGTGCCTTACTTGTGTGTGACTTGTATATGTTTTGGGATGTTATTCGCAAATGCAATCGCAACTCTATCGCATCGCACTCTTATCGCAAACTCTAAACGCAGATTTATTTTTATGCATTTGTTAAGTGTGTAGTGGTTATGTTATTTGTGTAACTAGTTGTTTAAATACTGCTTGGTTTATCTCATCGCAACGCTCACTTGCAACTTGCTTAAACGCAACGCAACGCTTAACACACGAAACGAAAATCGGAAACCAACTCAAGCCGTCTGATCGAATGACCCTTCGATCGAATGGCCATCCGTCCGGATGACCATCCGATCGGATGGCCATCCGTCCGGATGACCATCCGATCGGATGGTCATCCGATCGACTGGCCATCCGACCCACATTTTCCACCGCCTCACTTCCTCTCTCACACTATAAATACCCACCTGTCACATCACTGTTTATTGATGTGACAGCCCTATCTGACCAGCACGCTCTCAGTTCGTTCTCAAGCACTTTTTCCTCGATTCAAGGCTATTTTCATAAGTTTTCTTCTTAAATCTTGTACTTGCATCATCAATACACACTTCTTGATCATATTCACCATCAAAATCACTTATTTCCATTACGAAATCGCTTGATTTGGGTTGCTCGAAGATGGTGTTCACTTGGTGACGTCATCTCATCAAGTTTAGCTCAGATCTAAATGATTTCTACACATTTTTACACGAATCTCAACAAAATGAAATCAATTGAAGATATTTCAAACTTTTCTTCAACATTTCATCACTTTTCAAACTTTCTTCTAACACTTTTACACTCTTCTACTCAAAACCGATGGAATCTGGACTCAATCGGACTTTAGACTCGCTCCTTAGTCTAGAGCCGGCTGGAAAACGGATGTCCACCGGAGAGACGACCGATTCACGGGTTGAACATGGAACCTCATCGGAAATGGTTAATCTGATCGAATGGGTGATTCCCATCCGATCGACTGAGCTGGACTTGGTGTGGTCTCCCGTTGTTTGACACGTCATCACGCCGTCTCAGTTAAAACTTTTATCTTAGAAAACTTTATGAGATTTTCAAAACATCAGGTCGCCAATCGAATAGCCATCCGATCGGATGACCATCCGATCGAATGACTATTCGACCAGGTGACTTGTTCTTTACAACTTTCAACACTTAAATAATTTGCTCAAACTTCAAACTCTCACTCGAATAACCATCCGACCGAATGGCCATTCGCCCGGATGACCATCCGACCAGATGACTTGACATCTAGAGATACTTTTCATTTTTCAAAATGCGACAATGAAAACTTCAAAGTTTCAAAACAATTTACAAACACACTCATCCAATCGAATGACCTACCGTCCGAATAGTCATCTGCCCGGATGACCATCCGTCCGGATGGCCATCCGATCGACTCACCATCCGACACTCATTCAGTTACACGCTGTTCAACACTTACACTATTGTTCTATGCTCAGGCTAATCTCAACGCGCTCCCTTCAATCCAAGACAGTGTTTATTTGTTAAACACGAACTGTGAGTATACTCGAACCCTATTTCTCTTAACGCACTTTGGGTGTTACATACGTACCTATATCAAATCACAACGAACACACAACGCAGACACTTTTAACGCTAACCGCTCTCGCATGTATACGTGACTCGATGAATGCTTGTATGTTATGTTTACATAGTGTTTGTTTGCCTGACATCTTAGCAACGATATTACTATAGTTTGGACTCAGAACCTGTCATGGACAGGGGTTGTTAAGGGTATTACTTCACATGGTCACAGTGGTGACAATGTGTTGCGCATTCAACAACTCGCTGTCATGTCGGTTGCTTACTTCATTGTCAATAGCTTACTTGCTTCACATTTTACGTGTTACATGCTGGTTATGCGTAAACGCTTTCGCTATACTATATGATAGTAAACTTGTGTACTCACCTTTACACTATGTGTATTGACTTTATTTTAACGTATATGACAGGTGTTTAGGATGCCATGTTTGCTGTGATGAATCAAGCTAGGGAGTCTAGAACCCCACAATAAGAAAAATCTGAGTTGTCAGAACAATTTATTTGTTTTTGAGACAATTATCTGTAATAACTATTTATGCTTTATATGTTTATGGTATGGGACATGAACGTTAGATATATTATCACTTAATAGTTGTTATGGATTCTCTTGAACAATCTGTTTGGCTCAATGCCACGCCCCGATGTTTCCGCCATAGGTTGGGGTGTGACAGATTGGTATCAGAGCCATAACTATAGGGAATCAGGAAAGACACGACCTAGTCCGGGTCGATGTCTTGGGAATGACCTTGTCTATAGTCTAAGTACCAATAGACCGTTGTGCAAGCCCAGTAGGGGTTTTGCATGAGCTTACTCTTTGTACTCTCGCTCGTACTTGCTAAACTACAACTTTGTGTGAACACCGCATACAACAGCTTCGTGCAACTACTCAGCCTTTCCTAAGGTTGACAACACACACGTTTTCGAAAACACTCGCATGACACAACGAGTGGCGGTGTCGAGATTAGGTGTGAAAACCGAGAACTCTCAATACTACCACTCCACACGCATTTTTACTATTAACACAAGAACTTTCGTTGAGTCAGGAGTGACATCCATATCTCGACGAAATTCTCCATCTCTAACTCGTGGGTTACCACACTATCGGGAACGAAGTTGTTAAGTTAGGGGTGAAACCCGCATCTTAATGTCTTGTTCCACTCTTTATATTGGTTTTACCAAACTCTCAGCAAAGTCTCGATGGATTCCAAGGATTTGAGTCATGTGGTAGCCGAAAGGATGCGTGCCGTTCGCCCAGATTGAAGCGAGAACACAGTCTAGGAGGCCAAAACGTGTACTCGAGGTCCTTGAGAATAGTTGAATCACCTTGGGTAGTCGATGTCTCAACACCCAGACACTCTGCTTCGATTCTGAGCCCACAACCGCTGACTATGTGGATCATTGATTTTATGTGTTTTTGTGTTTAAATGTTTATATGTTTCGAATTTGGAGATTTTATACGCTTAATCTGCTCTTCGCTACACTAAACGCGCACAATTCGCTCAGAGATTTTAGCTCAAAACGCTAACAAATCGTAGACAACTAAGCACTCTCGCTAACTTACTCGCTATCGCTACTCGCACACGCAACTCTCGAACGCATTCGCGAACTTTGAAAGATAGGTGAATACGTGCAAAATATGTAGGTGAATACGTGCAAAATAGGAAGGTGAATACGTGCAAAATATGTGCTTACGTGCCTAAGGGTTTCTGTGCTTACGTGCTTATGTGCCTATGCGCTTACGTGGATTATGTGCTTATGTGCATGTGTGTTATGTGCCTACGTGTTCTTGTGCTTTATCTAGTAACAATAATAAGTATGTTGGTTAAACATCATATGGAGAGAGTCGATTATAACGCCTAAATTATACGACGATGTCTGCTGCAGACAATGTCTTCCCTTGGCTCTCACACTCGCCAAAACGCTCAGAGAAGCAGAGATGACAAGCGCATCGCTTCTCTCGTCGCCAAGGAAATGGCCAAAGTCATACCTCAGATCGTTAGCGAGATCAATGAGGTCAGCAGCAAGTCGTCTGTCGAATCAAAGAGTGACTCACCCAAGACATCCTTCAGCTTTAAGCAATTCAAGGCTTGTGGTCCTAAAGACTTCCTTGGTGAAGATGGACCTAGATGAACTCCGCACTGTGAATGCTACCGGAGTCTTCCAGTCTAGGGTGCTGGATTGGTGGACTGCAGAGCGCAACAGGCGCGGAAATGACGCGGCCTATGGTCTGTCATGGGAGGAACTGAAGGAAGTCATGATGAAAGAATTATGTCCCCCACATGGACTCCAGAAGATGGAAAACGAGTTTTGGGGTATCAAGCAAAAAGGAGGTGACAATGCTGGTCTCACCGCTCGCTTCAAGCAGCTCAGTATTATCTGCCCTGGTCAAGTGTTAACTCCAAACATCACAATCAAGAAGTACATCCGCGCTCTCCCAAACTGTGTTGTCGATTTTGTTCAGGCAGCTAAGCCTGCTACCATTGAGGAAACCTTCCAACTCGCCACTGAGATCAATGATAAGCGAGTTTTGGCTGGTTATTTCAAGAACTCAACCAAGAATCTCCACCAGGTCACTGCTACTCCCGCCACTGAAACCGCAGCACCTCAAGTTTCGAAACCTTCACGCCAGAATCGCAAGCGCAAGGGTAACAACAACAAGAACTGTGCGGCAACTGCCACTCCTCTCAACGTTGTACCTGCTCAACCCAACCAGAACCAGAACCGACAAGTTGCAACACCTGTGACCAACGCACCACCTGCTAAGCGTGCGTACACTGGTCCTCACCCTCTCTGCCCTACTTGCACTTACCATCACCCAGCTGGGATAGCTTGCCCTTTTTGTGTCCACTGCAATATCTACGGACACTTCACAGCCAGTGTTGTAAGAATCGCTAGGCGCTAGTCGGGCGGTGGGGTACCGACTAGCGATTAATCGGGATTAATAGGGATTAATCGGAATTAATCGGATTGAGACTTTATATGTAATTTTTAGTTACATATATACACACACATTTTTATATGTAGTTATTTTTATAGTAGACATGTTTTAACCCCTCACTAACCCATTTTTGTAAGTAATTGGAAGGAATTTATATGGTTTGGTCAATATTTGGCCGGCATCTAGCCAAAATTTGGCCAGAATAGGACCGCCATTGACTGCCTAGCTATTAATCGGCCATTTATCGGTGAATCTCCGATTAGTGATTAATCGGCGACTAATCGGTGACTAGTCGGGATTTTTACAACCATAATCACAGCGAACTGTCGCACTGTCCCACGTCAACAAGCTCAAGCAGTTCAAGCTCCACCTGCCCCACCAGCTCAACCTCTTGCTATCCAGGGTAACCAAGCAGCTCTTGCTCCCGCTGCTCATGCGCAAGCTTGCTACTCCTGTGGTGACCCTCACCACTTTGCTAATGTCTGCCCGAATCGAGTTGTGAAACAAGAGCCGCAACAGCAACCACCGCAACAACAACAACAACAACAACAACAGTAACAGCAGCAGCAGCAGCAACAGCCACAGCGACAAGCAGCCCGCGGACGAGCCTTGAACATTAATGCTCGCCAGGCTCAAACTGACAACAATGTTGTCAACGGTACGTTCCTCGTTAACGGTATTTATGCTTTATGTTTATGTGATACTGGAGCCGATAACTGTTTTGTTTCGTTTGAATTTGAAAAACTCCTAAACCATAAACGCGCTAACCTCCCAACGACGTTCGACATAGAAATTGCCACCGGAAGAACCGTCACCGTTAGTTCTGTCCTCCGTGACTGTACTCTTGAACTCAACGATCACGTATTCCCGATCGACCTTGTTCCGATGCAACTTGGTAGTTTCGACATCATAGTAGGCATGGATTTTCTTCGTGAAAATCGTGCTAAAGTCGTTTGTTTCAAAAAGATGATCCGTTTCTCTCTTTCAAGCGGTGATCAACTCTGTGTCTATGGTGAAGTATCTTCGAAGGAACTGAAACTCATGTCGTGCATCCAAGCAAGCAAGTATCTCCGAAAGGAGTACAAGGCTTTCTTGGCACACATCATAGTAGCAGAGAAGGAAAAGAAGGCAATGGAAAAGGTGCCCGTGGTTCGCGATTTTCCTAATGTCTTTCCTGACGATTTACCTGGTTTACATTCAACTCGTGATATTGATTTTCGTATCAACCTCATTCCTGGAGCTAACCCTGTCGCTAAAGCCCCTTATCGTCTCGCTCCGTCAGAAATGCGTGAACTTTCTAGTCAACTCCAGGAATTACTTGATAAAGGCTTCATACGCCCTAGCACATCTCCATGGGGAGCTCCTGTCCTTTTCGTTAAAAAGAAGGATGGATCGTTCCGCATGTGCATCGATTATAGGGAACTCAACAAGCTTACTATCAAGAATCGTTATCCCTTACCCCGAATCGACGATTTGTTTGATCAATTGCAAGGCGCTTCGTGTTTCTCTAAGATCGATCTACGCCCTGGTTATCACCAATTGTGAATTCAGGAAGAAGATATCCCTAAAACCGCTTTTTGCACTTGCTACGGTCATTATGAATTTGTTGTTATGCCCTTTGGTCTTACCAATGCACCCGCGGTTTTCATGGATTTGATGAATCGCGTGTGTAAACCCTTTCTCGACTGCTTCATCATCGTGTTTATCGATGATATCCTTATCTATTCGAAGTCAGAAACTGAACACACGCAGCATCTACATTTAGTTCTCGAGCTTCTCCAAGGGAATCGCCTCTACGCCAAGTTCTCCAAGTGTGAATTTTGGCTTGAGGAGGTTCAATTCCTCAGTCATATTGTCAATAGTCAAGGTATTCACGTCGACCCCGCAAATATTGAAGCAGTTAAGAGCTGGATTACACCAAAGACGCCGTCCGAAGTTCATTCTTTCCTCGGACTGGCGGGTTATTATCGCCGATTTATTGCCGATTTCTCTAAAATCGTCGTTCCTCTCACCTCTCTGACGCATAAAGACAAGCCTTTTGTTTGGGGAACTGAACAAAAAGAAGCCTTTCAAACTCTTAGATGTTGTTTGTTTTTTAAGAGGTAAAATGTCTGCTGTCTGCGGACCACATCTGCAGACATCTGTAGCAGAAGAGGTGGACCAAATTTCTACAGTCTGCAAGAAGTAGACTGTTTTTTTAATTTCTGCAGGCTTCTAAAATAAACTGGTGCTGGTGTACGGACGGTGGTGGTGGGTGGTGGTGGTGGTGGACTACGATGGTGGTAGACGGTGGTGGTGGGTGGTGGACGGTGGTGGTGGTGGAGATGGACGGTTGTGGGTGGTGGACGGTGGTGGGTGTTGGAGGACAGTGGTGGGGGTGGACGTTGATGGGTGGTGGACGGTGGTGGTGGTGGTGGAGATGGACGGTGGTGGGTGGTGGGCGGTGGACGGTGGTGGTAATGAATGGTGGTGGTGGACGGTGGTGGGTGTTGGAGGACAGTGGTGGGTGGTGGACGTTGATGGGTGGTGGCCGATGGTGGTGGTGGTAATGGATGGTGGTGGGTGGTGGATGGTAGTGGTGATGAACGGTGGTGGACGGTGGTGGGTGGTGGTGGTGATGGACGGTGGTGGTGGGTGATGGACGGTGGTGGGTGGTGGATGGTGGTGGTGATGAACGGTGGCTGGTGGTGGTGTTGATGGATGGTGGTGGTCGGTGGTGGTGGGTAGTGGTCGGTAGTGGTGTTTAACCCTCTGCAGACCTTAGAAGATCTTAGAAGTGGTTGGACCAAGTCTGCACCAAGAAGACCTCGTGCAGACCTTTTTTAATGAAGCGTCTTCAGAAAAACAAATAGTCTGCGCGTGACAATGTCTGCGCGTGGTCTGCGCCGCGTAGAGAAGAGCCTGCGCAGAGGTTTGTATGAAAAAACAAACAGCACCTTAAGCGTATGCTTTGCAACGCTCTCGTACTCGCGCTACCCGATGGAAACGACGACTTTGTAGTCTATTGCAATGCCTCTAACCTAGGCCTTGGTTGTGTCCTTATGCAACGGGACAAGGTTATCGCGTACGCCTCTTACCAGCTCAAAGTCCATGAGAAAAACACCACAACCCATGATCTCTAGCGTGGTGCAGTTGTTTTCGCGTTAAAGATTTGGCGACACTACCTTTACGGTACCAAGTGTACGGTCTTCACCGACCATAAGAGCCTACAAAACATCTTGAACCAGAAAGAACTGAATATGCACCAACGCAGATGGGTAAAACTTCTCAACGACTACGACTGCGAGATACGCTACCACCCAGGCAAAGCGAATGTCGTTGCCGATGCTCTTAGCCGCCGAAGCTATTTACTTGGTGTTCGTAACGTGCAAGCCCAACACGACCTCGAAACTCTCATTCGTGACGCTCAACACGCCTGTTTTACCGGACGTACCTTGAAGGAAGAAAGAATTCTTAGAAACGAAGATCAACTAGTGAACAAACCAAATGGTATTTTTCACTACCGCCACCGAATTTGGATTCCCAGTCGTCATAATCTCCATGAGATATTGATGATGAAGCCCACAAATCCCGATATTCCATTCATCCAGGTGCCAACAAAATGTACCAGGACCTCCGTGCCAGGTATTGGTTGCCAGGAATGAAGAAGGATATCGCTCTCAACGTTTCAAAATGCCTGACTTACTCCAAAGTCAAGGCTGAACACCAACGAACCTCTGGCTTACTCGAACAACCCGAGATCCCGATGTGGAAGTGGGAGAGTATAGCTATGGGCTTCATTACGAAACTCTCGTGCACGCCATCAGGTCACGATAGCATCTGGGTTATCGTTGATCGTCTCACAAAATCTGCCCACTTTCTACCAATACGAGAAAACTATAAGGTTGAACGATTGGCACGAATCTATACCGACGAAGTTATTTGTCGACATGGGACATCTCGTGACATCATCTCTGATCATGATGGTCGATTCACCTCGCTCCTTTGGGAAATTTTTCAATCTGCTCTCGGTACTACCCTTATTCTCAGTACCGCTTTTCATCCCCAAACCGACGAACAGACTGAACGCACGATTCGCACCCTTGAAGACATGCTTTGCTCGTGTGTTAGGGTCTGTTTGGTATGGCGTAATAAAATAGATAAGGGAATGGAATGGACGAGGTAATGTAATGGACAAAGGAATGGAATGGATCATTACATTCCATAGTCTTGTTCGGTTACCATGCAGGAAAGGAATAAATCATTACATTGTGTTGTTTGGTAGGCAAGAAAAGAGGAATGAATTAAATCGGCGATGGGTGGTGGCAGTGATCGGTGGCGGCTAGTGACGGTGGCAACGATGGGTGGCGGTGGTCGGTGGTAGCAGTGGTGGGTGGCGGTGGTCGGTGGGTGACGGTTGTTAGCGGTGGCGGCGGCGATGGTCGGGGTTGGCGGTGGTCTGCGGTGGAAGATGGTGGTGGCGACGACGGTGGGTGGTGATGGTTGACAGTAGCAGGTGGTGGCCGCAGAGGATGGTGGTGGTGGTCGGTGGTGGGTTGCGGTAGTGGTCAGGGTGGCGGCGATGGTGGTCAATGGTGGTGGCGACGACGACGGTGGGTGGTGGTGATCGACAGTACCGGGAGGTGGCCGCGGAGGATGGTGGTGGTGGTCGGCGGAGGCTGGCGGTAGTGGTTGGGGTGGCGGTGGTCGGTGGTGGCGGGTGGCAACGATGGTGGTGGCGGCGGGTGGTTGTGGTGGTGACGACGATGGGTGGTGGTGGTCGACGGTAGCGTGTGGTGGCAGCGGAAGATGGTGGTGGTGGTCGGCGGATGGTGAGGGTAGTGGTCGGCGGAGGGTGGGGGTAGTGGTCGGGGTGGCGGTGGTTTGCGATGGCGAGTGGCAGCGATGGCAGTCGATGGCGGTGGCGGCGGGCGACGGTGGCGACAGAGGACGGTGGTGGTGGTGGTCGGCGGAGGTTGGTGGCGGGTGGTGATGACGACAGGTGGTGGTGGTAGATGGTGGAGGTGATGGGCGGTTTTTGTGACGTAGGCTGAGAGAGGGAATTGAATGGAAAAAAAAACAGGGGGAGTGGATGGAATGAATTTGAGGGAATGAAATGACTTGTGTAATGGGTGATTCCATTACGTTGACCAACCAAACACATTTTTTTTCATTCTCTCGCAATAGTTCATTCCGTTCCACCTCTCATTCCTGCATACCAAACACTGCCTTATAGATTTTGGTGGTAATTGGGATTCGCATTTACCTTTAGTCGAATTCTCGTACAAAAACAGTTATCACTCTAGCATTCAAATGGCACCATTTAGGCATTATATGGAAGGAAATGTCGATCGCCGATTGTATGGCACGAGATCGGAGACGCGCAAATTATCGGTCCTGAGCTATTGCAAGAAACGACTGACAAAATCCTTCAAATACGAGACAATCTCTTGAAAGCTCTGAATCGTCAAAAGAGTTACGCCGATAAACGCCGCAAGCCCCTAGAATTTGACGTTGGTGATCACGTACTCCTAAAGGTTTCACCTTGGAAGGGGGTGATCCGATCCGGCAAGAAAGGAAAGCTAGCGCCTCAATACGTTGGAAAGAATTGGCAAAGTGGCCTACTGACTTGAATTACCAGAGGAACTCAGCAACGTACATCCAACTTTCCATGTTTCGAACCTCAAAAAGTGTCTAGCTGAAGAGAATTTGCATGTCCCTCTCGAGGATTTGCAAGTGGACGAAACATTACACTTTGTGGGAAAGCCAGTAGAAATCATGGACCGAGAGACCAAGAAACTTCAACGCTCTCGCATTCCTATAGTGAAGGTTTGATGGGAAGGCAAACGCGGCGCCGAGTTCACTTGGGAACTCGAAAGTGATACGAAAACAAAATACCCACATCTATTTGTTATGCCAGCGCCTTAATTTCGGGATGAAATTTCCCTAAAGTTGGGGAGGCTGTAACAACCCGACTTTTCGGGCCGATGTCAAAGGAAAGTCAAAGTATAAGTCAAAGTCAAAGTTAAGATCTTATTCAGATCTGTTACTTCTTGCTTAATTATTGCTTATACAAAACGCTTAATAACGCACACTATTTAAACGCACTTTATCGCATTGTTACTTCACGCTATCACAACGCAACGCAACGCAAACTCGAAATGCAGTTATTGGTATTGCTCTATGTGTGCTATTATGTGCCTTACTTGTGTGTGCCTTGTATATGTTTTGGGATGTTATTCGCAAACGCAATCGCAACTCTATCGCATCGCACTCTTATCGCAAACTCGAAATGCATATTTACTTTTATGCATTTGTTGTTAAGTGTGTAGTGGTTATGTTATTTGTGCAACTAGTTGTTTAAATATTGCTTGGTTTATCTCATCGCAACGCTCACTCGCAAATCGTTTAAACGCAACGAAAATTGAAAACCAACTCAAGCCGTCTGATCGAATGACACTTCGATCACATGGCCATCCGTCTGGATGGCCATCCGATCGGATGGTCATCCGATCGACTTGCCATCCGACCCACATTATCCACCGCCTCACTTCCTCTCTCACACTATAAATACCCACCTGTCACATCGCTGTTCATTGATGTGACAGCCCTATCCGACCAGCACGCTCTCAGTTCGTTCTCAAGCACTTTTCCCTCGATTCAAGGCTATTTCGTAAGTTTTCTTCTTAAATCTTGTACTTTCATAATCAATACACACTTCTTCATCATATTCACCATCAAAATCACTGATTTCCATCACGAAATCGCCTGATTTGGGTTGCTCGAAGATGGTGTTCACTTGGTGACGTCATCTCGTCAAGTTTAGCTCAGATCTAAATGATTTCTACACATTTTTACACGAATCTCAACAAAATGAAATCAGTTGAAGATATTGCAAACTTTTCTTCAACATTTCATCACTTTTCAAACTTTCTTCCAACACTTTTACACTCTTCTACTCAAAACTGATGGAATCTGGACTCAATCAGACTTTAGACTCGCTCCTTAGTCTAGAGCCGGCTGGAAAATGGATTTCCACCGTAGAGACGACCGATTCACGGGTTGAACATGGAACCTCATTGGAAACGGTTAATCTGATCGAATGGGGTGATTCCCATCCGATCGACTGAGTTGGACTTGGTGTGGGCTCCCGTTGTTTGACACGTCATCACGCCGTCTCCGTTAAAACTTTTAACTTAGAAAACTTTATGAGATTTTCAAAACAGCAGGTCGCCAATCGAAAAGCCGTCCGATCAGATGACCATCCTATCGAATGACTATTCGACCAGGTGACTTGTTCTTTACAACTTTCAACACTTAATTAATTTGCTCAAAATTCAAAATCTCACTCAAACAACCATCCGATCGAATGGCCATCCGCCCGCATGACCATCCAACCGGATGACTTGACATCTAGAGATACTTCTCATTTTTCAAAATGCTACAACGAAAATTTCAAAGTTTTAAAACAATTTACAAACACACTCATCCAATTGAATGACCAACGGTCCGAATAGTCATCCACCCGGATGACCATCCGTCCAGATGGCCATCCGATCGACTCACCATCTGACACTCTTTCTGTTACACACTGTTCAACGCTTACACTATTGTTGTATGCTCAGGCTAATCTCCACGCACTCCCTTCAATCCAAGACAGTGTTTATTTGTTAAACACGAACTGTGAGTATACTCGAACCCATTTTCTCTTAACGCACTTTGGGTGTTACATACGTACCTATATCAAATCACAACGAACACACAACGCAGACACTTTTAACGCTAACCGCTCTCGCATGTATACATGACTCGATGAATGCTTGTATGTTATGTTTACACAGTGTTTGTTTGCCTGACACCTTAGCAACGATAGTACTATAGTTTGGACTCAACACCTGTCGTGGACAGGGGTAGTTAAGGGTATTACTTCACATGGTCACAGTGGTGATAATGTGTTGCGCATTCTACAACTCGCAGTCATGTCGGTTGCTTACTTCATTGTCGATAGCTTACTTGCTTCACATTTCTACGTGTTACATGTTGGTTATGCGTAAACGCTTTCGCTATACTATATGCTATTAAACTTGTGTACTCACCTTTACAATATGTGTATTGACTTTATTTTAACGTATGTGACAGGTGTTTAGGATGCCATGTTTGTTGTGACTAATCAAGCTAGGGAGTCTAGAAACCCACAATTAAAAAAAATCTGAGTGGTCGGAACAGTTTATTTGTTTTTGAGACAATTATCTGTAATAACTGTTTATTCTTTATATGTTTATGGTATGGGACATGAACGTTAGATATATTGTCACTTAATAGTTGTTATGGATTCTCTTGAACAATCTATTTCGCTCAGTGCCATTGGTTGGGGTGTGACATAACACACCAAACTTAACTAAACATAACACACCTCTCATAACTAAATATAACACACCAACTTAACTAAACACAACACACCAAACTTAACTAAACAAACCGGTTACATCAAACACACTAAACATTTGAAGAACCCGTCTCGGATTCTTCACCCTTTTAATTTTTCGCCTTGGTCACGGGGCAATGGCGGTCGATGTGTTTCTTTAGCGTCGAGTTGGCAGCCGCTTTCATTAACTTTCCGCAACCTTTGCACCTAGCCATCTCATGGTTATCGGTCATCAAACACAAATAAAAATGCTTCCAAATTGACGAGTTTCGTTTAGTTTCCAAAACCATAACAACCTCGTCATTATATGCCATTGTCTCTTCGAAAATATGAAATCAAATGTTGAGGTGGTGAATGTTTGTGGTAGTAAGGGAAGGGAACCGAGAAGATGGGGTATTTATACAAAAAAAACCTATTTTTTATTATTTAATCGGTTTCCAACGGTATTATATCCGTTGGAACCGGTTCCAACAGTAACATTGTAGATTTTGATTTGAAAAACCCGACATACCTGGTTCCAAACAGTACCCGGACCCGGGTCCACAGTACCTGTAACCATTTACATCGGTTATAGTTTTATTTACTTCTACCCGGGTTCAACCCGGACCCGGTTCTTCAGTGAACCCGGTTCTGCTCACTACTATCAGTACCCGGGTATGGGTAATACCCGGTTCCAGGTATTAAAAATAACCGATTATGCCCATCTCTAGCTATACGTTACACTATAAACTTTTCAATTTGTTTGGGAATTTTATATTCTTTCTGATACGTTAAGAAAACTTAATAACAAGTTAACTGTTATGAATTTATTAAGCGTTGTTTTGATAATTATGGTCAGAACATAGTATATAAAACAAGATTTGATTTTTTTATCATATGGCTGACTCATATAAATGAAAAGTTAAGCTAGCAAGCGTTAGATTTTCCTAACAACCGCTCAACAAATCTTTCATTTATGTCCAATCTACTTCATATAAATTGATATACATCGTGATGTGTATAAGTTTGGACGACCCATTCCCATTACACTCAAGAGGGCGCCAAGGGACAAATACTACGACAACGTGCAGGATCTAAGGCGACGAAAAGCTTAAGAGCTCCGCAAGCTGGGTAAGGACAACATGGATTATGAACCTGAATGGTTTGATGTTGTACACAAGAAGACTAGGAAGAGAGAAGAGAAAGCTCGGAGGTTGGATGAAGTTTTGAGAAATACGACCATTTATTTCATAGTTAAATGCTTGGTTGGTCCCTGTGGTTTGCAAAAATTGCAGACTTGGTCCCAATTGTTTACTAATTACACGCGTGGTCCCTGTGGTTTTCAAAAATGCACTCGGTTGGTCCCTAGCCCTAACATCAGTTAAATTTCTCAGTTAACTATGTGTGAAATGACTATATTACCCCTGAACAATTAAAAAAATAAAACCCACCATCTTCTTCATCCCATCCCCTGTTCTTCCACCTTCAATCCACCATCTCCACCTTCAATCCATCACCACCACCTCCACCTCCACCATCACCTTCAACCCAGCCAACCCCCACCCTTCAATTAACAATCGCACTCCAACCCAGCCCACCCCAGGCTTAACCTGATAAGTTGTTGCCGGAACTGAACCACGCATAACCAACTGAGCCGAGACTCCACTGAGTCTGAACCGAGCCTAAAACAACTCGAACCTAACAGAATCCGAAGTAAATGAACCTGATAAATGAACCTGATAAGTTGTTGCCGGAACTGAACCACGCATAAGCTCCACCATCATCATCAAAATCGGACTTCAACATCACTGGCGACTCAGTCGCCGGAACCCCACGGAACTACTCGTCGGACCAAGTAACCGATCCGCCACCGCCGCTGCCGTGTACGGAGGTTCTCTCCCCTCACTCTCTCCTCGATTCTCCGATCAATCTCTCCTTCTTCTCTATCTCTCTCTCTGTTTGCCACCGCCATGAGAAACCACCGCCGGAAAACGAGGTCACAAGGGGTGTGGGTGTCATCCAAACAGTCTCTCTCTCTCTTGATTCAGATGCGTGGGTGTTATAGGTACAGGAAGAAGGAGATGTAGAGGTGTGTGGGTGCGGCTGTCGTCGGGGAAACAACACCGGCACCACAGGTTTCACCAGCCGCCGGTCATGGAGAGGGAGAGGGAGAGATCGAGAGGAAGGGGAGGGCTAGGAGGTGTGTGTGATTTTGTTTGGGGAAGATGAGCTCTGTGTGTTTGTGTGGATGGATAAGGTGCAGGGTTTTATTTGTTGGGTTTTGATGATGGTTATTGATAAGCAAGGGTATTTTGGTCATTTAACATGGACTTAACTGAGAAATTTAACTGATGTTAGGGCTAGGGACCAACCGAGTGCATTTTTGAAAACCACAGGGACCACGCGTGTAATTAGTAAACAATTGGGACCAAGTCTGCAATTTTTGCAAACCACAGGGACCAACCAAGCATTTAACTCTTTAAATAATGTATTAAAGGTTTTGTTTAAATAATGTATTAAAGGTCTCATGTTGTGCTCTGAGCCCAAACAACATTTTTGATATTAGTTTTTAGATTGGGCCACACACTAAACAATAAAAAACCCAACCATAAAATTTAATAGGGCGCACACTTTATCTCTTCGGTCTTCATCCTCAACCTAAAAACAACACCAAAAAGAGAAAAGACGGCAAAACTCTAGCGAACCCTACCAGAGATATGGGTTATCGTCATCTAACCTTCCAGTTTCTTTTGCCGGAAACGTGTTTCTTTTGCCGGAAACGTGTAGTCGTCATCTCCATTTTGCTGGAATTGTTTAGTCGTTGTCCCCATTTTCCTGGAAACATTTAGGTAACGTCCCCATGGCATTTCCATCCCTGGGACGGGTACTCCATGCTTCTTGGCGTCCCCGTCTTTCATAAGGGGAGTTCTATTCACGGGGCGCGCGTTGGTTCTAATTAACGGGTCTCCAACGGCGGAATTCGAGCTTAAAAGTGGCCTTCGCCAAGGGGATCCTCTATCTCTGTTTTTGTTTTTACCATGGTTATGGAAGCGCTTCATGTCATAGTTGTGAAGATGGAAGAGGCGGGGACCTTTGTTGGGGTGAAGACGCCAAATGGGGGACCATATCTTTCTCATTTATTCTATGTCGATGATGCTTTGTTTGTGGGGAATGGTCGGAGTCAAATCAAAGAAATCTCAATAGGATCCTTAGATGTTTTCAAATGGCGTCCTGCCTAAAGGTGAGTTATGGTAAGAGCAAAGTTTTTGGAATTGGGGTGGAGGAGGAGGCGGCAGTTTTTGCTAATATTCTTGGTTGCCAAAGGGGGACCTTTCCCTTTGTCTATCTGGGTCTGCGTGTTGGTGCCAATATGAACCGTGTGTCGAATTTGAAAGTTATCGTGGATCGCTTTAACGCTAAGCTCTCATTATGGAAGACGAGGACGCTCTTATTTGCTTGGGGGGGGGGGGGTGACTCTCATTAAATTGGTATTGGGCTCCTTGGCAAATTATTACTTGTCTTTGTTCAAGGTTCCGAGTGGTGTATTAAAGAACCTCGTAGGGATTTATCGTAGTTTCCTTTAGGGGGTCTAACTCGGGCCACAAGATCTGATGGAGAAAATTTTGAGAGGGAAAAGTTCGGGGGGTTGGGGGTAGGCGGTATCAAGGAGGTGAACCTGGCTTTAATAACAAAATGGTGGTGGCGGTACAGATCTAGTTACGACCAGTTATGGCACAAAGTGGTTGAGGCTTTACATGATAACGGAAGAAGTTTTGATCTGATCCCTCACAAGAGCTCTTTGTTAGGAACGTGGAAGGGTATTGTTTTTATTAATAAGGAGTTCAGGAAGCAAAACATAGATTTGAAATTTTGAATGAAAAGTTCTTTGGGGTGGTGGGTGATGGGAAGAGGACTCGGTTCTGGTTAGACAGGTGGACAGCAGGGGGCGACTTAAAGATCAGTTCCCGCTGCTCTATGGTAGAGCCCTAAATAAATGAGCGTTAGTCGAAAGCTGCTATAAGTTTGAAAGACGGAATGTGTGCTGGGATTTTAAATGGAAAAGGAGACCTAATACACAGCAAGAAAGAGACAAGGAGGTTGGACTGTTAGCGGCGCTGGATAACTTCTCTATCAGTAACAAACCTGACAGCTGGGTGTTGTTATCGGATGATAAAAAGGAGGACTTTACGGTAAGGAAGGTTAGAAAGGATCTTGAAAAAAGTAACGCTCATTTATTTAGGGCTCTACCATAGAGCAGCGGGAACTGATCTTTAAGCCGCCCCCTGCTGTCCACCTGTCTAACCAGAACCGAGTCCTCTTCCCATCACCCACCACCCCAAAGAACTTTTCATTCAAAATTTCAAATCTATGTTTTGCTTCCTGAACTCCTTATTAATAAAAACAATACCCTTCCACGTTCCTAACAAAGAGCTTGAATGAAAAGTTCTTTGGGGTGGTGGGTGATGGGAAGAGGACTCGGTTCTGGTTAGACAGGTGGACAGCAGGGGGCGGCTTAAAGATCAGTTCCCGCTGCTCTATGGTAGAGCCCTAAATAAATGAGCGTTAGTCGAAAGCTGCTATAAGTTTGAAAGACGGAATGTGTGCTGGGATTTTAAATGGAAAAGGAGACCTAATACACAGCAAGAAAGAGACAAGGAGGTTGGACTGTTAGCGGCGCTGGATAACTTCTCTATCAGTAACAAACCTGACAGCTGGGTGTTGTTATCGGATGATAAAAAGGAGGACTTTACGGTAAGGAAGGTTAGAAAGGATCTTGAAAAAAGTATGCAGTTCTCGGTTCAGCAGGATGAGTTCAAATGGAGTTCTATTGCCATTCCAAAAGTAAATCACTTCGTGTGGAGAGTGAAAGATGGGCGAATTCCGACTGCTTCAGCCTTGGTGGTCAAAAATGTTTCTGTAGGTGACGGTAAATGCCCGTTGTGCGGCATTTATGATGAAGATGCGGATCATTTGCTTGTCGCATGCTCGTTCGCCAAATCGGTGTGGTGGAACATTTGTGTGTGGGTGAAGATGGCAATTCCCACCTCGTTTGACTCTGTAAAACAAATCTTTTGTCAAGTTCAGAATTTTGGAATGGAGACCAAGAGAAAGAAAGTGGTATATTCGATCTTCTTGCTCACGTTATGGCAAATTTGGATATACCAGAATGAAAAAAATTTCAAAGGGCGTCAAGCATCGGTAAGAACAATTGTTGATGGCATCAAAGAGACTAGCCTACAAATTTTCAAAGGGCGTCAAGCATCGGTAAGAACAATTGTTGATGGCATCAAAGAGACTAGCCTATAGTGGATGAAGAAAAGGTCTAAAGTGGCTGGAATAAACGATGAGAGCCGGAAGAACTTTGAGGGGCTGGATTTTGGTTGATTGTTTGTCTTTGTTCCAGTTTGTTCTGTTAGTTTGTTGTTTTTCCTTAGGTGCTTGCTAAGGGTTGTTTCCTGTACTCTTTTGCTGGGTGATATATAGTCTCTCTTTGGTTGGTAAAAAAAATCTACCTATATGAAAGTAATCAAATCATAGGTTTATCAGCAATTTCTCCACACAAACACCCGTTAGTTATTGTTCATCATACCTAAGATTCCTAAGCCCCAACTCGCAGACTTGCGGAAGATTTCCAAACCAGAATGCCGCACTTATGGAACTGCCCAATTTGTCATCCCTAAGTTATGAAGCTCAAGTAAAAAAGTTGCGCTGCTAGTGCGTGCAGTCAAAAGCATGTGCTGTAAAACAATTTCTATGTCTGATACCTGAAATGAAGGTTTTTTATATGAAGTGATTTTGTGAGTCTGATGACCTTGACCTTATGACCAGTTTTTACAGGAATATAAGGGCGATACACGAACTTGATTACTTTTTTTGTAACATAAAACTTTAATCAATTGAAAATGTGACTTACCAGACTTGAGTTACATAACATTAAATTAAAAATATTAGAAACAATATTCAAACACCAAAATACACTCAGACTAAAGATTCAGACTATAAAAAACAAAAAAACTTCGCAAGAAAACAAACAAATAAATAAATAAAAAATATTAAAAACCAGAAAACGTGTCACCACAATGGTACCAAATCGGATGCTAAGCAAAATGAAAAAAACAAACAATTTGGATGGAGTTAGAGGCGGGGAGCAAAATGGAAAAACTATAGCAAAATATTGAAGGAAAATGGTTATTTTTAAAGGTTTGGGGCAAAACCGTTAAAGTGACCAAACCACGAGGAGCAAAACGAAAGTTTACTCATAATCAAAATACACACAACAAATAAAATTAGAAATCTGATTCTAAGAATATAAGGCTCAGATTTGTTTTACGATCGGAACAAGAGGATTAAACCGCCATGGCCGCAAGAGAGGTTGCAAGCGCACTTGCCCTCCTCCAATTCTGCCCCACCAAGCTGCGGAAAATCTCGAATCTTGACCCGATTTTGACTCGGATCACGTGTAATCATCACAGCCTTGTAATTAGGGTTTTGGTTTCAGGGACGAGTAGTATTATAAGCAGGAATGGATCAAGGAACAAGTGTTGTTTCCATATATATGACTCGGATCACGTTAACTTTCTCTCTCTAAATACACACACAAACACACATTTCATAGAAAATCTAGAAAAAAAAAGAACACACTCATACATACATATGTATATATATGCATACATAACGGATGGTTGTTGAAGATGATTGAAATCACAGGCAGAGAGAAGCGGCAACCACCCCCTCAGAAACCCTTGTTCCTCTTTCTGCCTCATTCTACGAGTCATAGTAAAACAAAAGAAGATATCCCCAATTTTATTTGCTCCCTATATTTATATACCGATACTCCGACCCGGCAATCTTGGCCCATTGAGTTAAGTCTGGGCTATTTTGGGTTTAAAAAAGGAACCTCGTGGGTTGTTATCTGCTTAATATAATTTACAAAGGGGTTAGGATGGGTAAATTTAGAAGTTGGAGAAAAAGTAAGTTGGTCAGGATGGGTAAATAATAAAAAAATAATGGGTCGGGATGGGTATGATAGAATAACAAGCGGGTCTAAAAAAAGAATGGGTTTTCCCGCTTCCCTCATCGACCACTGTTCAATGCAGTCATCGTATTGTTCTACCTATCAACGATTAACGATTTCCTTCACAATCAGTATGAAGATAGACTCGAATTCGTTGAATCCTAATTGATTCACAAAGTAATTTCATGTATACTAAAACCCCAATTTGTGATTTATTATATTTATCATTCATACTTTATTATTTGATTGATTTTAGGGAAAAATCTATATTTAATCAAACTTTGGAATTTGTTGAGTCCTCGTTTTGTCAGGATTTTTTCGGGCTTTGGCCAGAGGCCTGTCTTCGGGCTCTTCCGAATCTCTTTTCCGATCACTGTCCCCTCATTTTAGTCACCGAGGAGTCTAATTTTGGTCCTAAGCCATTCAGAGTGTTCAACTCTTGGTTAGGCCGGCCTGGTTACGAAGATGTGTTTAAAGAGGCGGTTTTATCGTTTGATTGGGAGGGTCCTTCGGATCTTAAGTTGATGAAAAAATTTGAACATATACGGAGTCGTCTCAAGGTTTGGCGGGATGAAATTCTTAAAAAAGAAGGGGAAGTGGTTTACAAAGCTAGGATGGAGTTGGAGGAACTTCAAAGTGATATAGAAGAAAGGGAGTTGGAGGAAACGGAGGAGTGGATTTTGTCGGAAGCTAAAAAGGTGATTCTCGAATTTGAGGAGAATAAGACCAAAGACCTAAGGCAGAGATCGAGAGTGAGATGGGCGAAGGATGGCGACGAGAACTCTAAGTTCTTTCATGCGATGATCAACTGTAGGAGGGCCTCAAATAAGATTCATGGTCTCTATGTGAACGATTTGTGGTGCTCGAAACCGGCATTAATAAAGAAACAGGTTTTTCTTTTCTTCAGAGATAGGTTCAGGGAGGAGCGGTCTGATCGCCCTAGGATGTTTTGTGATAACGTTAAGAAACTGAATAGTTCCGACGCTTTGAACCTCGTGGCTCCGTTTTCTTTGCAAGAGTTGAGGAGAGCCTTATCTGATTGTGGGGACGACCGAGATCCCGGTCCAGATGGCCTAAATTTTAAGTTTCTCAAGCATTTCTGGGATTTGTTTGAGAACGATTTTTTTCAGATTCTGAATGAATTTCACTGTTCTGGCTCGATTAATAGGGGTTGCGCTTCTTCCTTCATTGCCCTCATCCCGAAAAATAAGGACCCTCTCAGCTTGAATGAATACAGGCCCATCAGTTTAGTGGGGGCCATCAACAAGGTGATTTCTAAAGTCCTGGCTAATCGTTTAAAGTTGGTTCTTGGTTCGGTTATTTTTGAATCCCAGTCGGCCTTCTTGAAAGGTAAATTCATTTTAGATGGTCCTCTTGTGCTGAACGAGGTTACTAATTGGGTGAAGGAGAGTAAGAGAAAAGCTTTCATTTTCAAACTTGACTTTGAACTGGGGATTTGTCGATATGGCTTTGCTTCAAATGGGTTTTCCGCCGCTTTGGTGTCGATGGGTTCAAGGGGTGCTTTCTTCCGCGCGCACTGCAGTCTTAGTGAACGGAGCTCCCACCTTTGATTTTCCGTGCCAGAAAGGTATGAGGCAGGGTGATCCTTTGTCCCCCTTTCTTTTCTTGATCGTGATGGAAATGTTGTCTTGTTGTTTGGATAAAGCCGCTGATTTGGGGATTTTGTCGGGTATTGGTCTTCCTAATGACGGGCCTCGGGTTTCCCATCTCTTTTTCGCCGATGATGCGGTTGTTATTGGGGAGTGGTCTCATCTCAATGTTATCAATGTGGTCAGAATCCTAAGGTGCTTTTTCGTTTGTTCTGGCATGAAGATCAATCTTGAGAAATCTTCGTTAATGGGAGTAGGTGTGGTTGATTCGGATGTCATGGCGATTGCTAATTGGGTGGGGTGCAAAGCTGATCAATTTCCTTTCAATTATCTCGGCTTAACTGTCGGGGTTAACATGAATCGGCTAGCTAATTGGAGGCGAGTGTTTGAGGTTTTTTAGTCCAGGTTATCTCTCTGGAAGGCCTCGGTTCTTTCCTTAGGTGGGAGGCTTACCCTTATTAAATCTGTTCTCGAGAGCCTTCCTTGTTATTTTTTTGCATTATATAAGACGCCGGCAGGGGTTCTAAAAAGATTGGAGTCTATTATCCGAAAGTTTCTTTGGGGCGGCACTAACTCTGTTAACAAGATGCATTGGGTAGCATGGGAGCGAGTGGCCTCTCCGATTGATGCGGGTGGTGTAGGTTTAAGAAGTCTTGAATCGATTAATCGTGCTCTTCTCTTAAAGTGGGTCTGGAGATTCAAGTCGGAAAAAGATTGTTTATGGGTCAAAGTCGTGTCGTCAATTCATGCGTGCAGGAACGATTGGAATTTCATTCCTTGCCGTGCTTCGCTGGGAGGGGTTTGGAACACCATCTCGAAGCTCGCGGGTGTTCCGATAGCGGGATCAGTTAGAATTGGGGATTTGATGAGAGGTCAGGTGGGTAATGGTAAAGAGGTTCGCTTCTGGCTAGACCCTTGGTTGCTCTCAGAGCCGCTTAAATTTCGTTTTCCCAATTTATTTTGTCTGGAACTCGAAAAGAAATGTTATGTTAGCGAACGGATAGTCAGGCCGGTGTCTAACCCGGATGGCCAATGGAGCTGGAGGTCATCTCCTAGTAACAATATTGAGATGGCGGAATGGGCTAAATTGTGTCTCCTTCTCCGTGATTCGTTTTTATGCAACAAAAAGGATTCTTGGGAGTGGTTGGGGGACAAAGATGGAGAATTCAGTGTCGGTTCAAAAAACGTCTTATGGATAGCAACCGGGATTTCCGTAACAGATTCGTATGGGAGTGGTGTAGGTAGGTGCCTCTCAAATGCAATTTGTTTGCTTGGCGGGCGGAGATGGGGAAGTTACCGACTAGGGTGGAGCTTAGGAAGAGGAACATTCTTATTCCGTCTTCATCTTGCCCTTTGTGTGAGTCGGCTGAGGAATCAACGGACCACCTTTTTTCGGCATGTAGTTTCGTTTCAAGTCTTTGGTTGAAGGTTAGTAACCGGAGTCGAACGCCTTATCTGGTAGCTTTTTCTTTTCGGGATATTGTTGAAGCTCATTTTTATTGCAGTCTTTCGGGCAAGGGTAAGGTGGCTTTTCAAGGGGTGGTTCTCATTGTTTGTTGGAAGGTTTGGAGGGCGAGGAATGAGCTTATTTTTTCGGGTAAAGTTCCGAGGGTGGAAGACGTTTTCAGTGAAATAAGGTCTTTAGGGTATCTTTGGTTTAAGAATAGGTCAAGTATAGAGAGGTTTCTTGGAATGACTGGTGTAAGTTTGTAAATATGTAATTTGGTTGGCGCCCGGTCTTCGGGTGGCCTCGTGTTAATGAATTTTTCCTTTTAAAAAATAGATTTCTGGAAAGTGTTTGCTCTTTTGATTAGGAAGTAGCTGTTCAACGAACCCTAATTTAGAAAACTGAACCAAAGAGTAAATAAGCAGCAAAGTTTGGTTTTGACTTTATAAATATCAAAGTGATTTATACAAAGTTTGAATAAAGAGTAAACTGCAATTTTACCCCCTAGGGTTTAGGGCAATTGGCATGTCTACCCCCCTAAGGAAATAATTGCAATTTTACCCCCCACTGTTTGGGGTTATGTCGCAAATTTACCCCCTGGACCATCTTTCCGTCACATATCACCGTTTTCTTTTAATGGTCAAAGGGCAAATATGTAAAATCACCATTGTCTTCAGCTATTACCCATTCGATTCAGCTGCAAGCTCAGAAAATTCCCATTCCATCACTTTGAAACCCTCAACATAACCTACCTCTAAATTCAAGAGCTGCTCATTGGCGATCTTCAAGAAATACAGTGGATTAGAACTCTGTTACGAGCATGGATCTTCGATTGTGGAAGCTACGAGCTGAAGACCAGGCTTTCTAACCGGATGAAATGTACCGTAAGTGACATGCAAGCTCACAGGGTCTGAATTAGGTAAAATTTGAACCTTTTTCTGTGTTAATTTGTTATTATTGTTTGTTTACAGGTCAAACCCAATCTCAATTTACCATAAAATTTCACCATGGAGGTAATTTTGTAGAAAACCCAAATAGGAATTACTTTGGTGGGAAGATGAACTACATTGATCATGTAGATTTTCGAGTGTTGAATACTGATGTTTTAGAGGAGATGGTTAAGAAATTAGGATACAATGATGGTCTATTTTTCTGCATTCATTATAAGGAACCGTACTGTTCGTTGGATTTTGGTCTTAGGACATTAAAATGTGATGTTGACTTAGAGCCTATCTTTGATCATGTGCGTCAAGGAGTCCACATTATAGACATGTATGTTGAACACCGTAGGTCAACAATCTTGATTGGGTCAAGTGAAGTTCCTGTTGATAGAACATGTAAAGCAATTGTTCCAGCATCATTTACAATATATAATCAGAATCATAGTATGAATGAAGATGAGGAAGAAATTGAAGATCATGATGAAGAGAGTGAAGGAAGTGATCAAGGAAGTGATCCTGATTATGAGTATATTGAGGAAGATAATTTGGTTTATGAAATAGAGGTGGATATGCAGAGGTTCAGGGCTAATGTTGAATTCACTAGGGAAGAACTGGATGGTTCAACTAATGGGGATCATGATGATGAGAGAAGCGAAGAAGGTCATCTGCCTGTAGACCTGGAGGACTTTGAAAGTGGGTCTGATGATAATTCAAGCCTTAGAGATAAGGTTGCCAGGAAGATAAGGAGGAGAAACAAGGGTGCTTTAAAAGGTCCAAATGATCTGCCATTCTTTGGTGGTCAGCTTATTGATGATAAGAAAAAGATGAATCAGATGGTGAAAGATTATGCTCTTAAGGCAAGGAGGGATGTGTTTATTCTAAAAAACGAATTGTTAAGGTATAGGGTAGTATGTTTTGGAAGTAATCAACCACTACTTGGTCCTGTAAAAAAGAAGGGGGATGAAGGGCAAAATAGTAAATGCACTAAAGTAGGGCAAACATACAAACACCTTAAAAGGCATATCAAGCCCACCTGTCCTTGGGCAGTTCACATCTCAAGAAATATAGACAAGGATAAGTGGTGTGTGAAGACCATTCATAATCAACATAATTGTTTGACAACAAGGGCCGTTTCTTTGTACACAATGAGTTCGATTGCCAAAGAGATCCAACCTATGATTGAAAGCAATCCAGACATGCCAATTCATGCAATCCAAAGTCAACTGCTTCGGAAGCATCAACTAGAAATATCACTAAATAAGTTATTCAGAGCCAAGAGGATAGCAACTACGAGGATCTATGGTGATTACCAAGAACAGTATGGTCTGCTAAGGTCATACTGTGATGAACTTCTAAAAGCCAACCCAGGTAGTACAATTAAAATTGATGTGGAGCCATGTGGGAACTCAGGTAGTCCTACAAGGCAGTTTCGAAGGGTTTATGTTTGTTTTGCCTCTTTGATGAGAGGATTTAAGATGATTGGAAGACCATTGCTGGGTGTGGATGGTTGTTTCATGAAAGGTCCATTTCCTGGACAGATCTTGAGAGCTGTTGGTATAGATGGGAACAATAGCATATATCCAGTTTGTTATGCCCTTGTTGAGGCAAAAACAACCCAAAGCTGGAAATGGTTTTTGCAACTATTGAGAGATGACTTAGGGTGTACGGCTGAGTCTTGTTTCACCTTCATCAGTGACAGACAAAAGGTAATGACTTCTTAAGTGTTAATCAATAACTTGCAAATAACTTTGGTTGCAAAATATTAGGATTAATTGCATTTTGTATCACAGGGTCTGATTCCAGCTATGCTAGCTGTTTTTCCTAATGGTGAGCACAAATTTTGTTTGAGGTACATCCATGAGAACATGAAATCCAAGTGGCGTGGAGATCTTTACAAGAATTTGCTTTGGTCATCCGGAAGGAAGACATCTATTCCATATTTTAACAAAGCTATAGAAGAAATTAAGACAACAAAACGAGCTATGTATGACTGGCTGAATAAAATCCCATACACAGCTTGGTCAAGAGCATATTTTTCTGGAAGAGCTAAATGTGATATGTTGCTGAACAACATATGTGAGGTTTTTAACAGACAAATCGTAGGAGCAAGGGACAAGCCGATTATCACATGCCTAGAATTCATTAGGGAGCACATGACCAAGAGGATAGTGAATGTCAAGAAATTGCAAGCAAAGTGTACGGGGCCACTGACACCTCATGCCACTGAGGTCTTCGATGAGATCAAGAAACAGGCTGCTGAAATGTCTGCTTTAATGGTTGATTGAGACAATTATCAAGTAACAGGTCCAAGATCACAGTGTGTTGTAAATGTTAAACATAAAACTTGTGCATGCAGGAAGTGGGATTTGACAAGGATGCCTTGCAAACATGCAGTTGCAGTCATATGGGATATGTCAAGGAATAGCATTGATGCTGGCATACCAGAAGAGTGGGTTTCTGATGTGTATTGGCTGTCAACATGGAAGAAAGTTTATGACAATGTGATAGAGTCAATCAACGGGCCGGACATGTGGACTCCTTCATAGTGTCCAACAACACTCATCCCACCAAAGCATCATACAAAAGTTGGAAGGCCAAAGAAGAAACGAAGGAAGGCATTTGGTGAAAAAGAGCTTGAGCAGGAGTTCGAAAAAGGAGGTAAAATGACCAGAAAGGGAACCAGCATCAAGTGTGGTAAATGTGGTCACATTGTCAGGAGCTGCAAAGGACAAGGGGTGAACAATCCACTGCTTCACAGGAATCACACACTGCCACTCAAGGTGCACCAGTTTACAATCTTTAGACTATGTTTGTTTGTTTGTCAAGTTTGTTCAAGACAATTTTAGGTTTGTAACTTTAGAGTATGTTTGTTTGTTCAAGACAATGTTTGGTTTGTCAAGTTTGTTCAAGACAATGTTTGGTTTGGAATGTTTATGAGTGACGGATGGTTATGTTGTCATGGCTACTTTATGTTTGGTTTGTATATGGCTTGTATTTTGGTTTACAATGTTTGGTTTACAACTGTGTGGTTTACATATGGCTGCTTTATTTTGGTTTACAATCTTTATGTTTGGTTTGTATATGGCTGCTTTAGTACATGGCTGTTTCTATATGGTTGTTTGTATATGGCTGCTTTAGACTATGTTTTTTCACATTTGTGTTCAAACATAATTTTGGCGGAAAGTGATTCGATTACATTGCAACATTTTGTACAAATAAGTGGTCCAAAATACAACATACAACCAAACAAATCTACCCTATTTCCAGTGACAATCATCAAAACAAGACCAATCCGAATCAGAACCATGCTCCCCTTCATATGGGTCAAAGTACCAATCATCCTCTTCATCCCAATATGTGCAATCCCATACATGTTCCAGCACTTCAGGGTCATAATCCTTTGTCGGATCTCCGAATATCTTTTCATAATCAGTTTCTTGCTCCATGTAAGGTCTGAGTATCTCAGAGTCTTGATCCTCAAAGTATACATAACTATCTGGTTCTTCGGCTGCAACGACGTCTTCATCCTTAGCAATATCTTTCTCATTGTCAACTATATCATTCTCTTTGTCAGCAATATCTACAGAATTACAAGCAGGCTACCAAAACAAACATATAAGAACTTGAAAAGGACCATTGCATAAACTTGAAAACTCATAACTCAAATACAGTTTGAGTCAAAATACACAAACTAATCCAATTTCTCCATATTTAACTACTTAAGCAAAAAAAAGTAGAACAATCAAGACCCAAGTAATCCCTAAGTACATCTTCAGTTTGAACACATCGCCATTCTTGTACCGAGCCAACTGGTCTTTGCACTTAGCCAACTCATCCTTATCTTTAATGCTTTGAATTAAAGCAGGCATTACATCTCGACAAATTATCGGATATCATAAGCAAGAGTTTCAAACAAACTTGAGTTTCAATAAGCATAAAACAGAAGAAACTTACACATCGAAGATACCATCGACCAGGATTAGCTTTGGATTCTGATTGTTTCACCACTGTTTTCGCACCACAAGGACATATGATATCTGAATCTTGAGTTTTGCCCTTGAATCGAAGCACAGAGGAAGAAGATGAAGACATGTTCAGGGCAGTGATTTGAGAGCAGTGAATTGAGGGCAGTGAATTGACGGATTCAAGCTTGAATTGGGGGTCGATTGAAGAAGAACAACGTTTAGGGCAGTCAAATGAGGGTTCAAGCTTTTAATGGGGAAGATGAAGGGCACTTTGGACATTTCCATACAGACTAACGGTAACATTAACGTTGAAATGGTCCGGGGGGTAAAGTTGCGACATAACCCCAAACAGTGGGGGGTAAAAATGCATTTATTTCCTTAGGGGGGTAGACATGCCAATTGCCCTAAACCCCAGGGGTAAAATTGCAGTTTACTCTTGAATAAATCATAGAAACTTTAATTATGCCTTTTGATTTTGTTTCCATGATCGTTCCTTTCATCATAAAAGTTGTCTTTTTGGGAAGATTTTCTATGGGATCCAATTTGGTTTGACTTTCATATAATCAGTCTAAAATTGTGAACTTGTGACCCTTCATAGTAATGATGATAGATGTGTTGCTGGTTTTGGTTTTAGGTTTGTATTTGTATTTGTGCTTTACAGAAATATTATTTTTCTGCAGCCATCCCAGTGTGTTTTTATTTGTATTGATGCTTATGGGATACTAAATGTGTGATTGATTTTTGGTGTTTGAACCAAATGTGGATCAGATCATCAGGGCTGCAAATCGCCTGAGAAGAAAACACTGATGGTTTAGGGTTCGGTATCAGCGAGCCCAGGCTCATCTTACGAACTAAGCCTCTACGGTTCATGACTTCATGTAACCTGAACCATCCTTCCTCTTTAATCGTGAGCCCGACCTCGTCACCATTTAGAGTCAATCCGTATCCTGATTCTCTCATTCCTTGGCTCAAGAATATCTCATCTTCATCCTTTGCTTCCAAAGCTCCTCCTTTTCACATCCAGAATGGCTCCATGAGTGCACCAGTGACCTCACCAACTGCTCGGTCCCCACCTCAAAAACCCAGATTTGTGGTTTAAAATGACTCTAAGAAGAGATGTTCATCTAGCATTAGCATTGCATTGAATAAACACACACTCCAATTTGAGACGCTTAAATAATTGCAGAGCACTAATTGTGAGTCAAATGGCTTTTCTAATAAATAATTTTGTAATATTTCATATTTGTTTTGCTAGTGTTCACTCACAATATATATATATATATATATATGATCACGCTAAAATGAGAACCACCTCGAGTTGTAAGAACCGTGAGAACTACACCGTACGGGGCGAGGTGGACCAAATTTTTGTTCACAAACGTAGATGCGTGTATTATAAACACATTTGTAAAAAAAAATTCAAAACAAAAAAGTTTTTGAGCACAAGTGTGTGTTTACGGGTACCGTAAATTTTCCGGTAGGATTTACGGTACCCGTAAACACAAACTTGTTGTGCTTAAAACTACACACACGACATTTTTTTTTGAAATTTTTTTTTACAAATGTGTTTATAATATATATATATATATATATATATATATATATATATATACACTTTTTTTAGGTATTTTTTAACTCTTCCTCACTTCTCATTTGAACCCATCCTAACCCAACCCATCCTGATCCAAACCCATTCTAACCTTTTTTTTCAATTTACCCATAGTGACCCAAACCCATCCTGACCCAACAACCAACCCAACCCAACCCACTCCTTTTGCCACCCCTAACCGATATTTTCAATTTTAACCTCCCAATTTTACTTTTAACTAAACCGGAGTGGTGCCTCTGTGATGCGGCACGAAACACAACAGGGTTGGCGTTTTTAAGGGTGTACACAAACGGCTCGATTTGGTTTTAAGCCATGACCAGGACCAAAATTTCCGGTTATGTATGGTTTTAAACCGGCCTATGACCAAAAGATAATTAAAACTAAACAAACCAAAGTCATTAAGGAACTTGTTGAGTTAGGCTTCTCTATTTATAAGGTTTTATTTGTCAATGTTTATTCAGGCAAGCAATGTGGGACAAAGTGTGTTTGAGAGTTACAGCTTTATAAACTTTATCATATAGGTTAAGTAGAAGTAGGGGTGAGCAAAGGCAGGTAACCGACCCGACCCGAACCGAGAACCGAAGTTATTGAAAATGTATAACCGATCACTGACCCTAAATAGACACTCGGTTATCGGTTCCACAGAAAATCGGTTTTTCAGTTTCCACCGAAAGACCGAACCCGACATTACACCACCATTTCATTCCAGAGTTACACCACTTCCATTTCGCTCCACACCATTTTCATATTCGATCAATTGCATTCCAGAATCCAGAATTGGCATGAGGATTAGATTATTGATTAGAAAGGTATGTGAAAAAAACCAGAATCAACATGTGATAGCTTGAAAAAAGGTTCATTCGCTATATCAAAATTTCATTCTAGAAACCAGAATTATCATAAGGTTCATTCTAATGTTGACTGAAACAAAGCCGAAGCGCTTTTGCGAACACCCTATATGTTTACTGATTGTTAAATTTGTTGATATTTAATTATTTTGGATTGGGCTTTTCCCATTCGTTAATTGGGCTAAAAACTAACAAACAATCTATATTAGAATTAATTAAGATTAGGTTCAGATATGCTATAATCGGTTCTTTTATTAAAATTTCGGTTTTCCAGGTGTGCTAGACCGAGAACTGACCCGAAACCGAAGATGCCTATAAACAGGAACCGTTAAGACCCGACATGTAACGGGTCAGGTTTAGTTTCTGTTTGGAATCGGTTATTATTTCGGGTAATTTCTGGTCGGACCTAAATATGCTCACCCTAAAGTAGGACGAAGGGTAATTCCACCTTCATTTTAAAACGCTAAACTCCCTTAAGTGTCTTGAAATTGTGGTAAACTTATCTTTCGTCCAAAAGGTTGTATTTTAAGATAGTATAGATTTAGGATTTTATCATAATGACTAATTTTTTTTTATCAATATTTATGTTTATTAAATCCGAGATGGTTCTTTTAAATTTTAAAAGAAGCTAAGGTTAAATAAACTCAAGGGCAAACTGGAGCTTGATTTAATATATGATGTTGAGTGTGAACTTTTCATATTAGTAGGGTAGTGAGACTAAATGGGTATATTATTTAAATAAATAAATAATATAATTATTAAGTTTATATAATATAAACACGTAATCTAGTGGTCTAATGAAATAGTATTTGTCTCTCAAAAAAATGATGTGTGTTTAAATACTTTCAACTAGAATATTTGATGGTATTCTAGGTGTAAAAACATATTATCAAAGCTTTTAAGGAATACACAAAGCGAACCCTAGCCAGTGACAAACTGTAAATTCTATAAACAACCTTTCGTATATTTTTTTTCCATTACAGTTTTATCAGATTGATAATGTCCTTGCTAATTTCAAAATCAGGAATTCCAAAAACAAAAATTTCAAGGCTAAAAAAAAAAAAAAGAAATAAAAACTTATGTTGGTTATCAAACAAAAATCAAACTCCAAATAATAATAAATCAAAGTAAAATCTGATTTTTAGAAAACGAGGATCAGATCTGCTATATAATTTACAAACTATTGAAAACCTGACTACAAATGGGAAAAGATTGCATCCTTATTACCAAACAAAAATCACAATACACTGAAAAAATCAAAACAAAAAACCTAAATTTCAGAAATTGAAGCTCATATCAGTTGTACAAACTTTTAAAACCCTAAATTATAACCAGACTACAAAACGAAAAAAAAAAAAAAAAAAAAACAGTTGCATCGTTACCAAACAAAAGTTAAAATACACACAACAAATCAAAACAAAAACCGATTTTAAAAAAAATGAGGCTCAGATCTGTTTTACAACGGGAACAAGAGGAATAAACCACCATGGCTGCAAACAGAGGTTGCAAGCGCACTTGCCCTCCTCCGATTCTGCCGCGCCAAGCTGCAGAAAATCTCAAATGTTGACCCGACTTTGACTCGGATTAGGTGAAATCATCACAGCCTCGTGGTGAATAAGCATAACAGAACAAGTAACAACAACACACACAACGAAAGAATAGTTGTCTTCGTGCATCTCTCGGTCTCTCTCTCTCTCTCAATACATATACAGGTGTGATATGTATAAAGAAGTTTACCGTTCAAAAAAAAACATAGATATGTATACATATAAATATACATATATATATATATAACGGAGGGTTGTTGAAGATAATCGAAATCACTGGCGGAAAGAGGCGGCAACCACCCTAGAAACCCTTGCTCCTCTCTGCCTCATTCTTCGAGTCAAAAGTAAACCAGAGATCCCTAATTTTGCTTTGGTTGTTTCTATTTATACTAAGGGTCTTTGCTTTGGTTGTTTGTATTGGTGGTGGAGGGGCTTGGGTTGGGGATATTGATCGACACGTGATGAGGATGAGATCCACAAAGTAATACCTAAAAACTAGTGGTGTGGTGTGGCGTGACTAGCCTTGTGGATTTTTTTTTTTTAATTTGGCAAAGGCTACCCCCAACGGCTAGATCGAACCAGCCAACCAAAGCCAGCCATGTCACCCAACCCCTCCGCCCCACGTCAGGCTCAATCCCTATGCCAAAGGGGCAACGACATACCCAACACTTGCCCGATATGGTGTAGGCAACGTTAAAGGAAAACCGTCGCACCAACCCACGCCCCACACCCCACACTATAAGCGTCCTTAGAGAGTTTCAGTTTTCACTTAACTTTGTGATTTTGTAAAAACTAGAACTGAGACCCGCCGCAATGCGACGAGGATTCTTTAGTTATAAATAAGTCGATCTAGGACCCGTACGTTATATTAAACCTGTCAAACGGGAAAAAAATATACGATGTAAAAACGTTCACCCACATACGCACGTTGCGTCGTGTTAACTCGCAAAATTTAGAAAGAAACGTAAAAACGTTAAACCAAAGACGCACGTTGCGATGTGTTAAGTCACAAAATTTATAACCAAGCATAAAGCGAAAAATTTGCGGAAAATGAAAACTATAAAGGACCAAAGTTGAAAGTAAAAAAAAGTTGTGAGGATAGATTGCCAAAGATAAAAAGTTTAGGGTTAAAAGTAAAAAAAAAACAAATAGTTTTGGGTTAAAAGTAAAAAAACAAATAGTTTTTGGTTAAAAGTAATTTATGAAATACTTTTGGGTAAAAGTAAAAAAATCAATTTTTTTTTGGAAAACCCCCAAAGCCAAGGTTACGACAACCATATGTATAACCATTTTTTCTTTGGAAAACCCGCAAAGCACACTCCGCGTTGCGGCGGGACGTAAAACAGTGTCAAATAGTACTAATGTCACACAACCGTCATCGACCACCAACACTGATTCAACCCAGGATCTGCGTGTTGCGACGAACCTGTCAAACATAAAAAATTAGAGGTAAAAACGTTGAACCACACATGCACGTTGCGCCGTGTTAACTTGCAAAATTTGAAACAAAACATAAAAAAGTTGAACCACACTTGTACGTTGCGTCGTATTAACTCGGAAATTTTAAAACTATACGTAAAACGAAAATTTTCCAAAGATGAAAAGTATAAGTCACAAAAGTTGTGAAGTTAAATTGCAAATAATGAAAAATTTTGGGTTAAAAAAAACAAATTATTTGGGTTAAAATTGAAAAAGGTAAAAACCTTTAGGTAAAAAATAAAAAATCAAGTTTTTTTTTTTTAAAAAGTCTCAAAACATAAGGTACAAGTGGTTATACACAAAAAACTTGCTTTATTTTATATGGAATAATAACTTAATTTGTTATTTTATTTAGAGTAAAATGCACGGATAGTCCCTGTGGTTTTGCAAAGTTTCAGCTATAGTCCCCAGATTTTGGAAATTACACTCATAGTCCCTGTGGTTTGACAGTTTGTTACGCGGATAGTCCCTGGAGTGGATGGGGGTTAGTTTTCTCAGTTAAGTTGGTGTAAAATGACTAAAATACCCTTAGGATTAAATTAAAACAATATATAACACTTGTTAATATATCTACATATTTTTTAAAATAATTTAAATAGTTAAGAAATCATCATCATCATCATCATCATCAAACCACCATGCCTGCACATTCCGAGGTCCATTTTTCAACTACTTCAGCCCTTCAATCAAACACCAATCCTCCAATTCACTCTCCATCTTCCAATACTCAACCAACAATTCATTCAAAATGAACAACAGCAAGAATAATCCCCAACTTTCCTTCGATGAATCCGCGTATGAGGCGGAGAGGCTTCGTCTGGACGCAAAAGCAAGAGAATCAATGGCGATTGAAGCGGCTGAAATAAAGGATGATTCAAAGGGATGGAAATGGGTGATTCGTAAGAGGATTTGGGATTTAATGGAGGCGGGTAATATTGCGCAGTTTTCGAGACATGTTCATCATCGGATTCCTAATCTTTGCGTCCAGACGAAGCCTCTCCGCCTCATACGCGGATTCATCGAAGGAAAGTTGGGGATTATTCTTGCTGTTGTTCATTTTGAATGAATTGTTGGTTGAGTATTGGAAGATGGAGAGTGAATTGGAGGATTGGTGTTTGATTGAAGGGCTGAAGTAGTTGAAAAATGGAGCTCGGAATGTGCAGGCATGGTGGTTTGATGATGATGATTTCTTAACTATTTAAATTATTTTAAAAAATATGTAGATATATTAACAAGTGTTATATATTGTTTTAATTTAATCCTAAGGGTATTTTAGTCTTTTTACACCAACTTAACTGAGAAAACTAACCCCCATCCACTCCAGGGACTATCCGCGTAACAAACTGTCAAACCACAGGGACTATGAGTGTAATTTCCAAAATCAGGGGACTATAGCTGAAACTTTGCAAAACCACAGGGACTATCCGTGCATTTTACTCTTTTATTTATGTTTATTAAAGTCTAAGACTACTTCGTAGTTTAGATGATTTGTTTTCTTATGTGATGAAAATCACAAAACAAGTTTTGACATTTTTTCTTCGATAATTACAATAAATATACTTTGTGTTTAATCTTGCCACAAGTTTCGTCTTTTTAATTATGAATGATAGGTTCATCCTTTTTATTTATGATGTTGGTTCAGTTCTGTTTGAACATAATGAAAAACATGAAAACATACCTTTGGTTGCATCAGCACAGGTTAGCAGAGAATCCAGATGTAGTCGCATCAATTAAGGTTTGACATGATTGTCATCTTGGTCTGGTTCCTCCTTAGGGTGCTGACTGATGATGGTGAAGATGAGAACCGAATAGGGGATTCGGTTTTGGAGAGGAAGTCGAAAATTGATGTTATGCTTATGGGGTGTGTCTAATGTGTAACTGTCTAAAACCCCTTAACCTCCACATAATTCTCCTTATATAAGCACCCAGGAGGAAACCCTAATTAGTTAATAAGGGTAATATGGCCCATCAACAATTACCGACTAATTATTTAATAGGATTGTTATAGATTTTGATCTATATTATGTAAATGATTATAATGGCTATAGATTAAATATTAATACGTAATATATTTAATCTTACATATGAATGTTAAATTCATCCGCCGTTATATAAAACGCATATAAGCGCATTTTTCTGCTTTTAATACTTTCATTATACCCTCCTTATTCATCCCTCCTTGCCCTCACCCGCCTACGATGTTTGCAAAGCAAGATGGAGTGGTTTGATTGAGTAGTGTATCTTAAAATTGATGGAACGTTGTCGGATCGGGAAAGAGAGATGGCGGTTGAGGTTGAGAGAAGTGACGAGCAACGTGATTAATCTCTCTAATTTCAATTGATCAATAACAAAGGTATGTGATTATTCTCTCTAATTTCAATCGATCAATAACAAAGGTATGTGATTATTCTCTCTAATTTCAATCGATCAATAACAAAGGTATGTGACATTCCCCCTATTTCAATCGACCAACAACAAAGATATGAATTATTCTCCGTATTTCTCTCAACCCCATCTCCGGTATGTAAGATTTCCGTATTGCATATTCAGTCAACTAAAGATGCTCGTTTGTTGCCTAGTCTTGTGAGGGTGATTTATTTTTTAGTCTTAGAGATTAACTTATGATGATGTTTCCCATGACTTTTGATTGTTACAATGTTTTATTAATGTGTGTTTTATCTTTCTTATTAGAAGGGTGTTCCCACGATGCTACAGAAAACACAGACTGTCAGGGTGTGTATTGTTCGGTTAGTTCGCTTATTATTCTCAACCAAAACCGAAGTCATCGGTTAGTCTATTTTATTAACCAATCGATTTTTGGTTAATCAGTTCGGTTTATTCAGTTATACTGACGGCCGTTTTTTTATTTGTTTAATTTCGGTTAATAGCAAAAACCAAACTTATGCTAAAACTTTTGCTTAGAAATACATAAAATTGAGGTATAAATACATGAAACAGATGTATAAATACAAGAAATAGAAGTATAAATGCATAAAATGGAGAGTTAATTGCCAAAATCGTCCCTAAGGTTTGGGCACGTTTGCCATTTTCGTCCAAAATGACCCTTTTTTTTTTTTACCATTTTGCCCTCCACGTTTGGCATTTTTTGTCATTTTCATCCAAATAACTAACTTAATTAAAAAACACCGTTTAATGAGGGCTATGTTTGAAATTTTACATTTATAAGTAGGGGTATTTTGGTGTTTTGGCTTTGTCATTTTATATATTATAACGATATGGGTTAATGCTTACGACAATGAGTCCCATTACGCGTATGTGACAAGCGATATGAGTTCATAGTGTGTGTAGAACTAAAGTAGTACTTGTGATAGTTGAATCTTTATGGTTGTCGTTATTAAACATATATACAGCTTCTTTTTTATGCAAAGAACACCATGTTGTTAACTTGTTTTTGGGATTGCAACTTTGTGCAGCACAGAACATTAACAAGAAAAGCGTCGATAGGGACCTTGATGTTTATCGCAATCTGCTCTCAAAGCTTGTTCAAGTAAAAGAACTATTAAAAGAATATGTTGAGAGGTATTTAATTTTCTCTTGTGATTCTGAACACTTTGTTGATCAATGAGGATGAATCATGTATTATTGAGCTATATATATTAAACCTTTTGTTTTCAGAGAGAAGAAGAAGCGAGAAGAAAGTACCGAGCCTCAAAAAGCTAATGAAGTGTTGATCAGTTCTGTTTAAACATAATGGAAAACATGAATAACATACCTTTGATTGCATCAGTAGAGAATCCAGTCAGAGACGCAGCCACGGAGTTCGACATAGTTGTTAGTTTGATCTGGTTCCTCCTTAGGGTGTAAAGTGATGATGGTGATGAACCGAGACTAGGGCAGAATCGGTTAGGGAGAGAGAGATACGATTTGTGATGTTAATGAGGGTTGTGTGATTGTGTGACTGTCTAACCCTTTACCTCTCTAATAATCTCCATATATATACACCCAAGAGGAAACCCAATTAGTTAATAAGGGTAATATGGTCCATCAACAATTACCAACTAATTATTAATAGGTTATTAATATATTTTGATCTATATTATATAAATGATAATGATGGCTACTAGATTAAATATAAATAAATAAATATTTAATCTTACATTCTCCCACTTAGCCGAATAATCATTTATCATGAGTATTAGATTCGTCTGATCAGAAGTTAATACTCATTTTAGCCTTAAACAAGTACTATAGCAGCGAAATACAGCCGTTGAATCATTATGCGACTCAGGACCCCCATTAGTCATACTATAGCCTTAATTTAAAACCTAACAGTTATGATCAAAATAAGTAAGCCCTTTAACGTTTGATTTGTATTTATAGTTGTCTATATGTCATTACACCGCCAGAACATATGTAAGAGACATACAAAATCAAACTGATGAGGAAAATTGATTAATAGTTAGTCATTCATAGTACGATATGCGGTTGTACATGGTCATCAATTAAAACCCGTCTCTTTTATGAGCACTCTTAATAAGACTTATGGGTAATTGACCTTTAGTTATAGGATCCTTAAGCATATCACGAATGTATTCGAAACAAATATTTAGTTTCCTCAATTCGTTCATAAACGAATAATCAGGGCCGGCTCAACCATTTTGGTGGCCTAAGGCGAAGCAAAATCTTGTGGCCTTTTTTCCAAAAAAAATGTATGTAATTGAAAGTTAAACTTGAAGGGCCCAATTGTAATTATTTGAAAGATTGTGTTAAGGTTTAAAAACAAGAAAAAAAATGGTGAACCAGGGATTCGAACTAGGGTCTCACCAACTTCCATACATACACAAAACCACTACACTACCAACCATCAATTTGTTGATAACCAACACCCTAAATCTTTTATAAATGGAATGCGGTTTCATCAAATTGTAGAGGCCCTATAGTTTTGGTGGCCCAAGGACCAAGCCTCATTTGGCTTACCCTTGGGCCGGCCCTGCGAATAATTAATTGCGTATCGATATTTAATGCAGCACCTCTCGAACTGTTACTGTTCAAGGAGACATGGTAGCTGACTTTATCACAACAAGTCTTCAATATATTAATTATATGGAGTTAATAAACTTATGAGTCCACTGATAAATTTTCAACAACATTTAGTGACTATATTATGTCGTTATAACTTAGGTTGTTATTATCAGTCTATTATGACTCCTCCATGAGATAGGTTTTGTCTGTTGACATAAAGATATACCCGAAATTACATTTTGTCATCTTTGAATATTACAAAGTTAGAGTAATAAACCGGTTTGAATTCTCACTTCTTCTTTAAATTATAACCTCTCATTTCTTTTAAAGATATTGTAATACTCTATTAAATGCTTCACATTAATCTAGACATATCTAGTGTGTTGCAATGTGAGTAATATCTAAACGAGTATAGACTTAAACTTACATAAGGCTTCTAATTAATGAAGCGTAAGAAATAATCTCATTTATCCTATTATCCTCTAAAGGAGAGCAGTATTGTTTGTTACATATTTAAGGACCAATTTAATGTTAAACTTATGGAACGGAAGTAATGTCCCATTTGGTCTATCTCAACATGTTATGATATCTATTATGTAAGAGATATCTCTGAGATCTATTATATCAAAGTTTGTGTTAACAATGCTTTGACTTATGTAACATCTACTTGTCAAAAGAATATCATCTGTATAGACAAGTTTATCTTAGTTGCTCCCACTCATCTTGAGGTAGGTACATTATTCCACTTGGTTGTTGATGAAAATAATTGCGTTAAGATTTCATCACATTATGATGTTTGCATTAAACCATACATGGATTTTATTAGCTTATAGACAAACTGTTTTCTTTAACCTTAAGTTTAGAACTTTCAGGTTGTTTTATGAACATGTAAATATGTCAGCCAGTTGTTAGGGAAAATTGTTTTAATGTTCATCTAATGTAGCTTTAAACTATTATAAGCTACTAGAACAGTGATGATCCTAAAAGAAATCTTTTGTTAGATATGTAATAAAGATTCTTTAATAATTTATCTCTTCCTGAGTACAACCTTCGACAATCAATCATGCTTCTTTGTGTCTTAACGTTTATATCAGGATTTGGTTTAGTTATGAACAATCTTAGGTTATTCAATCAAATCCCAAACGTTATACGAACACATAAAACAGTTTTACTAGAAAACAGTTTTATTCTATTTAGAAGATTAATTGACGCTAATGGCTTAATTAGGAGAGATAGGATCAATAAACTTTTCCAAAATCCATTTCAACTTCAGTTAGGGAAGTTATGTAATCATCAAAGTTAGTAGGTTTTTAAACCTAGATGACCTCCTAAGTTGATTATTAGGTTTGTTAGAAGTTTCAGTTTCAGGTTATGGATTAGCTCTTGATTATGTTGCTATCATTTTCAGGATTCTAAGTTTGTATGAGTTGGTGCAGTATGGTGTACAAGAGGTGTAATCGGAGTTAAATTTGGAGTGAAATTTAATGACACTCTTCCCCCCGCCTCTTGTATTCCTTGCAAGTCATGATAAGGACTTTGACTGCTCCCACTGACCTTAGAAAACTTTAAGAACTCAGCATGCTTAGGGTCAATATTTAACGACCAAACAAATTCTAAATAGAGAAAACATATTAATGAACATATTAATGACGTTAGTCATTGTAGTTTCTCTTGTTGAGGATTATGTTAGTTTAGATAAGAAATCTAAGTGTGCCTACAATTAAGCAACAATGAAACTTTTGTAAGAGTAGCTGTAGATTTTAAGGAGACAAGTTATGATAGAACAGTGTCAAGATGGAGCAGTGTCTTGTACAAGAGGTGTAAATTGAAGTAATATAAAGTTTTCACTCCCCACCTCTTGCAACTATTGCAAGTTGTTCTAAAACACTTAATGCTCCCACTGATCTTTTAATATCTCTAGAAAAGCTACAAGAGAAGTTTCAATGAGGTACGTGACGTGGGAACCTATCATATATATGTTAGACTTAGTTGATTTCTTTAATGTCCAGATGTCATAAGAAACTTAGAGACATATTTAATAGAAATCTTATTAAGTACATATATGAATAGATTTCTTCTAAGACCATGGGCCATATGCGACAAAATTTAGATACAAGTAGATAGTCTTTAAATGATAAATGAATTATGTCTGAATATTCCATTTGGAATAAGTTCCACGAATGTCAATGAATGACTTATGATGGACCCATACTTATTCCTTGAGCCAAGTAATATTTAGGGCTATAACGTCATGATTGAAAATCACTTAGAATGAGATTAGATAAGAAATCATCCTCATTAACCATGTCATGATTTCTCATGAATTTTGGTTATAATGGATGAAATTTGTAAGTCTCATTTTCCTTTTGTCAAATTTTTCATTTGCATGATGACAAAAGTTGTGAAAGTGTAAGGTATCATCTAGTTTATCTTAATAATGTTTCAATCCAGATATTTAGAACAAATAAGATGAGAGTTTAAGATAAGTGTGACTTTATGTTGACTATGCAAACCTCACAACCTTCATAACATTGCTTAATTAGGATACTATATTCTGATTAATACTCAGAATATATGTACGGTATCGAAAACGTTGTTAGAAGATTGCTTATTATTGTTCTTATAGCCTTAACATTTAATTTGGTCACTAACTCTCGTGTTAGTTATTTGTTAACTTCTGGTAAGGAAACGTTTAAAACTAGAGTCAACTAATCATGTGTTAATAGGAATATCATAATTAGTAGACTAAAATATCTTTAATAAGTGACTATCTAATTAATTCATCCAACTGTTCTTTAGAATAATGGATAGTCTTGTTGCTTATGTCTAGTCTAATGACATAATGATGCAGTGAGATTTTCCCTTGAAGAACCTTAGAGGTGGAATTAACACTTGTAATTTATCTATGGACCTTAGAACAATCCTATTTGAAGGTTTTAAGTGGTTGTAAGGTGAGTAACAACTTATTTTTCCAGCTTCAAACATTTATTTCTTTGTACATATGTTGCTTATCAACACACTCATTATACTTTGGTATGTTTGAGTGTTATAGTTGATTTATAAGGCATCAAATTGTACAAGTGAAAATCTTAATATGTAATGTACTGGAAAATGTACTTATTTCCATGCGTAAGCCCTTAACTTAATGGGTCATGGTATTGTACATTATTATGTATTCACATATACCACTTAACTTTATAGTTTAGAGTTTTAAAAGAAGGCATGCTTCTTAGGAGTTCTAGTGATTATTCCATATATAAGAGATTAGCCTTAGGAAAGACTTAATCTGAAATAACTTTAGTGATAGCATTATGTTAGAGAGTTCTTGATTATCATAAGAGACATCATGTTCGATTTGTCCTAATCATCATGCTCTAATTTTCTTCTTTATAATCTTTATCAGAAGAGAGCAATAGGATTATCGTGTCTTAAGAAATAATCAAGGATTTAGTTTAAGAGCTAATTCTAATAGAAACTTTAAATAAAACAAACATTTTAGGTTTAGGAATTAGAGTGGATGAGATATATGTAGAAGAAAATTATAGTGAGTAAAATTATGGGTACTAAGAATAAGACAGACGAAATGATCATAGAATTAATTAAGGATCATTAATATAAGGATCATTATGTGAAGAAATTGTGATATGTCTATTACTAACATCAAAATAATAGACTTAGTAAAATTCTACTTAAACAAAAACAAATCAGCTTTGGCAAGAAGTGTAATCATTTAAGTATGTGTGCAAAGTAATCGTGACAAATCAGCTTTGGCCAGAAATGAGACAATCACTTTAGTTATGCACTTGTCAAGCATGCTAAACATAAATGAATTAAATCAGCTTTGGCCAGAATTAAGACATTTCACGTGTGTAATGCATACTCAACATAGCTTTTTATAATACTTGAACAATAAATAGATGTATTAAATCAGCTTTGGCCAGAAATGATACATCAGAAGCTCATTCAAGTTAAGCTAGTTTGGTTTTGTAAAACATTATTTGATCCTTATTAATTAATTAAGTATAAACAAAACCAAGTATTTAATAGCAAACCACCTGTTAGCGCGGATCGATAATGCCTTGTGCGATCGATAATGCCTTGTGCGATCGATAAGGCCCAAAACTTGTGCGATGTAAATAAAGCCCAAGTCTTGTGCGATCAGTGAGGCCCAAAATTTGTGCGATCAGTGAGGCCCAAAACTTGTGAGATTAATCAGGCCCAAGTTTTGTGCGATCAGCACTATCTTGTGCGATCCATAGGTCTTGTGCGATTTCCCTTGTGTGATTGTCTTGTGCGATCAGATCATATCTGATCTGATCTTGTGCGACTAAAGGGACTTATGCGACATGTTGATAATTTCGAATCCTCTCTTTAAGGTTGTTTATTGTGATAATATAACAGAAAATTCGAAAATTATGAATTGTGATAGAGTTTCCTATTATAACATTGATCTAATTTTATCATAAAATTTCGAAAATCATAATTGTTTATCTCATTAACAGATTTCGAAAACAACTTATTAGATAAAATAAGATCAAATTAGGAAAAACATTACATAATTCAAAACACATTCCAAAACATAAGGGAAATTTCGAATTTTAACTAAGAACATTATGAACCCTAAAAAATAAAAAAACATAATTCTGGGTTCCGAAATCTAAATTTTAAGAATTTTGTTAACAGATTTCAAATATTAGGTTCGTCCATTGTGATTTCGAGTCAAAACATTAATTCATTAACTTCCGAAAACAGTGATTTCGGCAACAAAACTCGAAAACAGCCGTGATTTTTCAAGGCTTTAAAAATTCGTTTTCCAGATTTTTGATCCCAGAATAATGGATACAAAAACAGAACTGATTTATCAACATATGCTCTGATACCACATGTTGATCAGTTCTATTTAAACATAATGGAAAACATGAATAACATACCTTTGATTGCATCAGTAGAGAATCCAGTCAGAGACGCAGCCACGGAGTTCGACATAGTTGTCAGTTTGATCTGGTTCCTCCTTAGGGTGTAAAGTGATGATGGTGATGAACCGAGACTAGGGCAGAATCGGTTAGGGAGAGAGAGATACGATTTGTGATGTTAATGAGGGTTGTGTGATTGTGTGACTGTCTAACCCTTTACCTCTCTAATAATCTCCATATATATACACCCAAGAGGAAACCCAATTAGTTAATAAGGGTAATATGGTCCATCAACAATTACCAACTAATTATTAATAGGTTATTAATATATTTTGATCTATATTATATAAATGATAATGATGGCTACTAGATTAAATATAAATAAATAAATATTTAATCTTACATGAAGCAGTTAAAAGCTGCTTAGCAGAAAGCTTATACACGAGAAAGTAGCTAACAAAATCATCTAAACCTTTGTTCAGTGTAAATTGAGGCATTATATTTTCTTTCTTTTACAATGTTTCTTGATATATTTGTTGTGAACAAGACGATAAGTACTCGTTATATATACAGATCCAAAAGACCAAAATACCCCTACTTATAAATGTAAAATTTCAAACATACCCCTCATTAAACGGTGTTTTTTAACTAAGTTAGTCATTTGGATGAAAATGACAAAAAATGCCAAACGTGGGGGGAAAAATGGTACAAAAAGGCCATTTTGGACGAAAACGACAAACGTGCCCAAACCTCAGGGACGATTTTTTGCAATTAACTCTAAAATGGAGGTATAAAATATGAAATACATGAACGAAAGATATAAAAGCTAGAAATATATGACAATACGAATGGTTCGGTTAATAGGTTTTCGGTTAATTCAATTATTGGTTGATTTCGGTTTCACTTGTTTATGGTTCGGTTTCGGTTAACGATTTAGTTATTCCTCACCTTTAGACATTGTTAATCACGTAACATAAAAAAGTTTTTAATTAAAAAACTATAACAATATTATACCTAAATTAGCAATAATATACTCAAATTAAAGAGAATAAAGTAGTCAGTTTTCGACAAAAGGGCCGCCGACCAGGAGCAGGAGAACACTGAGAGAAGAATACTTCGACCACATTAAGGATCTCAGGAGATTAAAGAAAGAAGAGCAAGACAAGATCAACAAGAAAGTATATGAACAACAAAGATAGACAGATGTGCAGACCAGGGGCAGATGAGATGGCGGATTCGACAGCGTTAGAGAGAGGAGGAGCTGAGGAAGTCGACGACTTTCTTTATCTCTAACCTACCTATGAGATCGTGTTAGGATCAATTCCGTAACTCCGTTGAATGCATAGTTCACGTATCTTGTGCGGAATCCAAGTACGTGAGTAAATCGAACACAAGCAAGCTAATTAAAGTTGATTCCTATTACTGATTGACAGTTACAATACCACGAAATCAAACGACAAGAGTTTCCCCTTTATGTCAACAAAGTTACCCAAATGAGCAAGACTTCATGACTATTTATAGGAGACCTAGATTCGTACAAACATACCTACGAACCCACCTTGGTTCGTACGAACCTACAACTACGGATGTACTTCATTTGGCGCGGATCAAGACTAAGTGCGAATGGACTTGTTTTAAGTGGATCTACTGCGCATCTACGGATCAACCCTAATTAAGCGCAATCCATCTTCATTCGTGCGAACTCATGTCTCATGTATTCTTTACTTTAGAAACTCGTCTTGATTATTCACTCAGCTATGATATGTTATTGACGTAAGCAATAGACATATGCACTCACAGACACCCCCTTGGATATTGCTGCAGTCAATCTCGTAGCTTTTTCTTTCACACTGAGTCTTCATGAAGGTTTAACAGGTTTAGCACCACACACTCCCCTTTTTCTCTAACAGACTCCTCTTGGATCTACATCCTGCTTCAGCAGCCCCCTTTCAATAGACTCTCTCTCCGGACTCCCCTTGCTTTAAGCTTCCGGCATTCAGCTTTCGGGATTGTAACCTGGCTTATATCATATAACAATTTAAATCACATGAGAGAATATCCAGCCACTCTAGGTATGAGAAACCTAGCTCTTATCTAGGGATGACAATCAAACCTGAACCCGCTGGGTAAACCCGAAACCCGACACATTTGGGACGAGTTTGGGGTCGGTTAACCGGGTTTGGGATTTAGGAATATACCGGTTTACCCGTCCCAATTACCCGATAAAGTGTATCCGTTTACCTGATTGTATACCCGATATTATTTCTTTTATATTATTAAATATGTATATATATGATACAACCATTTTTTACACATATAGGTATTCTAAACCGTATACATTTTAGTTATTTGATATTTATTTTTATAATCACAATACAAAATGTAACCGGTTAGTAGTTACCCGATAGATACCCAAGGGGTTTTGAGATGAGTATACCCAACGAGTAATCTTTTTAAATTAACGGGTTTACCCGAAACCCACGGGTATACCCGATACCCGATGGGTATTTACCCGCTAGAAACCCGACGGGTTTTGGGACGGGTTTGGGACAAGCTTATCTAACCGGGTTTGGGTTGGGATTACCTAAACCCGTCCCAAACCCAACCCATTGCCATCCCTACCCTTATCACGGTTATTTTGACATTTAAAGACTTTTAGGTTCACCCAGGATTTGTAACCTAGCTCTATTGATGGAACAAATTACCTGGCTCTCTCTCCCTATCAAATAACTATATATATTTGACATTCAAAGCATCCAAACACCGCGGACCCTGATTATCTACCAAGTTCAACTTAATGACCTTGGAGATTTCATAAGTTGTTTTTGATTTTTCATTTAAAAACCTCAAGTTTCAATTTAATGAACTTGTTTATTTTTTAGGACATGTTCAACATACTTAGATTTTGAAACTCAGCTTTCCAACATCGGTTGTCGAAACATAAAGTAGAAACAAAATCTTTTTGTATTTTATAAAGTTTATGCTAAAACACACGCAAAATCTTTTCGTACTTTTTCTTTAATTGAACGCAATAAAGAAATATTTACAGACATATTTTTGTTTGAGTTTGTGTCAGAGGATCTTATCAGTTTATGACAAATCCCTAGCACCGTTGATCTATATAAACTTTAAGCTCTAAACGATTCACTTAGATTGTCATATACTGATCCACTTAAATTTTCACAAAATTTCAATTGATTCAAGATATGAGATTTAATGTTTTAAGAAATTTAACTTATTCGCGTGTCCCACCTCAAAATATACCCCCGCATCAAGATTCCCTAGATTCAGTCTTATAGGTGAATATACCTGAATGATATCTGTACTCTGGGTTAGTGCAATGTAACACCTCGAAAATTTACGTCCAATAAAATACAGACACGTGTCATGGTAGATAAACGTGTCAGGAACCCGGATCGAATTAAAAAATGTATGGCAGGATTTAAAAGTGTCGACATGTTAATTTATACCTCTGAACGACCTCGTTATAAATCCCAAGACCCAAATCTATATTTTAAACATCTGATATATTCAAGTCCGATCATTTTGATAATGTATAATTCAAATTTGCACAAGAAATGGATCCTATGTTCCATACGACAATCCTTTCAAAAGAATCCAAGACATTGAAGCATGATAAGTTGACATAACTGTTCAAGCATGTTCAAGAGGTCCCATATTGATAATAAAGGTCCGTGATTCGAGGGTGAAAAATTGCATGATCAAAACTTGAAAGTTTACAAATTTTTGTTTTCTGGTAAAGGCTTACGGACCGCAAAGGATACACCTTACGGTCCGTAAGGAAGCTGACCCGGGTGATGTTTTTTGAAAAGCGGATACGGATTGCAAGGCTTTAGCCTTACGGTCCGTAAGACAGTCCCAGAAGCAGAAAACTTGACAGGTGCCTGTATAACAAGTTTAACCGACTTACATTGCCATTTTTCATCACCATGTGCAACACAAACTAGTTCTTAGGCACTAGGGACACTTGTAATCGATCAGTGATCAATCCTAGAGTTGCTTGGCATGATCTAGTGAGATTAAACTCACCATTTAAAGACCCACATTGTTTCCATTTTTGATCATTCATTCACACTCAACTTCTGAACATTTCTGGAGCACAAGAGCCTTCCCTAAGCATCACTAGTCATGCATAGGACCTTGGTAAGCTTCCTTAACCTTCCTTAATCGTGTTTTACCTAGTTAATTAGCTTAAAGTCAAACCGTCGTAATTAAGGTTTGACTTATCGATTAATCACTAATGGTCTGATGTTTAGCCAAATTGAAAGTAGTTATAAGTTGGTAATTATGTGGGCATTAAACCCTTATAAGGGCACCCACTGATTCCCGCCTTAACTAGGTTTTATGTCGGGTCAAACTTAATCCGAAAAAGTCAACAGAAACATAATCTTCAAATTAACGCATAATTAGCAATGTAGAAGATGTGTAACCTGTTTTTCCACTCATATAACTTGGTAATCAATGCAAGAACATGTCTAAGCATGTCCGACCCGACAATTTTCAGTTTAGGACCGGTTCGGAACCGAAAGTCGCATAAATTGACCATTGCTTTGACTTTCAGTTCTGACCCTTAGTAGCATGATTTAGATATGCCTTATAGCTTCATTAGGACAGGGTTATATGATAGCAACCCTCTGTGGTTGACTCGTTGAATGTCCGATTCATTTACACGTTTCCGTTAATCGCTTAATGTTGACCATAATGCCCATTTGACCTTAAAACGAGAATTTTGGAAATGTGAGAGGACAATAATCTTTGTTGCTGATTTATAAACATGCCCCTAAAATTTCATATCAGTTGGAGGTCTAGATTAGGAGTTATGCTCAATAGCGCACTTAAAAAGCTTTTTATTAATTAAACGGTGTAATTAGCATAAAGCCTATCTAAACCAAATTTTTGACACCAAACCTTTTAAACACTGATGTAATATAATATTTTTTGGATTTTTGAAGATTTTTAATCATTTTTAAACTGATCATAACCTAAGGTTATTGCCTTGATTCGGTTATTACCGATTTTTCCCTTTTCGTTTATAAATTGAGTTTCACACGACATATTGATACCAAATATTTTGCCACTGAATTTATATGATAAATAAAGTATTTTGGACTTTATAACCTGATCAGAAAACTAAGATTCCTGTTATAACCCGGAAATCACTTTAAACGACTCTTTACGCGTATTAAACACATAGTATGGGTTTAAAACAATTTTGTCATATAAGACTTATCACCAACTGATATAACCTATTAAATTGAGTTGTTTTACTGATTATTTCAGACCTGAATCTCAGAATTTTAATTAATCTCTTTTATAATCTTTTAAATGACCAAAATACCCCTACGTGGCTTAAATTGAGATTAAAATCGTTTTGGGCATAATGGAAGATATCCTACTGATATCACAACATATTTAAAGCATATTAACTTAGGAAACCTGTTCATGACTCATTCGGTTACTAGTTATGCGTTATTCGCGTTCGGTTCGGTTTATGTAACTAGTTTGCATAAATTAGCCGAAACGGGTCGAACCTTATCATTTTTATCTCAAAATCCAGAATGTGTTTAGTTTACCCATATTATACAAGTCTTCAAACTTGTCGGGTCTAAATCACATTCTATTCCGGTCTTTGCTTAATCATGCGTTCGAACCGTATCTTCCTTTAAAACTAACCGGTCTAAGTTAGGCTTAATTAAAGACCCGTTAGGATTATAATAGGTTATTATAAACCTTTGTTCCAGAATAGAAGACCCGGTAAAAGCTACATGCACTCACTTGTTGTGATTATTACATGCAAAGGTAAATACTTTTAACTTATTTTCCCTATACGGGCTTGGGTATGGTATATAAAATACCGCTTGGTCGGGCATTGAATCTTTAATCGAATGTAGATTAATACATTGAAATGACCCATTTAAATTGTTTTATTGCTTAAATCCTTTGGGGGGTTAATGACCATGTCCCGGATATCCTTGGCATCATTTTACGAAATGGCCACGACCTAAGCACGGGGTGTAGGCGTACACCCGTCAGTGCCTAAATAAATAATGTGGTGTGTCTATTGATCTTTAACCCGGCATGAACCGGGCTACTGAACGCATAAGAAACATGTAATTCTTTTACAAGAGTATATTCAAATAATTATTCCAAGTTATAAAATGTTTTGTGCCTCGTGCATTTAAATCAACTTTCTAAACCTTTTCAAAATGAGTTAGTTGATTGTATTTACCAGTGTGAACTGATGTATTTTCCCAAAAAGATTAAGTGCAGGTACTACTCGAAATAGGCTGGCTTTCTTCTTAGCATCAATATGAGTCTCGCAAGCTTGGACGCATTTCAGTCTGTTGAACAATGTTTCTTTTATTTGATCCACCTGTGGATTATTTTCAACTATTTTGTGATGCTTAATATTAGAATTTTATTCGGTTGAAATGAATCTATCTTTTGCTTCCGCTGTGCATTTAAATATTGTGTTGTTTGACTATAATGATATCAACTACGTCACGATACTCCCCCACCGGGCCCACTGGTAAAACGTGGAAATATCGGGGTGTGACAGGTTGGTATCAGAGCCAACACTGAGTGAATTAAACACAAGCCTTTTGTGTTTAGTCTCAGTTACACAATTGCACATTCCTAAATTTTTGAGTCTAGACAAAGAACTTAGGACTAATCCAAATTGTTTTAATTTTAACTTTGTCCTTTATATTTCTTTGTTGTATCTTTTAATTGTTGACAGGAAATATGCCACCAAGATTCCGAAGAGGAGGACGAAGCAAGGGGCCAATCCACGCCCCCGACGATCACGAGGCCGGGCCTTCATAACGACGAACTCCTTCTGCAACTATGAGTGCCGGTCCTCAAGGAGACTGGAGGATCCACTCAGAGCCCGCTAGGCGATCTACTTCGTTTAACTCAACGCCTCCTTACCACCATTCCTTTGGGCCGCAATCAGAGAATGAGCCTGAAGACTCACGCCACTCATTCTTGCCATTACAGCGATCCCTTTCGCACCATTCCTTTGGCGACCCCACTCCTGTCTTTCAGGGCCGGTTTAACCCGGCAAACTATATTCAAGAACCAGTGGGTTTTAACCCATTGGGGCCAGAGGATCATTTTTCCGGTGATCACGCCATGGATATGGATGAGGAAACCGACCCTGTTGAATCACCGACTGGAACCCCCACGCACGCACCCTATTGAAGTCTCTAATGGAAAATCTTTCCATGGATCACCTTACCATGGTCCAGACAGTTACCAAGCAAGGTTCAACCAGTATGAATGGTATTTTACACCCTCTCACCATTCATCGCCTCATGAGCAGCAGGAGCAGGATCCCTCCGAGGATTCGCGTTTTATGCAGTCACGCCACCGCCACCACCGCCTCCAGTGCAGCTAGCGCCTCCAGAACCACTGAGGCGTAGAAGAACAGGCGCACGAATGTTCGTACGAGAAAGGGGTTTTCACTTTAGCACACCCCAACACTCCAGTGGCAGTCACTATCCGCCACTGCATGAAGACCCACAAATGGGTGGGCCTTTAAACCCAGTTGCAGAGGTGAATTCTGCACCAGTTGCACCACCACCGCCAACATTGGGTTTTGATAACCCGATTCCTACATACGCCAGTTCAACGGCGTACAATCTGGTTGAGCAGCCGGCTCACACTCATTACAACTATGCTGAAGCCGACCCATACCTCGTAGCGGCAAACTACAACGCCCTTCATCCTGAAGGACCATATGGAGCTCCCTGGGGAGTGGGATACCCAGCTCATGGGTATCAAATACCTGTTCGACCTCCGATTCGGCAGCAGTCGCAGCCACCACGTTTTTCCCCACCGGAACAGGAAGAAATCCTCCACAGGTTAAACAGGGTGGAATGAGATTTTCAAGAAGAGCGTAGGAACAACCGTGGATTTCTCAAAGGCCTAGCAAGCTTGTTAAAAGGAAAGAAGAAGAGGGATCATTAAATCCCTATATGTATTGTTGTATTTCCTTATTCCAATCAAGTCCCTGCGTGGACATTTATCTATGTACTTAGTCCCTGCGTGGACTTGTCTTTCTTTAGTCCCTGCGTGGACTTGTCTTTTTAGTTCCCGCGTGGACACCTATCTTAGTAATCAGTCCCTGTGAGGACTTGTATAATCAGTTTAGCCCCTGCGCAGGCAAGTTATTTCTGTTAAAAGTCCCGTTTAGGGCAATATGTACTTCTTTTAATGTTTAATGGAATGTTAAGTTTAAAAAGATTTCATTTTGTCATTATGCATAAATATATTATAAATGAAATAAATAAATTAAAAATCATTTTTTTTCTGCCTATTAAATATTGAATAAGAATCTTAAAGGTGTAACCTAGCCTGCATGTCATTAAAAGACTCGGCCAAAATGGTAAGACCTGTTTAAAAAGATTCAAATCCCTGTTAACATCTGAAAACATGTTAACGCTCCTGGCAAACATGATTCGTTAAAATCACACACGTCATTCTTATAATAGGATCCTTCAAAAGATTTATATCCTAACCTGATGATCTATAAATCATGGGTTTAAATCATCAACTAAGATGATCATATATTAAACATCCATAGGTAATGTAGTGCCTACGGGCCATACTCATTGTCATATAAGACAAAAGACATTAGTAGTCTACGACTCCCTGTCAGAAAAAGGTAAAGAACTATGTTCAAACCTTAATGCCTTGATTCTCTGAAATCATGGCTTAAGATTTAGAATGTCCCTGTGACTAGGCCATTTGTGCCACTAATAATACTGTTATTGTCTTATAATTAGGATAAATTATAATAAAAATCCTAAATAAATATGATTAACAAATTAACCCAATATGGTCTATGTTTACCATGGTTAATGAATTGCCATAAAAGACAATTCCATAATAAACTCCCAAATAAATTATTGTCAATATCTTATGTAACAGTTCAAACTACATAGCTGACTCGGATGAGATCAACAGTCACCCAAGGGAGGATCATGATAATACCCGAATTAACGTAGCGGGTGCAGAACTGCAGGCAATGATAGACAATGCCATTACTCGAGCTTTGGATAGACAGTTCCATGAATCTAGTGGTACCCATGAAAGGACCCAATCTGTACCACACTCCAAACCACCCTCTAAAACTCACACTACTCACAACAGTAATTCCCATCACTCATCAAACCAAAGGAGTGTTCCATCTCAAAGGATCGTACCGAATCAGGAACCCCGTGATAAGGGTTACTCCTATAAGTATTTTGTTTCATGCAAACCCAGGGATTTCACTGGGGAAAAAGGAGCTATAGACTGCATGACGTGGTTGGATGAAATGGAAACTGTGGTGGATATCAGTGGTTGCGCTAAGAAGGATGTGGTGAAATTCGTGTCTCAGTCATTCAAGGGTGAGGCATTAGCTTGGTGGAGGTCTTTGATCCAAGCTACAGGGAAAATCCCATTGTTGTAACACCCCAAAAACGGGTTTGGTAGTCAAACCACGTGAGTACTAAAAGACGGATAAAATACCGTTAATGGTAAAACTAACCCGGCGAGTATTAGGACTTAAACAAATAATCCTAATATTAATTAAAAAGGAAAATAAATGCTTGAGGAAATAAAGTTACGAAAGGCCCGAGTTAACGGGACTTAAAAACATAACGGGTTATAACTTCCCGAACCCGCTAAAGTAACAAGGAATAATTAACCTAGTTAGTAGCATGTGATTAAGTGACTAATGGTGAGTTATAGCTTCATTTGATCAAAAGGAAACATGAGGGACTAATATCGTCAAGTGGGAAACTTGTTTTATTAAAACAAAAGTTAAACACCAAAACACACACTTAAAGTGTGTGTTCTGGTCGAGATATTCACAGGAGCCAAGAACACCTTGAGCTCAAAACCCTAACAAGCACAAATCAAGAAAATTGGAAGGGCAAATCAAACCCAAATCGAAATTCAAGCACATATTCGTGATCACCAAGTCAAGGGGATCTTAAGGTATGTCAAATTTCTAACATTCATGAAGTTGTAAAAAGTTGATAATCATCCTAATCGTGAATTAGGCATGGATTAGAGAAGATAGGGCTAGATTAGTGATGTATACTTGCTTAGGAACGAAACCCTAAGTGAAAATCATACATAACATGCTATGAATTGAAGGATGTGATGAATTAACACACTTAGATAAGTGGGTTTTAATGTTATGATGATTTTGATGATATAACTATGCTTAGAATCAACATGCATGATAACAAATAGAAGGTGTTCGATTTAACCATGAATTTGGGTACTTGTTCATACATGATTGAAATGGGTTTTGAATGTTATGATGAAATTTGGTAGCCATATTCATGTAACTAAGTGTATGAGATCATGTTATCTACTAATTGATAGATAGAACTCGATTTTATTAAATGTTTGGATGAATGCTAGTAATAGGATGAAATGGGGTTTTCGCTCATATATGAGAGACCCTTAGTTCTTGCGAAATGAATGAACAAACTAGCTTTGATAATCGCTTGAGCTAGTTGAAGTGTTGAAAAGACAATGGACTTAGTTAGACCTTTAGTTAAAACGGGGGCCTAAAAATAATGCCTACCGGGTAATTATTGGAATGCTTAAACTAGTTGTCGAACTTGAATGTGCATCTTAAATGCTAAGAGGCGTTTGACTTTTAGTAGTCAAACCGACCATTAATAAGATCGAATGATAATTTTGATAGAAAAATACGTAAGGTGGAATAGTTATGATTGACAATGACTAAAGTAACCATCTTATGAAATATGATGATAGTTTGACGCCTAACAAGCTAGGTGGAAGCTTGTGGAGGAAGCGGGTCAAACGGAGCGAGTACGGAAAGAAAAGCGTGGCATGGATGCAAGGTAAGTATATCTTACACTAGTCATATATTTTAGAATATTCTTTTGTCGTATTAATTACGTAAAAGACAAATACCTAATTGAGATATAGTGTTCCGGTGTGTAGTCGTACGGAACAAGATAATCAAATATGATAAGAAAAACATAGTGATGGCTAAAAAAATGAGTTAAATCGGTAATTCGACCATATTATGACGAATGAAATATGTACTTTTAATGGTTATCATATAAGTTAAATCATTATAACCATTAAGGGCAAAATAGTAATTTGACAATTTGACGATGGTAATGGGTCATTTAGACCAAACGAGTCAAAAGGTGAAATTATCACCCTTTGACAATATCGACTAATGGGTTGTCAAGTTGTATGATTTTAGGAGATAAATAGCACATGGATGCTTACATCGCTATCACTTAGCAGCCACTAAGGAAAGGTATTAAAACCGGGTTAATAAGTTGATCCGAGCCAGGTATGTATAGTAGATCAACTCCTCATTTAGAACTTGAAGTTCTATGAGAGTTAGGTAAAGTAAAAAGGGAAATTCGGTTACCTTAAAAGGTAAACCGAAGGATTTAAATTATAGACATAGTGTTTTGAAAACAAGATTTGGTTAAAAATGAGATTTTGGGAGTGCATGGCTTAAGCAAGCCCTTCGTCGTAAAAGAAGGGTTAAAAATGACCAAAACGCCCTTGTAAGTGAAATTAAGCAAGCAATCCTTAGAAGTCGCTTGAAAACGAGTTTTATAATCAAGTCAATACTTTGAATAAGTATGAAAAGCGAAAGATGTAAAATATTGGTCAAATAACTCTATAAAGAGTCTTTGCCGTGAAATAATAATTTGAGGGGTAAAAATTGTAATATATAAATCACCACATTGAATCCACCACAAATATAGTTGTGGTGGGAGGTCATTTGATAAGAAATGTGGACATATGTATTTAGAAATGAATGAAAACGATTGGTGCTTAAAATATGCTTAAATACCCTTAACGGGTCAAAATAAGCATATGAGTGAAAATAAGTTTAAGAAGGTATATGAACCTGTAATTGGAACCTATTATGTTAAACATCATTGAATTTATTAGGTTATGAGAAATAAGGGTCAAAAAAACTTGTTTGTTTGATAAATGTGTAAACGGGTCAAAATTTTGTAAAAAGGTAAAAGCCGAAGCCATAAAGGTCTCAAAATTTATTAAGCCGGATGTCGGATTTTAATTCCATAAGATGGAGAATAAAATTACAATCACGTAGGAAGAAACGGTAGGTCAAACGGACAACCGGGTTGAAAGATACGAAAGTTTTCGTGTCAAAAACGGCAAAATGGAAGAAGCTGATGCAGGGGCCACCGTAACTTACGGTGGGTACCGTAAGTTACGGTGGAGGCTGAATTCTTTACGGCGGTTCTCCACTGCCTTACGTTGGGGACATGTTATAACAAGGCTACCGTAAATTACGGTGTCCACCGTAATTTACGGTGGACCCTGTACAAAAATGTATTTTTGATCAGTTTTGTTTCCCGGAGTCGTTTAGATACGTTTTAAATCCCGTATGACTAAAGCATTTCATGTTTTTTTATGAAATGTAGGTACTTTGTGGATGCCGGAAGACGATCAAGCTCGACGAAGAACCGAACACGATAAAGATACATGCTTCCGCACTTTGCCTCGTCATAAAATTTAAATGACGAATCTGATCACGTTGTGTCAAATAATTTTTGATTTGCGAAAAGTTTTAATAAACCCGTATTTCCGATGTATATGTAATCTTAATTACATGATTTTTTTCGTAAAATATACGTTAAACCTTGAATTATAAGAACGGGTGTTACAATTGTACAATATGACTTGGGAACAGTTTGTGTCATTGATCAAGGAGAACTACTGCCCTCAGCATGAGGTTGAAAAGATTGAAGCTGATTTCTTGTCACTGGTTATGAAAAACCTGGATTGTCAAGCCTACCTTACAAGCTTCAACACCATGTCAAGGTTGGTTCCTTATCTCGTGACACCGGAACCCAAGAGGATAGCTCGATTCATCGGGGGTTTGGCCCCAGAAGTTAAGGCCAGTGTGAAAGCCTCTAGACCAGCTACTTTCCGGTCTGCAGCTGATATAGCATTATCTCTTACTCTGGACGCGGTCAGGAAGAGATCGCTGAGAAACACTGATGATGATAAAAGGAAGCGTGAGGGTGATATCTCACGACGATCGGATAAGAGACATAAGGGAAACATTGACCACAAAAAGGGTTCTGGATCTAAGAAAGATGGTCATCAATCGAGTGATAAACCCAATTGTAAGATCTGTAAGAAAGAGCACTTCAGGAAGTGCAGATATGAGTCGAAATCCCAGTCACAGCCAAGGGCATGTGGGATTTGCAAGTCTTCTGAGCACAAGACCCTAGACTGTAAGAAAATCAAGGTTGCTACGTGCTATAGCTGCAATGAAAAAGGGCATATCAAGTCCAACTGCCCAAAGCTTGCAAAGAAGACTGAGGATGGGAAAAAGACCAAAGCAAGGGTCTTCCAGATGGATGCAAAGGAAGCTATTCAGGACGACAATGTGATCACAGGTACCTTCCTCATAAATGATGTTTATGCAAGAGTGCTATTCGATTCAGGAACTGATAAATCATTTGTAGATAATAAGTTTTGTAAGTTGCTGGATTTACCTGTTAAAACCCTAAGTGTGAAATATGAGGTGGAATTAGCCGATGGAACCATAGAAACAACGTCGACCGTGTTAGATGGATGTGTTATATCCATTAGGAACCACTCTTTTCTATTGTCTTTACTTCCTTTGAAATTAGCCGGTTTCGATATAGTAATAGGCATGGATTGGTTGTCTCGCAACCAAGCCCAGATTGTTTGTGCTAAGAAGCAAGTGGTTGTCAGAGCTCCTCATGGCGAGACTTTGACAATCCAAGGAGATACTAAGTACGGAATGCCTGAGCAAGTGTACATGCTCAAGGCATCAAGGTGTTTGACGAAGGGTTGTGTTATCTACATGGCACAAGTAACCCTTGATGAACCAAAGCCTAAGATCGAAGACATACCTATTATCTCTGAATATCCAGAAATATTCCCTGAAGAACTACCTGGTTTACCCCCAGATAGGCAAGTGGAGTTCAGGATTGACATTATTCCTGGAGCAGCACCTGTTGCAAGAGCGCCTTACAGATTGGCACCAACGGAGATGAAAGAGTTGAGAACTCAACTGGATGATTTGTTAAGCAAAGGATTTATTAGACCTAGCTCATCTCCTTTGGGAGCACCAATCCTGTTTGTGAAAAAAAAGGATGGGTCGATGCGTCTTTGCATCGATTATCGAGAACTTAACAAAGTCACTATTAAGAATCGGTATCCATTACCCAGGATTGACGACTTGTTCGATCAGCTTCAAGGAGCGAGTTACTTTTCCAAAATCGACTTAAGGTCAGGATATCATCAACTGAAAGTCAAGGATGAAGATGTACATAAGACTGCATTTAGGACTCGTTATGGTCATTACGAGTTCTTAGTGATGCATTTTGGACTCACTAATGCACCAGCCGCATTCATGGATCTCATGAACCGCGTCTGCAAGTCCTACATGGATAAATTCGTCATCGTCTTCATTGATGATATCCTTATTTACTCAAAGAGTCAGGCTGACCATGAGAAGCACCTTCATTGCATTCTGAAAATACTTCATCGAGAAAAGCTCTACGCCAAATTCTCTAAGTGCGAATTTTGGCTTCGTGAAGTCCAATTTCTTGGACATGTGGTTAGTGAACGCGGAATCCAGGTAGATCCCGCTAAGGTTGAAGCTGTCATGAATTGGCAAGAACCGAAGACGCCCACAGAGATTCGTAGTTTCTTGGGATTGGCAGGATATTACAGGCGTTTCATTGAAAATTTTTCAAGGATTGCTGCACCCCTAACTTCTTTGACTAGGAAGAATATTAAGTTCAACTGGGGACCGAAGCAACAAGAATCCTTTGATATCCTTAAGCATAAGCTAAGCAATGCACCTGTGTTGACATTGCCTGATGGAATAGAAGAGTTTGTGGTATATTGTGATGCATCACACACCGGGATGGGATGTGTGCTTATGCAGAAAGGCAAAGTTATTGCCTATGCTTCACATCAGTTAAAGGTGCATGAAAAGAATTATACCACCTATGACTTGGAGTTGGGTGCCGTTGTATTTGCACTGAAGCTATGGAGGCACTATTTATGTGGTATCAAGTGTGTGATCTATTTTGATCACAAGAGCCTCCAGCACCTGTTTAACCAAAAGGACTTGAACATGAGGCAACGACGTTGGATGGAAACTTTGAATGATTATGACTGTGAGATAAGATACCATCCCGGCAAGGCGAATGTAGTCGTCGATGCCTTGAGTAGAAAGGAAAGAGTGAAGCCTATAAGAATCAATGCCAAGAGCATTGAGATAAAGAATAGTTTAAATGAAAGGTTGTTAGCTGCGCAGAAGGAAGCTGTGTTGGAAGCTAACTATCCTAACGAAAAGCTAGGAGTAACTGAAGAACAGTTATCCTATGATAAGGAAGGAATTCTGAGGTTAAATGGACGAATATGGGTTCCAGTTTATGGAGGACTTCGAGATGTTATCCTCCAGGAAGCCCACAGTTTTAAATACTCCGTTCATCCAGGAGCTGACAAGATGTACCAGGATCTGAAAGCAAATTTCTGGTGGATAGGCTTGAAGAAGTCTATAGCTACCTATGTAGCTAAATGTTTGACGTGTGCGCTAGTCAAAGCTGAACATCAGAAGCCGTCAGGTTTGCTACAACAGCCTGAACTTCCCTCGTGGAAGTGGGAAATGGTGACAATGGATTTCATCACCAAGTTGACAAAGACAAGGAAATGAAATGATACTATATGGGTAATAGTGGATAGACTGACTAAGTCAGCACATTTCCTACCCATTAAGGAGACCTATAGCTCCGACATGTTAGCCCAATTGTACGTAGATAAGATTGTATCTCTGCATGGCGTACCAGGGTCTATTATCTCTGACAGAGATACTAGATACACATAACATTTTTGGAAACGTTTCCAACAATCTTTGGGCATGCGCTTAAATTTTAGTACGGCTTACCATCCTCAGACGGACGGGCAGAGTGAGCGTACCATCCAAACCTTGGAAGACATGCTTCGTGCATGTGTAATTGACTTAGGTGGTAGTTGGGATAACCACCGGCCATTAATTGAGTTCTCGTATAACAATAGCTATCATACAAGAATTAAGGCTGCGCCCTTCGAGGCCTTGTACGGTAGGAAGTGCAGAACGCCCGTTTGTTGGGCGGAAGTTGGAGATGTCCAACTGACAGGACCTGAAATAGTCTTTGAAACGACGGACAAGATTGTCCAGATTCGTGACCGCCTGAAAGCTGCCAGAGATAGGCAGAAAAGCTACGCAGACTTAAAGCGTAAACCTCTGAAATTCGAGGTAGGTGACAAAGTGTTGCTTAAAGTATCACCCTGGAAGGGAGTGATGCGATTTGGTAAGAAAGGCAAGTTAAGCCCGAGGTACATAGGACCATTCGAGGTCATCGAATGTGTCGGATCAGTGGCTTATAAGTTAAACTTACCTGAAGAGCTCAATGGTATTCACAATGTATTCCACATCTGCAATCTGAAGAAATGTCTAGCTGATGAATCACTAGTCATACCACATGCAGATGTACACATAGAAGAGAGCTTGAAGTTTGTTGAAAAACCTGTGTCGATCGAGGATCGACAGGTTAAGAATCTTCGAAGGAAGCATGTGCCAATCGTAAAAGTGAAATGGGACGCCCGTAGAGGTCCCGAGTACACGTGGGAGGTAGAGTCCACAATGAAAGAGAAATACCCTCATTTGTTTCAGTAAATCTCGAGGTCGAGATTTCTTTTAAGGGGGTGAGGATGTAACACCTCAAAAATTTACGTCCAATAAAATACAGACACGTGTCATGGTAGATAAACGTGTCAGGAACCCGGATCGAATTAAAAGATGTATGGCAGGATTTAAAAGTGTCGACATGTTAATTTATACCTCTGAACGACCTCGTTATAAATCCCAAGACCCAAATCTATATTTTAAACATCTGATATATTCAAGTCCGATAATTTTTATAATGTATAATTCAAATTTGCACAAGAAATGGATCCTATGTTCCATACGACAACCTTTTCAAAAGAATCCAAGACATTGAAGCATAATAAGTTGACATAACTGTTCAAGCATGTTCAAGAGGTCCCATATAGATCATAAAGGTCCGTGATTCGAGGGTGAAAAGTTGCATGATCAAAACTTGAAAGTTTACAAATTTTTGTTTTCTGGTAAAGGCTTACGGACCGCAAAGGATACACCTTACGGTCCGTAAAGAAGCTGACCCGGGTGATGTTTTTTGAAAAGCGGATACGGACCGCAAGGCTTTAGCCTTACGGTCCGTAAGACAGTCCCAGAAGCAGAAAACTTGACAGGTGCCTGTATAACAAGTTTAACCGACTTACATTGCCATTTTTCATCACCATGTGCAACACAAACTAGTTCTTAGGCACTAGGGACACTTGTAATCGATCAGTGATCAATCCTAGAGTTGCTTGGCATGATCTAGTGAGATTAAACTCACTATATAAAGACCCACATTGTTTCCATTTTTGATCATTCATTCACACTCAACTTCTGAACATTTCTAGAGCACAAGAGCCTTCCCTAAGCATCACTAGTCGTGCATAGGACCTTGGTAAGCTTCCTTAACATTCCTTAATCGTGTTTTACCTAGTTAATTAGCTTAAAGTCAAACCGTCGTAATTAAGGTTTGACTTATCGATTAATCACTAATGGTCTGATGTTTAGGCAAATTGAAAGTATTTATAAGTTGGTAATTATGTGGGCATTAAACCCTTATAAGGGCACCCACTGATTCTCGCCTTAACTAGGTCTTATGTCGGGTCAAACTTAATCCAAAAAGTCAACAGAAACATAATCTTCAAATTAACGCATAATTAGCAATGTAGAAGACGTGTAACCTGTTTTTCCACTCATATAACTTGGTAATCAATGCAAGAACATGTCTAAGCATGTCCGACCCGAAAATTTTCAGTTTAGGACCGGTTCGGAACCGAAAGTCGCATAAATTGACCATTGCTTTGACTTTCAGTTCTAACCCTTATTACCGATTTTACCCTTTTCGTTTATAAAATGAGTTTCACACGACATATTGATACCAAATCTTTTGCCACTGACTTTATATGATAAATAAAGTATTTTGGACTTTATAACCTGATCAGAAAACTAAGATTCGTGTTATAACCCGGAAATCACTTTAAACGACTCTTTACGCGTATTAAACACATAGTATGGGTTTAAAACCATTTTGTCATATAAGACTTATCACCAACTGATATAACCTATTAAATTGAGTTGTTTTACTGATTATTTCAGACCCGAATCTCAGAATTTTAATTAATCTCATGTATAATCTTTTAAATGACCAAAATACCCCTACGGGGCTTAAATTGAGATTAAACTCGTTTTGGGCATAATGGAAGATATCCTACTGATATCACAACATATTTAAAGCATATTAACTTAGGAAACCTGTTCGTGACTCATTCGGTTACCCGTTATGCGTTATTCGCGTTCGGTTCAGTTTATGTAACTAGTTTGCATAAATTAGCCGAAACGGGTCGAACCTTATCATTTTTATCTCAAAATCTAGAATGTGATTAGTTTACCCATATTATACAAGTCTTCAAACTTGTCGGGTCTAAATCACATTCTATTCCGGTCTTCGCTTAATCATGCGTTCGAACCGTATCTTCCTTTAAAACTAACCGGTCTAAGTTTAGGCTTAATTAAAGACACGTTAGGATTCTAATAGGTTATTATAAACCTTTGTTCCAGAATAGGAGACCCGATAAAAGCTGCATGCACTCGCTTGTTGTGATTATTACTTGCAAAGGTAAATACTTTTAACTTATTTTCCCTATACGGGCTTGGGGTATGGTATATAAAATACCGCTTGGTCGGGCATTGAATCTTTAATCGAATGGAGGTTAATACATTGAAATGACCCGTTTAAATTGTTTTGTTGCTTAAAGCCTTTGGGGGGTTAATGACCATGTCCCGGATATCCTTGGCATCATTTTACGAAATGGCCACGACCTAAGCACGGGGTGTAGGCGTACACCCGTCAGTGCCTAAATAAATAATGTGGTGTGTCTATTGATCTTTAACCTGGCATGAACCGGGCTACTGAACGCATAAGAAACATGTAATTCTTTTACAAGATTATATTCAAATAATTATTCCAAGTTATAAAATGTTTTGTGCCTCGTGCATTTAAATCAACTTTCTAAAACTTTTCAAAATGAGTCAGTTGATTGTATTTACCAGTGTAAACTGACGTATTTTCCCAAAAAGATTAAGTGCAGGTACTACTCGAAATAGGCTGGCTTTCTTCTTAGCATCAATATGAGTCTCGCAAGCTTGGATGCATTTCAGTCTGTTGAACAATGTTTCTTTTATTTGATCCACATGTGGATTATTTTCAACTATTTGGTGATACTTAATATTACAATTTTATTCGGTTGAAATGAATCTATCTTTTGCTTCCGCTGTGCATTTAAATATTGTGTTGTTTGACTATAATTATATCAACTACGTCACGATACTCCCCCACCGGGCCCACCGGTAAAACGTGGAAATATCGGGGTGTGACATGCGATGCCTTGAGAGCTCAGATATGAACTACTGTTCAGTCAAAAAGATGAAGGCTCGATACTTAAGGTGTGTTCCATTTGGGAATCTTCTTTGCAACTGCACTTGATTTATATTTTTTGATATTTTCTCAATTTTTATGCAGGGGGAAAGTTTTAAGCGTGAAAGCATTATACGAGGTCTAGGCCATTGCTGACGCAAATTCAAAAGACCAACTATAATTCCCCAGATATAAATAAGTATAAAGACCTAGTATCTCAGAATCAGACAATCTCTCAAACGAAATTTCGGAGTACTAAGTCCATATATCTTAGAGATGTTCCCCACGAGATAAGAAAGTTATTGATTTTATATTTATATCTCGAAATCAATCTACGAAATGTGTAAAAACCTACTGACACGTCATCAATGAGACCGTTTATCACATTTGACTTTCCATTTCTTTAGCATGCCGTGATTGTCTACTGATGTACTATCATTTCCTCTTTTTACACAAAAAACTCATGTTAATCTTTTTTCTCATGTTTTTTGTATTTTTTCAAATTTTCAAATGTTTTTGTATTTTCAAAATTTTTACTCCCCCTAAAATCCAAAACATTTAAGAAAATTTGACAACCAATATAGATAGCTTCATCTCTCCGTCCATTTTCTGCTTGACATGCTCTATTTCACATAAAGTACCCCCATGATTGACAACACATTGATATTTAACAGTTTGAAAACCATTTTTCAATTTTGTTTTATCATGTTTGTTCAGCTTTGAGGATTTCAGCGTATTCACTCAAAAACATATTTTTCAAAATTTTTGATTTTTTAACAATTTTAAAAATAAAGCATTTTTTTTCATATTGATGTTTTTCTACTTTTATGGTTTTTAATTTTGTTTTATGTTTTACAAAACAAACCAACACTCCCTGATTTTCAATCACAGGGATCTGCCTCATCCTGTGCCAGGCTGCTCCTCTCCTCGTGTTGACATTCAGCTGTCTTCAGGAGCACCTGCAGATTCAACTAATTCAATCATTTAAATAATGCAACATAGGCCTGTTTGACCTTGGGTATTGTGACACAATATTAATCATTTAACTTTGGAAAATCTTTGTCATTTTTAACAAAAACTTTGTCGCTCTTATTTTCAACCTTCTTGGTTGAATCGATTTTCCGTTTTGCACTCACAGAAGTCTTTTGTTTTTTGACCACCCAAATTTGTCCTTTTGAAACATTTCGTTGATAAAATCTTGAATCAGTTTGAATATTTCGTTTTGCCAAATCATTTTTAGGTTTCCAGATTTAGTTTGATTCAAACTTGGATGTTTTAGTTTCCAAGTTTGTTTTGTTTGATAAATCAACTTTTGATTTCCAAATCTATTTTGTTTCATATTTGGATGTCTTTGGTTTCGGTTTCCAAGTTTGTTTTCATTCAAACTTGGTTGACTTCTGTTTCTCAACCTCAACATTTTTTCCTTAACATCAACAGGCTTCAGATTTGGACATATGCGACCAACATGTCCAATTTGATCACATTTAAAACATGTTTTCTTTGAAACATCTTTAGCATGTTGTTGTTTCTTCTTCTGAGAATAGAATTCCTCATTAGTCTGTCAACTAAATTGGATTTCTTTCTCTTGTTCGGAACTTGTTCCATGAACAAAGTTCGTTTTCTTCTGAAAATTTGTCTTTTCAGCCCGTTTTCTTTGATTTCATTTCTTTTTATAACCCAACCTAGCCTTTGCATTTTTATTTTTGTAACCAGGTTTATTATAAAAGTTTTCTTGCTCTTACCAGCGAATTTTTCAACTTTAGCCTTTTCAATTTCTACCAATTTAAACACTTTTTCGATCTTGTCCACAATCACATTCTGAATCGGAACTTCAATATCTGAGAATAACTTGTCCGATCCAATCATGTAATATGCCAATCCTATTGAATCATCATTCGCGTTTTTCTCAGATTTTGAATTCTTTAGATAATTTTTGTGAAAACTCTCCTCATCTTCATCATGTGATTCGGACTTATCTGTTTTGGTAGACTCATCTTTCAAAACGCTTTCAACAACCTTACCTACCACCTCTGAATCACCAACGTCATCAGTAGATCGTGTTAGGATCGATTCCGTAACTCCGTTGAATGCGTAGTTCACGTATCTTGTGCGGAATCCAAGTACGTGAGTAGATCGAACACAAGCAAGCTAATTAACGTTGATTTCTATTACTGATTGACAGCTACAATAACACGAAATCAAACGACAAGAGTTTCCCCTCTATGTCAACAATGTTACCCAAATGAACAAGACTTCATGACTATTTATATGAGACCTAGATTCGTACAAACATACCTATGAACCCTCCTTGGTTTGTACGAACCTACAACTACGGATGTACTTCATTTGGCGTGAATCAAGACTAAGTGCGAATGGACTTGTTTCAAGCAGATCTACTGCGCATCTACGGATCAACCCTAATTAAGCGCAATCCATCTTCATTGGTGCGAACTCATGTCTCATGTATTCTTCACTTTAAAACCTCGTCTTGATCATTTGCTCAGCTACGATATGTTATTGACGTAAGCAATAGACATATGCACTCACACTACCTGACTCGTGTGATAGTACTGTTGTTTGGGTTGCCTTTCAGAATTACCCGAACTTCGTAGATGCATTTGTGCCAGTAAAGAAAAATGCTGCAGGAAATCGATTTGGTTTCTTGCGGCTAGCTAATGTGGCTCACACAAAGGATTGGATTTTGGAGTTATCAAAGACCACAATTGATGGAGCTAAGCTCGGGGTTAACATTGCCAAGTTTTCTTTCACGGGTAAAAAAATATGGGACCTTAGTGGAGACAGGAGGGTGTCAAGGAAACGACCAGACTAACGAAAGACATAACAAACATAAAGAGAATGTGGAACGGGTTTACAAGCAAGGGGAGTTTGGAAATGGTAATAGCATGCCGTTCATGGATGCCCCTATAGGAGTTTAGCAAAGAAATACGGATAAGAAGACGGTAATTCTTGAAGAGGAAGAGAGCTCACTGTAACACCCCGAAAACGAGTTTGGTAATAAAACCACGTTAATAATAATGAATGGGTAAAATACCGTTAGTGGTAAAATTAACCCGGTGAAAATAAGGATTTAAATAAATAATCTAATATTAATTAAAAAAGAGGATAAATACTTTGAGAAAACAAAGTATATAAAAGGCCCGAGTTAACGGGACCTAAAATAAAACGGGTTATGGCTTCCCGAACCCATTAAGTTAACTAGGTAGAATTAACCTAGTTAGTAATGGGTAATGAAATGATAAACCATGGGTTCTAGTTTCATTTGTAAATTCTTGAAACTATAGGTACTAAAGTCTTCAAGTAGGAAACTAATTTTATTAAAACGAATAATTTAAACACAACACACACATAGAGCGTGTGTGCGTGTGCGTGGGGGACGACCAGAGCAGGAAGAAAAGGAGTAAAACCCTAAACACCACAAAATCTTCCAATTGAAGGTGCAATTGAATACCAAACTCGGATTTGAATACATATAAACGATCACCGAGCTAAGGGGATCGTAAGGTATGTCGAAATTTATAGTTTGGTAATATGTTAAGTTTGTGATAATCATGCATGAATGGAATTTTAGTGTGAATGATTGAATGTTATAGTGAAATTGACACTAGTACAAGTCTAGGAACGAACCCTAGATGTGAAATTGGTAATTAAGTGTCATAAACAAGTGATTGAAGGATTAACCTTGTAAGTGGTAAATGAGTTTTATGAAAATATGATGAACACTTGAGTTAGAATGGTAAAATTGTGAAACTTGATGTTTAAATGCAAGTAATAGATGTTGTTTATGTATACTAGACATCAAGGCTTGATTATGATACGAAAATATGGTTAGAGATTTATCATGAACTTGAACAATGAATGCATAAAAATCTTGCCTACAAGATGTTCAATAAAATGCCTAAATGAGTGGTTGAACTAGATTGTGCATTTTATATGATTAAAGGCAGTTGACTTTTTAAGGTCAAACCAACCTATAATATGATTGAATAATGATTTTGATATACAATCTGTAAGATGGCATAGTCGTGAAAATTGATGACTAATCTGACCATCTTGCGAATTATTAATGATAGTTTGACGCTAGACAAGCTAGGTGGAAGCTTGGAGAAGAGTCGAGTCAAACGGATCGCGAATGAAGGAAAAGTGTATTTGAGCGCAGGGTAAGTAAAACTTACGCCCACTCGTAGTGTATATATATATATCCATTTTATAGGATATAAATACAATAAGGGATTGTATCCGAAATATGAGTTTCGACGTGAATTGATATGGGTCGGAACGAATAAAAAGAGGAAAACCATGTTAATGGTAATAAGGGAGTCGAAATGGTAAATAGTAATGAAATGACATAGATAAAAGAGTTTTGGAATGGCCACTTAGTAAGATAAGCCTAATCGAACAATAAGGGTAAAATGGTGATTTGGTCACATATAGTTGGATAAAAGTTGAAGTTCGAACGACACCATATGGCTTAAACCATGTTGGGTCGAACGCGTAAGAAAAGAATTTAAAGGTATAGTCTTAGTGAGATAGTCGAAACGGGTCAATTAGTGATTTCAACACCATTTGACAAATGGTGACTGACAAGTTTTTATTAAGTACAATGCTCACGTGGTGAATAGGCTTATGGAAAAAAATCTCATTGCTATGAATTAGCAAATCATGAAGGCAAGGTATTAAAACGGGTCAATACTTTGACCCGAGCCAGGTACACATATTTAAGCTTTTAGTTATACATACGATTGTTGGTCAAACATTTAGCGAAAGTCCTTTGTCGTAAAATGAAGGACTAGAGCTGACCAAAACGCCCTTGATGGGTAAATTGAGGAAACGACCCGTAGAGGTTGTTTAGGAACTTGCATTATGGTTGTGGAATCAATAGATATGAATAAAGTTATAGACATGCACATTCATGGGTCAAATGTATAAAAATGGTCATTTTGCGAAAAAGGATTAGTCGAAGTAGGGGTGTTCATCGGTTCGGTTTATGGTTTATTTGGTTTATTCGGTTTTCAAAATTTTGTACCCCAAACCAAAAACCAAACCAAACCAAATAAGGAATATGCAAACCGATCCAAACCAAACCAAACCAAATTCAATTCGGTTTGGTTTCGGTTAGAAACCAAATAAACCAAATCTAACCAAATTGCACTAAGTACTTTTTTTTCCTAATTTATATTTATGTTTATGTTCCAACTTTCGAACATCGCAACTGATTTATACCTAACAATATATGATTACAAGAAAGTTTCAATGCGAAATAAAACAAACACATCCATAAAGTAGTCGTAGTCACAACCACAAAGTTAAAGCTTCAAAACAAAGATCATAGAAACTATAAATAGTTAACAAGTCTAATGGCAAAAAAATATAAATAATCTTCAAACATGAGTCTTCCTCCAAGAAAATATAGGTCTTAAGTTCTCTTATTTTAGAAATGAGTGGGTTTGAGTTGGGGTTTTAGATTTACATTTGGTATTTTGGGATGCATAAAAATAACTATTTTAGGCTAATAAATTGTATATGATTTATAAAATATTATTATTTTTATTTAATAATTAATTAAGTTAAATGGTTTATTCGGTTATCCAAATAAACCGAATAAACCAAATAAAATAAAATGTAGATCCATAAACCGAACCAAAAACCATATTCACAATTCGGTTTCGGTTAAAAACCAAACCCAAAACCGAATTCGTTATTCGGATCGGTTTATTTGGTTACGGTTACGGTTCGGTTTACGGTTTTTATTTGGTTACGGTTTTTTCTGAACACCCCTAAGTCGAAGGGTAAAAATTTGGGATTTTAGGTTCCTTATGTCAAATCCACCGCAAAAATAGTTGTGGTGGAAGAAAAGTAGTTAATTAGTATGGTAAGTCGAAGTGCGAAAAGAAAATAGCGAGTTTGATACTTAATGTATAAAAGATCCTCTAAACGGGTCAAAACAAATTATGCACAAAACTTGGATAATGGTCGCATAATTCACAAAAGTCGTGAATCTGAAATAAAGATTTTGTATCAAATGCATTGAGGTGTGACTTATGATCAATTAGAAACAAGTTGTGATTTTTAAACACAAACGGGTCAAGTTTGTAAGAGTCTCTCGCGACGCGCGAGAGACATAAAAGCTGGAAAAATTATTTTTATTAGTCGTTTGACGCGTAGAACTTGTTTAAACTTATATTTAAGTTATCAGAACTAACTTTTATGTTGGTTTTGATCAGAGGTGAATATCAAGAGTACCCGGATGAAGATCAAGCGAAAAAAGGAACCGAACACGTGAAAAAGAACCTTCCGCAAGTCTCGTCGTCGTAGCTTTTAAGCGACGAACTCAATTACGCTATGTTGTTCTAAACTGTAAATTGTAAAAGTTTTTAATAAACCCCAATTTTGTAATATATATGTGCTCATAATCACATGTTTATTTTCGTAAATTATACGAAAACCGTTAAATAATATTAAGGGTGTTACATTCACCGATTAAACATTAGGGAGGAAACTCTCTGGTAGGTGAGGCGGTGAACATTAATGACCTGAACAACCTGAAAGTATATCTGGCTCAGATGAATTCTGGGCATGTGGGGGTTCGATATTCGGGAGGCCTGAGGTTCATGATGCCTTTCATTGCAAACGAGTATGCCAAAGCTTTTCTAGAAGATAAGGTGGTAGAATGGTCGAAGTGGGTTTTCAACCTGGAAATATGGGAAGGGTAGGATTTACAGTTTCAGAGGATAGCCTGGATTTCCATATCTGGAATTCCGATGAGACTCTGGGATTGCTTAATGTTCAACTACATTGTAAGTAAGTTTGGGAGAGTTGTCAGCGAATCTGACGCGTCTTGCCATGATGGGATGCTGACGAGTGACAAGGTGGGTATTTTGGTTTATGATGGAGTTAAGATTGAAGAAGAAATCAACGTGGTATCTAAGGGGAAGGATCATAAGGTTTAGATATCAGAGATTCAGGAGGGCTGGGCGCCGGAGTTTATTGAATTTTTTACTGAAAAGGTGACTCGCCGGAGGTTCCATTGGATGAGACTGTTGGAGTAGAAGTCGAAGGGATGCATGGGAAATCATATGCATGGGGATCAGTCATCTCATGGGAAGGAGAAATGACCAAATGATGGCGGGTGCATTGATGATGGTGTCGGTGATTGTTAGAATGTTTTGAGACCGTTGGTACTTGAGTTTAAGAGTGTAGGGCTTGTTTGTAATAGTTTCGTAATGTAAAGGGCCAAAAGTGAACATTTTGTAAAGCTGGCCATTAGTGGTGGCGTAATTGTGACCCCAACATAATTATAATTACTCTGGGTAATCAGACTTTATAAATATCAAGGCTCCACTCTTAGGTTTCCAAGTTTCTTGGACTAAGGTGGTTTTGTGTTATTCATTTGTGCAATCTTTTGATTCTTGTGCTTAAATCGATATACAGGCTCTTTGATTGTGTTTATCATTATGGGATTACCAATCAACTTTTGTTGATTCATCCTTGGTTAAGATTCTTTATCTTATTCGTGGTTTTCTTAATTTTTTTACTCAAACACCTAATCTATAGCTGTGATCATTATCACTGTGATCCAAAGCTGAGTTGAGACTCACAATTTGGTATCAGAGCCTTTGTGCTCTTGATTGACGGATATTTGTTAAGATTTTGATGGTTTTAAAGGTTTTTCAAAGTTTTCAAGGTTTTTCAAAAGTTTTGGGCTGTTTTGGTGTGATTAGAGGGTTTTTGTTCGTACTAAAACCCTTCTGGGCATATTAAACTTGAAGGCGATGTAGATATCATTGAAGACAGCGTAGTCACTGATGACTGTTGTGAACGTCAATCAAAAACATATTTAACCTAATAGATAGGGTAAGCAGGGTATCGAACCAAAGGAGTATTGTGGAAAGCATTATGAATTAAGAACTATTAAACTAATTTCAATAATGGAAAATCGGTTTGTTTGAGAGTTAATTAAACTACGAATTATGAAAACGAAGTTGTAATCAATAGGAGAAACAATGGTTCCTTCGGATTTTAGATTCAAAGCAATGAAAATTACGTGTTTAAGTTGTGACAATCATATAGACATGATTGTTGAATTTGATTAACTGATTGTGATTATCCTAAGACTACTTACTTCGATTGTAAAAACAACGGAAGGTTATCAAAAGAACAATCAATTGGAATTACTAACCCTAACCCCTGTCAATTGTATCCTAATTACTAGAAATCTCAGGAATTGAATGAATTAGAATGAAGCATTAAGTAAAAACAACCGTTTACAATTCAATTAATCAAAATCAAACCGTAAAAAGCATCGAATGCTTAGATTACCGGAGTGCACAATTGCTTCAAACACATAAAAGTCAAAACTTACAAGAATCCTCCATCCAGAGGAAACCACTAAGAACTTAGCCGCTCATGGTAGCTGATTGATCTTCAAACACTTGTGAAACGGCTGAATTCATGATCAATTCGGTTGTTGTGGTGAGAAATATGATGAAGATGATGAAAATTGGTTGCCCGAAATTCTCTAGTTGCTGCCAAAATTCGTAGTAGATCCAGTGTTTTCAAAACTAGGGTTAAAAACCCTTTAATCCATGCTGAAAAAATCAACTCTGTTCGGGCCCTTAAAACATGTCGTAGGCTACGGTCATCAGACCGTAGCTTACGGCCCCTTATATGCTGCATTAGTATTTCAACCGTAAGTCATGTGTGCCAGCCGTAAGTTCCATTTGAGACCTGATGTGAACTTTTTATGAACCTTATGTCAACCGTAAGTTACGGTCTGATGACCGTAACCTACGTCGCAAACTTCAAACTCATCTATGCCTCACATACAACTTTCATGTATTGACGCTTCAGCCCCCTAGACTTCAATCTTTTGTATTTCTCACACATCCGATGTGAATGCAGATGCCCATCGCTTGCGTCAATCACGTATCGTAGCTTAAACAAATGAACAAGACCGGTGCTGAAAAGAGCAAAATATAAAGTTGGTGTATGTTGAAGTCCATCCGGACGGATGGACATAGGCCATCTGGACGGATGGTGTCAGGCCATCTGGACGGATGGTGTCAGGCCATTCGGAAGTGTTAGTTGGTTTGCCATCCGGATGGATGGAGATCCCCATCCGGACGGATGAGGCCATCCGGAGATCGACTGGTCCGGATAAGCTGTGACTATAAATAGGAAGCTTGGGTCTTGACATTTGTAACTTTGCTGATTAAAGAGGGGAAACTCTATCAGTTTGACTTCTCAGTTTTGTACATGTCAGATTATTAATTGAAATCAGTTTATAATTACATCTTCGTGCTCTATCCACACACGTGATTGGATTCCGCACAATTCACGTAATGTTATGCATTCAACGTTCGGAGGAATTCATACGATCCTGAATTCACATCCAAGGTGCTTTATAACCCGAAACACGTCCCGAACGTAGCCGTTCACCTTGTTTATCAAGTTCGGACACTCCAGTTCACTTCCACGCACTTTAACTTCACCAAATTAAGCATTTAACCTGAAAAATCATAATTTCACTTAGTTATCACATTCAAAGCATATAAATACCAAAAACGCAATAAAATACGTAAGATAAGAACATTAATGCTCGGTTTTCAACCTCTCCATCACATTCCCACACTTATCATTGCTTGTCCTCAAGCAACCGTCACAAACATTACTCACCATATTAACGAATCACCTTCAATTCCCTTACCGAATTCACAATTCAAGGTCCCAAGTCATACCCGTCCCATAGACTGACACAATCGAGGTAGTGGCTCCGGCTGGCGAGGCGATGGCTAATGATGGTCATACGATGGATGAAGTTGGTTCGGAAAAAAAACATACCTTATTGGGGTACGTTTAGGATGACTGTTGAAAATGCATACTTGAAGCACAATAAAAAGGAACAAGGTAGTGTTTTTTTTTGTAATATTCCAGCATACCCTTCATTTGACAAATCAAGGTTGTTATCATGTATGTTGGAAACTCAAAGGGCTAGCCAATATGTTTTATTAAAGAAGCATTCTTGAGTGCATCAACCGTATGCATAATGCCGACATCAATAGCTTCACCCTTTCAATCGCTCCACTTAGTTTCTGGTAAAGATTGGGCGGCTACCGGTGGTGAAGAGTCAGTCTTGTTGGTGCACTTGTGTCTGTACTTTGTCTGTATTTTGTCTTGTTACTGAACGATGTCTTTGTTAGTCTTGTAAGTTTGACCAAGTCAACCATCCTCCTGGTTTGACTTGGCCAAACAGTCGACATTATGTTTGTAAGATGGCTGAGTCGAAGGATGGTCATCGAAGGATCACTTATATCCTTCGATGATGATGAGCTCGATAGATGGACCTTCGATGGATGGACCACGAAAGATCACATCTTTCGAGGTACATCCGGATCATTCGAGCTATTTCTGGTCGATAGATGATCCTTCGATCATCTTATCTGATCCTTCGACCAGACCTGCTGGTTTGGGTATAAATACCCGTGTGTTATGTTCATTTCGATAGTTGGACAGATAGGAAAAACAGAGAACACACACACACACTAGAGAGAGTTTGCAAGACTGATTTGTAAACATTGAGCTGTAACTGGACCTTTCATACGTTTAATACAAGTGGTGTTAATCGTTGAACTTTGCGTGTCGTGTTATTGCGTGTTCTATCTCGGTTTGCTATTTCGGTTGGATTCCGCACAAACGGAGTGGTTCGTATACAAGGATTAGGCGACTAGATCCTCCCCTAGCCGGACCTACAAGTGGTATCAGAGCCTTGGCTCTTCTCCTTGTTAAAACCGAGTGTGTTTTCGGGTGTTTTCCGGGTGTTTGAAGTTTATATTTTTCTGGAAAAACTTGTTAAAATCGGGTTTAAGCTTGTATGTTTGCTTGGTGTTTTGTTGAAAACCTTGTTGTTCATCATGTTCTCATGTTAGTTTTTGGTTTTCATTAAACATTTTAGCAAAGTCTTGTGTTCGGAAGTTTAACTTTCACCGAAAATTTATAAGTGTTCTTGCTATCTTCTTTGTGTTCTTCATAAAAACTACACCTTTGATCTTAAAAATTTTAAATTTCAAGTGTTTGTGTGTTGGGAAGAGTAAACTGATTAAAATATTGGGATCATTACCCGGTTGGTGAAAAACCTGCATGTTCAGACCTGAAAGATATGGTCTGAACATACTTTCTGCCGAAAGTTCTCACCAACCCGTCAACTTTTCACCAACCTGTCTCCATTGTCAACTGTGTCAGAGCAAGTTCGAAAGATATCCTTCGAACTCGAAAGACCATCTTTCGATCAGTGGAGGTTCGATAGATCTTCATCCTTCGAACCAAGGAATATTTTCGAAACATACATCTTTCGGTCTACTGCTCATTTTCGAAAGACTAGGATCCTTCGACTGGGGAGTCTTTCGAAGTCATCCTTCGTGTTCATCCTTCGGTCTACAGTTCATTTTCGAAAGATAAGGATCCTTCGTTGGAGAATCTTTCGAAAAACATTGTTCGAAACTCAACAGTGATCTTTCGAACACTGTTGATCCTTCGAACAGGTGTTGATCTTTCGATCATTAGTCTGTTTGTGTTTAACAGTTTGTGTTTTTCAAGTCTTTCGACAGGTATCCTTCGGCTGATCAAAAATGAACCCAAGGTGGAATACACTGGTAAATACAGAAATGTACTATGGTACTCCGTCTCCCGCACCGAAACAACCTATCAGAGCAACTGATATGTTCGGAAATCCATTACCTGTTCGATCTACCAGACCAACAGACATGTATGGCAATCCTATCCAAGTTCCGGTTCCTCCAAAAACAGACATGTACGGAAATCCGCTTCAACCAGTTCCTCAACCGGTGACTGAACAGCAAACCCAAAGGCCTCCTGTAACAAAAAATTTACATGGCAATCCCGTTCAAGTTCCTGTTAAGCCAGCTCAGCATGGGAACCAGAACCCTTTCAGAAATCAAGGAGACCAGCAGAATCAGAACAGGAACAATGAGCGTACGTTGATACCTGTCAACAACCAAAGCCAAGCAGGACCATCAAATGCTAACCAGGCACTTGTGGTTCAAGTATATGAAGGTGGTGATTGGTCAATCAAGTTGAGTAGTGATGCTCCAGTTGGAACAGCTTGTTTTGCTGAGGTTGTAAAGGATTTAAATCACGCCAGTGGTGGAGAATCTTCCGCCAATGGTGGTGAATCTTCTGAGGATGAAGACTCTTCTGGTTATAGTAGAAGTTCGAATGAAGAATCCTCAAGTTCAGGCGATGATCATTTGGATGACACATCAAGTGCGTCAGTTGATGCAAATGTTGATGAGCTTTTGGAGGAAGCTGCAGCAGGAACTGATAGAAGATCTATTTTGGTGGATCAAGCTGCTTATTCTTCGTCTTCTCTCCATTCAGCCTTTATGGCGAATGTCGACAGTTCATCAAGTCAGGTATGTGTCGATGAACCCACTTCTGCTGTTTGTGATAATTGTGATACTTTGCATGTTAAATGTGCTGATTTAGAGGCAAACATGTCTGAGTTGCAAGGCAAACATGATGCTTTACAAGCTAGTTTGTTTGACTTGCAAGACAAACATGTTTCTTTGAATGATAAGTGGTGTGAATTGCAAAGCAAACACGAGGCTTTGCAAGAGAAATATGATGTGACATTCATTCATAATCAGAAATTGACCGTTGATCTTTCGAAGTGCACTGAAGCCAACATGTTTTATGAAAACCATGAAAAGGAATTTAAAACGATGATTGAAACTTTAAGAAAAGATAAAACCGAGCTGACAAAAATGGTTTCCAGAAAACAAACTGACATAAATTTGTATATCACTCGTCTTGAGATAATGCAAAAAGAGATGGCTTGTGTTAAAACTGAAAGTGAGGCGATCCGACTCAAGTTAGACAGTTATTTGAGTTCTAGCTATGTGTTGGATCACATCATTGATGTTGAGAAAGAGAAAAGGGATGTCACATGCATAGGTTATAAGCAATGTCCACCACCTGTCAGACACAATTATGATGCACTGCCTGATGAGGAATATAGAACTCACTTTGAACCATCTGTTCCTCTAGATGTTAATGAATTTGCTACAGGACTCGGATACAAGAAAGAAGTATCGTCAGATTCAGATGCGTCAGCAGATACCTTTGTAACTGCTGAACCGAATCAGGATCCTCCAGTTGTGATTGAGGATACTGATTCTTCTGATGATGAATCTGATGATACTGATTCAGCAAAGTCTGATGCGGTGATCAAAGAAGAGGACATACCTCTCGAGAATCATATTCTGTGTGATCCTCCTGCAAAACCCGCTAAGACTATTGCAACTGAGTCCTCGTCTGAGAAAGAGTCGGAGAGTGTGGATTTGCTGTACACTCTTGTTGGTGATGATAAAATCTATTCAGACAAAGATTTTCCCATTAAGAATGTTAATCAATCCTTAATCAGTAAAGTCTTTGAAAATTCTACAACTAAGTTTTTGGGAAAGACAGGATCACGTGTTACAGTAACACAGTGCCCTCCTATCCCTAAGGCTGAAGTTAGAAAACAGTTTGGCAATCAGAAATTACCAACAGTGCAAAAACAGCAAAATCATGCCAAACCAAAAGGTAAAACACCGGCTCAAGGTCAAAAGAAGCCGAATAAGAAGAAGAAGAAGGACGTGAACTTTGTGAAATCTAAGGGAACGGACAAGATTGAAAAGTTTGCAAATCAATCTAACTTAGATTTTGTCCAGAAAGTAACAGTGATGAAAAGGAATGAACCGAATAGTTCAAAACCTAGTACCTCGAGATCACAAAGTTCATCATCGGCTAGACGATCACATGATACTTCGGGGTTTGTTGAACGAAGATCGTGTTTTGAATGTGGTACAATTGGACATATCATTCGAAATTGTCCATATCTTCATAAACAAAAAGCCAAAGTTGATTCCCCCCATGGTAACAGTTACCATAAAAGATCTGTTTCACCAAAACAGGACCCTCGTCTTGTTAAACAACAAGAAGTGAAACAGAGAAAGAAACAACGGAAAAATGTTGAAAAGATTTTAAAACCGGAGGTTGTCCAAACACAGTCTGTTAAGTTAGAAATTAAAAATGAAAAACAAAAACAGATTTGGAAACCAAAACCAGTAACTGTTTCAGGGGGAGCTACATCAATTCCGAATCATCGGGAAATGGATGTCACAATTCTCGATGATGACGGACGACCCAAGTCTGTGAAGGCTTGGGTCCCCCTCTCCAACTAATCTCTGAATGAGTGTGCAGGATGTTCCAGGAGGAACTATTGATAGTCTTAGGATTGTTGATAGTGGAGCGTCCATGCACAAGATCGGCGACATAAGGCTCCGAAATATTGTTACATTTAGGAGAATATTGTTGCCATTGATGGAGAGAAAGGTAAAAGAAAAGAAGACAAAAATGTCTGATGAAAGAATGTTGTTGAATGAAGTTGAAAAATTCGACATGATGAGATATGTACCAAAATTTGGTTGTTATGGTTTTTGATCGGGTCCTCAGGAAAGATTCCAATGAAAAGTACGCGCCTGTAGCACGTCTGAAGCTTTTCGAAGATTCATGGATTTTTCTTCCACAAGAAGTTCAAAGTCCACAAGATGAACGTGTAGGGTACTTTTCTCTACGGTGTGATTGAAGAAAATATGTTGGTTGATCAAACTACACCGGGTGTGCGGATGCCTTGGCGTGGATTGAACAACCGCACACTACTTCTCAAAGAGAAAGACAAAGACCTTTGCTGGTACAATGTGGAAGACCAGCCGGACCCAGAGGTTTTTGATCTTGTTGCTGTGAAGGGATTTCAGTAGCTACAAAATCGACTTTGAAATCCACACCGGGTGGATATCCAGTTTGGGAGAGCACTCAGATTCCTTGCAATGCACGAAGCAGTTGCAGGATACGGTTTTGAATTTCTAATCTCTCCTATACTTGTCGATATTTAAGCTGCTTTATGAATTATTATCATCTCGTACAGCACTTCTTGACCAGACACGTTGATCTCGAATATCACCTCACACGTGATTGTTTCAACATGAAACTCGTCAACGTTGTTATGGTCCACACCGATGACCAACGTGCCGACCTTTTTACCAAAGCTTTTGACAAATCAAGATTTGACTATTTATTATTGGTAAACGGCATTAAGGTCAAGCAAGAGTAAAACCAACATCGGAAAATCATTTTTGTAAATACCTTTGTGTTTTAAAATTTGTCTTAGTTTATTGATTTTAGGGGGAGTAAATCCAAAATTTGAAAATCCAAAAACATTAAAAAAATTTCAAAAACACAAAAACAATAGAAAAGCAAAAATGAGTTTCCTGGCGAGAAAAAGAGAAAATGATAGTACATCAGTGGTCTGTCTAAACCTCTTTAAACCTTAAATGAAAAACGATAAGCAGCTCTATATAAGATGTATCGGTAGGCTCACAATCATTTTAAAGTGTGCAGGGTGATATAAACTTAAACCGACTGAAGACCAGGTGGGAACCATTCATTGGCATATGGTCTTAGTACCGAAATTTCGTTTGAGAGATTGCCGAGGTTCTGAGATATTCGGTCTTTATGCTGCTTATCATCTGGGTATCATGGTTGTATCTTTTACCGAAAAATAACGGGGACGCAAGTCTAGATCTTCCATGATACTATACATACGTGTACATATTGCATTCGACCTCAATAAGTGATCAACAATCACATGTCCCCAAATAAGTGATAAAATATCACATTTATCCGGGAGTCAAGTTCGTCTCTCTGCTGTACGAAAGTACTGACCTGTTCACGGACTTGCTCCTGTGCCTTCATGCATTGAAAATCAAGTTCCTCATCAATAAGTGATTATATCACATAGGGCTTGTTTTCATTCAAAATAAGTGAGAATCTCACATCATATACGGTCAAACAGATGATAATCGGTATACTCACCGGTAAGATGAACCCTCGTGCATACCTTGATACGGGAATGTGTCGTGATGTGGATGAACACCGGTCGGTAAGTATAAATCATACCTTAACGTATCCCCGCGCCATGATTACATCTGATAAGTTGAGCTTATGTGGACAACAATACCGATAATCGTTATAGGATGCTTATCTTAATGTTAACTAACTGAACAACAAGAGCGTTTTGGCATGACCGTACACTGATATGATTCTCTTACGCTCGAAACTCGCAAAAAGTTTGTCTGTAAATATTTATTTAATGCTTTCAGTTTCTGCATCTTTGTATATATTTATTTACTGCTTTCAGTCCTTACATTTCTAATATTAAAACACACCTAAAATCTGTTTTAATATAAACTTTCTAAAAAGCCAAAAAGATTTTATTTCTATCTTATTTTCGATCGTACGATGTTGGATCTCGAGTCTTCGTTACCTGAAACCTGAACGAAAACCAAAACGACTGCATCTTCATAAACGGTCGAAATTTACAAGTTTTGAAAGTTAAACACTAAAATTGACAAATTTGTTAAACTTTCAAACTGTCGGACGGTGTTTGTTTGAACAATGGTCACATGTGTGTCATTTGCTTATGATATTCCAGGCAGTTGTTCTCATTACGCGTTTAGATTTCTTGCATGTGCAGATTCTAAAGGCAAGGAGAACATGGTCGATGACAAGCTTCGGAATGAAGACACGACCTGAAGGCACTCAAGTGATGAAGATGATCGAGTTGCCGCTGACTATCATCAACACCACAAGGATCTCACTTCATAAAGAACAAGTATTTCACGAGCATAACTCAAGGGGGAGCTTATGTTAAGGGGGAGTTTGTCAACACACTTCCTACATGAAACGGGGAGTTTGTTGGTACACTTTCTGCTTACAAGACGTGAAGACTTTGAAGATCCTCCGACATTGAAGACTTGAAAAGAAGTCAAAGACTTAAAGACACGAAGGACCTACAAGAATGAAGATCAAGACAAAACTATCTCGAAGATCAAGACAAAGCTACAGCCAAGGGGGAGTTTGTTGGTGCACTTGTGTCTGTACTTTGTCTGTATTTTGTCTTGTTACTGAACGATGTCTTTGTTAGTCTTGTAAGTTTGACCAAGTCAACCATCCTCCTGGTTTGACTTGGCCAAACAGTCGACATTATGTTTGTAAGATGGCTGAGTCGAAGGATGGTCATCGAAGGATCACTTATATCCTTCGATGATGATGAGCTCGATAGATGGACCTTCGATGGATGGACCACGAAAGATCACATCTTTCGAGGTACATCCGGATCATTCGAGCTATTTCTGGTCGATAGATGATCCTTCGATCATCTTATCTGATCCTTCGACCAGACCTGCTGGTTTGGGTATAAATACCCGTGTGTTATGTTCATTTCGATAGTTGGACAGATAGGAAAAACAGAGAACACACACACACACTAGAGAGAGTTTGCAAGACTGATTTGTAAACATTGAGCTGTAACTGGACCTTTCATACGTTTAATACAAGTGGTGTTAATCGTTGAACTTTGCGTGTCGTGTTATTGCGTGTTCTATCTCGGTTTGCTATTTCGGTTGGATTCCGCACAACCGGAGTGGTTCGTATACAAGGATTAGGCGACTAGATCCTCCCCTAGCCGGACCTACAAGTCTTAGGAGGTCCCATCACTTGGCCGATAAGAATGGGATAATCGACTATTTACTCGCCAAAGGGGGGATATACTTGGAATTCGAATTTTGAAAACGAAGAGAAGATTGAGCTTGCTAAAACTATTGGTATACTTGGCGATAATGATGTTAATAATTTGAATATTCCATGTGAATGTGACTTCCAAAATAATAGAAAATTTATTAAAGATGCACATGATACGGTTCATCTTGGTGAGTATATGTGGCACATTCATACCTCACGTGGGAGTGGGATACATGGAACAATGAAAAATTTGATTAATATTGGTGGATTTCTTGGAGATGGGAATTTGTTTCCACTGCATCAATTATTTTATTTCAAGCCACTAGAAAATGTAGGTAAGTTATCCATTACTGAGTTTGGTTGGGGTAAAATAAGAAGCCATCCGTGGTGGTCCGGGTAAATAATTGATCCTTCTAATGGCTACTTAATAAAAAAATTCAACTAGGTTCAGGATTTACAACTCTATGGCTATCTAGTTAGAGCTGAACTATTTGAGCGGATAGTAAATGGGAGACAGTTCATTGCTCAATTCGACCCGGGTGGTACAAGTCTAGAGTCAGGCGAGATGATTAAAGAAGTTGGATTGTTTAAGCGGGTCGTCATAATAATAATAATTCAGAATTGGGTTGATGTTCCTTTTGATCCAGGTGGATTTGGTCCGAAAGCAAAACTTGAGGACGAGTTTTTTTGAAGACGGGGAATATGATGCACATATGCCTAAATTGAATTAAATATTAACGCTATCTTTTATTTATTCAAATTTTAATTTCCTAATCTTTTTTATTTTGTTTCCTATTTGATAAGTCATGTGGTTGAACTATAAATAGGGGATTTAGGGTTTATTGTTATTTAGTTTTTGGTTGATTAACCTTTGGTTCGATTTATGGTCTTTGATTATCAATTGTTTCTTGAGCCATTTGATCGCTTCCAAAACTGCATCATACACGGTAGTGCAAGTGTCCACTTGGTGTATCTGGAGGAGTTGGAACAAACTGATTTTCTAGCAGGAGAAACCGAATTTCCGAAAGATTATGGAAGACATCAAGGCTCCCGGTTTCTTGTGGCTTAAGAATTGCTCGAAAGCGAGAGACCTCACTTGGGAGACTTGGCTGGATTTTGATTTATTAGGCTTGGGAGTTTAACGGTTAATGGTTTTGATGTCCTTATTGTTTACTACTTTCTGTTGTGGTTATAGATGCTGTACTGGTTGGGGCTAACGATTTTGGTTGGTTCAGTCATTGCTTTAATTTGCTGGCCGTTAAAAAAAAATTATTCTGCCTCGAGATTTATTGCAAACAATTATGTTTTGATTACTAAACTACCCACATAGTTAATAAAAAGCAACCAAACACTCCATAAATTAGCCCCAAGTGATAGACAATGCATATGTTTTTGATTGTTTGTATTTATAATAATCACATCTTTACGATACTTAAATTATTTTAATTCAATTTATAGTTTCTTACTACTACAAACTACCAAAAATCATTCACTGCGGATTATATTTGAAAACAAACTCAACGGATTAAACTGTAAATTATTAAACAAATAGTCACTAGATGATTTTTCTTGATATGCAAAATTTAAGAGGTTGAAGATGCAACATAGAACGAGTGCAAATACTCAGATTATGCAAGAATACCATGATGTACAATAATTTAGAGAATTTTTATTTTATCACACTTTTTAAACTTCATTACAATGGAATACCTTATTTGAAAATGTGTAGTAATTTCACTTACCAAAACGCAACCGTATGTCATCTGGATTGAATCTTCTAAGAAAACCAATCCTTTCTTTGCCAAAGATGCGTAAATACGTCGACCTAAAAAGATCCACCATGAGGGGGAATTGTAGACCAACAAAAAAAGCAATCGGAATCAAAGCTAATCCACATAACGGAGCAAGCATCCATAGTTTTTCATCACAAAAGACAAGGAACAAGGTTGCGCTAAAGGCAACCATCATGGCTGTTGTAGAAAGTAATAAGGAGAAAAGTCCAATAAACAATCTCCTTGGCAAACTTACTAGAAAGTCTTTCTCGGCAAAACGTGCTGTAAGAATAGACATGAACACTAGTAATGCCGTACTGGATGCGAATAATGAGATTGCATCTGATACAGCGAAGACAATGAACGCACTTTTCCTTCTAAATAATGGAGTCCCCTTTTCTTGATGGCTTCCACCTGGTACGGTAATTGCAGCTGCAAATACGATTGTGGTAATTAGTGCAGCAGTGATACTACATGACTCTGCTGTAGTTTTCATCCACTGTTCTCCTTCCTTCACCATGTTCTCATGTTCCCTTGTGAAAACCATATCTGGTGTCTCCTTAAAAATGTTCTCTTCAGTAATATATGTAGGAAACACAAGTTTCTTCACTTCCTACAAATTAGCTTAACTTGGTTATGCTTATAGAAAATCGCTTCGCAATACACTTATCTTTAATGGTTAAAATTATTTTGTACCTCACGCCATTGAAGCTCTCGCTGAAGCTGTAATGCTGCACCGGTTCTTTGATTGAGTACACTTGAAGGCGCCAATTTTCCAACCAAGTGCAAGATATTGTTTTCAGAAGAATCTTTATATGTTCTATAAAGGTTTTTACGCTCGCCAATGTCATAGATAAGGTTGTAGATTTTTTCAGAACGGTTTATTATTGCTAACTGAATGATGTCATACCCACTTTTATCTTTACTTTGAATTGCTTCAGGTGATCTAAATAAAATCTCATCAATAACTTTATAAGCATTCTGAGATGAAGCCTCAAGAATTGGTCGGGTATAATGGGGGTGATGAGTACCAGAGTAGTCCAACTTGTCTATTTCATCACATACTAATTCTAAAAGCTTTTTCGCTTCATCCCATTCCCTCTTTTTGTTCTCGATATGCCTGACGGGTGGAACTGAGACTCGAGAAAGCAATAGTTAATAATGTTAATCAATTGTTTTAAGAAGATCAATTACTTAAACTAAGTTGGCAAGGAATGAATTTACTCCATACCCTTACCTAGTATGTTTGTACCCTTCCACCAGATGATATAAAGCACAAGGAGTATGTGATAAGCGATCACTATGAGGAGGAATATAAAGGTAAAGGCGGATATAACCATGGTAAGTGGTGCTGAACAAGTACAAAAAGCATTATTAGTAAAATACAAATCAATTTTAGCTCAAATATATTCTATTAATTCTTGAGTTGTTTTTTTTTTACCTGCGAGTAGTGACCATGCAAGCAACAAACCCTTTTCGATTGGATGCGACCATTTGCGAGAAAAATAAAAAAGATCCCCTTTTCTTAATATTATTTGAAGTAGAATGAATGCAGGGTACAAAAAAAGTGCTATAGTATGCTGAGCTACCGAAATCAACGTTTTCACTGTATAATAGTATGTAGCTGAAATAATAAACCACAATCAATAACCCTTAAAATATTATTTAAAAGAAACAAAAAAAGAATAATAAATGAAAAAAATTTGATATACATAAGAAACATACCAGCATAAGGATATATGAGTGTTTCCCAATAGTCTAGCCCACTCGGAAAAGTTTTAGCTATTGCCATGAGTACATTGTCACTTTTTGAAGCAAACTTAGGAAAATTTTGCACCAACTCTAATGCTAAACCTACAAGCATAAACAATAAAATGTCACTTTTCAAAGCAATGTGCCATACTTTTATGTTACATATTGCCTGCCAACTTACTGTATTGTTTTGCAGAAATAGCATTAACCAGAACGCGAACCCCAATTTCATCATCAATAGAGCCGGCTAAAGAAGATGGCAACTCGGTTTTGCAATCATCATTGTTAGCTTTCAACAAATATCCTATGGTATCAAGATGCATATTTTGATAAGCTTTTTTCAACGGTTCTTCACCAAATTGGTCTCTAATTTGTAACAACTTGCTGTTCTTTTTAACCAGGAGTTCAGCTCCTTGTTTGTTCCCAACAATCGCAGCAATGTGAAGAGCTGTGCTTCCATCAGAGTCCCTCTGTTGAAGTACTTGTTCATCATCTATATATAAAAACAACTTCTTCACAAAATCATTATGACCTATTCCAACAGCAGTGTGAAGTATCGTGCTACCATCACTGCTGATTGCTTCTGTCGCGAGGTCTTTATTTTCTTTTAGTATGGATTCCGCTTTCGACCAATCCCCCTTTATTGTAAATCTACATAAAGTCCTCCTATTTACATTCTTTGAATGGCGATGTAAATTCGTCTCATGTTTGATCATGTTTTGCATATCTTCATTAATTGTTTCTTTTTCCATTGGAGCTAAGTCTTTGCGCACTATTATTTCTTTTAAATTTTCGCCTTTTTCAATGGTGCTTGTTTCAGCTAAAACAACATCTATGTCTTCTGTTTTTGTTTTTGTTTTTGCATCTGAAGTTTCTGTAGTTGAACCTGTATACACTTCAAAAATTTTAATTCCAAAATGTACCTATTCTAAATTCTAAAACTCAACTATGAAATCTAACTTTCTTGCCTTTGTTGCTGGTGTTATATATTGGCTAGCTAACTAACTTGACCTATGAGATTCCATTGTGGCCTAATCAATATCGCCAATTTTTATCCATTGCAATAGTGCTGCTATAATGGCTAAGCTATACAATCACGTGTAAAAGGGCAGGTTTAGACACTTAGGGGTGACATATGTTGAACTTCTATGGTCACAAAGGTCACATGCGAATCTAGCAGACCATTTAAACATGGGGTTGGTTGAGACGATTGAAGATTTGAATTAATTGTTGAAATTTGATTTGACAATTACGCTGAACTTGAAGGAAAATATGTTCCCACTACTAGAAAACTACTATTATTCCTACAAAATTTCCTACGCATTTCCTACAAACGAAAATTCCGACACTTTTCCCACGAAAATCCTACGAACAAGAAAGAGTCTTAGTTTTGTGACAAAAAAAGCCACAAATTGTTATGCGTAGGAAAAGTGTCAGAAATTTCCCACATATTTGTTCTCATTTTAACCATTTGTCGGAAATTTGTAGGAATTGGTATGCGTAAGAAAAGTGTCGGAAATTTCCCACGGAATTCGGACGGAATTCGTTTTCATTTTAACGATTAGTAGGAAATGCGTAGGATTCCAGTTTATCAAAAAAAATTCATAATAAATAAAATTAATGATATTAAAATATAAAGTTTTATTATTTATAAAAATATATGTTATTTTTTATTTTATTTATTACTATCCGTAGGAAGAGTGTCGGAAATTCCGACAAATTACTTACGGAATGGATAAAAAATATTTGTAATACATTTTATATGTTATTTTAAAACTAATTTATTAAAATCCGTAGGAAATGAGTCAGAAATGCCGACATATTTCATACAAAATGGTTTTTTATTAATATCCTTAACGAAATTGTGTATTTGGCTCACTAATGTCTTAAACCTAATGCCAAAGGGGTTAATAACTAATCTAAACCATAAGAAGAGTTTTGTAAGGGGGCCTATGTTGGTGTTTATGGATCGATAAAAAAAATTTACATATACATATAGGGTTTTTTCATAAAAAAACGTGGCTCTCAAAATATCAGGCCCTGACCGGTGGTCCTCCCCGACCACCCTAGGGCCGGCCATGCTAAACAACATTCTTTATTTTCAAATCACGTTTGTTTTACATTATTATTTATTCGGTTTCGCCACAACGCACGACGTAAAAAAACTAGTTAACATTTATTCATAACATTAAATAGGTTTGTCACATTCTGTTGGAATTGTGTAGGAAGAAAAGTTGATTTAGTATGAAATGCATAGGAAAAAAGAATAAAAAAATAAATTTCGTAGGAATTGCGTAGGAAAAAGAATACATTCCGTTGGAATTATGTAGAAAAAAAAACTAATTTCGTAAGAAATGCGTAGGGAAAAAGAATACATTCCGTTGGATTTGTGTAGGAAGAAAAAATTATTTCGTAGGAAATACGTAGGGGAAAAGAATATATTCCGTTGGATTTGTGTAGGAAGAAAAAAAATAATTTCGTAGGAACTGTGTAAGAAAAATAAAATATATAAAAATTATATAATAAAAATAATTATAATTGATTTATACACAAATTTTAAAAAATAAATATTCCGTGGGAAAGTTGAGAAAAATTAATTCCGTTAGAAATGTGTAGGAGAATTCTAACGAAACATTTGTGTGGGAAATGCGTAGGAGAATTTGTAGGAAATGCGTCAGAAAAAATTACCCACGAGCAAAATTCCCACAGCCCATTTTCGTGGGAAATCCGTGGGTAAACGCAGTTACCCACGGATTTCCCATGGAAATTGACGTGAGAATAGTAGCAGTTTTCTAGTAGTTTGCTCATCAATACCATGATAATGTTTGGTATTGTAAATAGAAATTAGAAAGTAAAAGATATAGCTAGAAAAATGAATCTTCGTATTACATCACATTCCTTGATTATAATAAAGCGAGTTTTACCAAGCATCGTGGTGTGACTCCTAATGAACTTTGTTACCATCAAGCGAGTTACGGTGAACTTGATTATAACCACTTCTAACTATATTATGCCACGTGTTATGACATTATTGGACAAAGGTAGAGCAAATGTATCAACATTGTAAAAGTACAATCACTCCAACAAACTATGTTCTAAATTATACTGACTCATAATTAATGCCCACCACATAGTGAATTGGTATGATTTTAGCTTTTTATTGTAGTGCTATTAAAGTTTTTACATTTATAATTAGGATTATGTTTAATAAAAAACAATGTTTGAGACGTAATACTAACTTATGTGAATACGTTTACCCCACCAACTAGGAAATAGAAAAAAGAAAACCCCCACCCATCTCTGTTTCTTTGATGAGTGGCCATGAGGAACTAGGCAGAAAACAACCAAATCAAGAAAAATTACACCAACTAGACTAATTACTACGTACTAGACTTCCTTGATCTATGGTTGATCCAAAGGATTAGTTGCGATTTAATGGCCTTCAACATCGTGGATTGCAAGGACTTAAAATTGTTGAAGACTAATTTGGTCCTTTCTTTCCATAATAACAAGAAGTTCATATAAACTTGCTATGTTAGGTTGTGTTGGGGGGGGGGGGGGGGGGGGGGGGGGGGTTATTCCACGGTCCTCCCAACTGCTAGAGTGATCACACTCCACAAGCTAGTGTTGGATACGTGGGGAGTGACAAAACTTACCCACACTCATTAGAGCAAACCAGCAAGAAAAATGCTGGGGCTTTTTAAGTTAAAGAGTAAAATAGTTAGTTACAATATTTAACGAAAATTGGTGTAAACCCAAAACATGGTATTTATAATATTTGTTAACGAGTAAAATATAACACAAAACCTGATATCTCAAACATGCAAATCTAAAAAGTTATACCACTTTTGTGACACCATATAAACTATTTGTGTAATTAACTTTAATAACAAATAATAGGAACTGCGCCTTTACATTAAGCTTCATTACAAGTATCACGCTAAAAGGCAGAGACGGGCCAATTATAAGTTATCATGTTTTAACAGGTTATATAATCACGTCGGCTATACCAAAATATGAAATAGGGCTCAAACAACGGACCAACCGCAATTACTCCCTTCTACCGACACATCAGAGGCCACTATAACATTATCATCACTGTAGCAATAACCCAGTAAGAGATTACAAAACGGGCATAAAATCAACAAAATTAGTAAGTTTCTATATACGCACCTCATCCTAGGAAACCCCATATCCTTCCCCCTTGAACCCTAGGAAGAGGTCCAAAACGAAGAGTTGCTATGTTTATGAGGTTAAAAGCATAAACAAATAATAAAAACTGGATTAAAAGCATAAAAAAATAATGAAAACTCAAAATTGTTGATATAAGGAAATGAAGATATTGGAGATTTTGATGGATTAAAATGCGTACCTTCTTGCAAACACATAGTAGGCTCGTAGATGGCTTTTAGTTTTTCCCAAACAGCATTCGCCGAACTCAGACTGAAGATGTCTACAAGTACATCTTCAGTAACGGAACCAAAAATCCAACCTTTGACAAGATAATCATATTTGCACATGGTCTCACTGCCATAATCTCTTGGCGTAACAAATGTGGCATCCACGATACCACACATATCGTTACTGCCCAACAGGCAAAGTATTTGTGCTTTCCAAAGAAGGTAGTTGTGCTTGCCAGAAAGTTTCACCGATATAAAGTTGGACACGTTAGCATTTGATGCGTTTAAGTATCCACAGTCTTGTATATCTGCGGTAGTGCTTGGAAGAGCGTTTGCTGAGCTCTCCATTTGAATAGGAGTGGACGGTTTGTAGATCACTGAGGTATATGCAAAGGTATATATAGAGATCAGAGGGAGAGTGATGGACACAACTTTGTACATATGAATAACAGTAACATCCTATGTCAGATTGGGTTTTAAAATCACGATTATTTTTCTTTTTCTTAAATACAACTCACACACCCATTTTATACTTCACAGTCCACAGTAGGACAGCTCACAATAGGAGTCAAACCCCCGACAGAAGGGGGCACAATTTAACATATTAAGATACCATTGAGATAAATGTCCTTTAATAAATATCACTATTATCTATCAATAATTTTCTACAATGTGTTTCTTGATGTAATTTTATTATAGTTTTTGTCGCATTCTCGTGTTCAATATTAAGATTAACAGGATCAGGAGAGAACGCCTCAAAGTGTGAGAACGGTGAGAACGATTCTCAGCCACAAGATTTTAGTGGTTTGTGTCTGAGATTGATGCGGTGACATCTTTGTAAATAATAGGGACCTTGGAACTACCAGGAGGGGTAAAATAGGAAGATTCAAACAAAGGTGCACATGCTAATCACATGCCATTTTCCTCCATCATATTTCAACGACAATAACTTTTTATACGTGATTATTTTTAGAAAAAAATTACACCATAAAACTCAGCGTTTTTTTATCTTTCCAACGAGTATACTATTGATATACTTTTCAAAAAAAAATTAACTGGGTTTTATGGCGTTTTTCTGAACTAGGTGTTTTATGACGTTTTAGACTAGGTATTTTCATGGCGTTTTTCTAAACTAAGTGTTTTTATGGCGTTTTAACCAAGTATTTTCATGGCTTTTTTCTGGACTGAGTGTTTTATTCCATTTCAACTGAGTTTTTTCATGGCGTTTTTCTGAACTTAGTGTTTTATGGCGTCTTTACAGTACCAATTATGATTTTTCTGAGGTCAAAAATTTTAATTTAGGCGGTTAGACACAAAAAATGGTTTTTTTTGAGCTATATGGCTAAAAAAATGGTTTTTTTGAAGGCTAAAAATCGTTAAAATCGTTTTTTTTAGTTGTTGTAAATTATAGCTCGAAAAATAGATTTTTTTGGCGTGACGTTTTAACTGGGAGCTTATGGCGTATTTTGAGCTATATGGCTCAAAAAAATGGTTTTTTTTTTAGTTGTTGTAAATTATATCTAAAAAAATAGCTTTTTTTTGGCTTGACGTTTTAACTGGGAGCTTGTGACGTTTTTTGAGCTATTTGGCTCAAAAAAATGTTTTTTTTTGAGTTGTTGTAAATTATAGCTAAAAAAATAGTTTTTTTTTTTGGCGTGGCGTTTTAACTAGGAGCTTATGGCGTTTTTTGAGCTATATGGCAAAAAAAAAATGGTGTTTTTGAGCTGTTGTAAATTATAGCTCAAAAAAATAATTTTTTTTTTGTTATGGCTTTTTAACTGGGAGCTATATGGCTAAAAAAATGTTTTTTTTGAGTTGTTGTAAATTATAGCTCAAAAATAGCTTTTTTTTGTTGGCGTTTTAACTGGTTATTTTCATGGCATTTTTCCGAATTGAGTGTTTTTCTGGCGTTTTATTTGAACACCCAGTTCATGTGAGTGAGTTTTTTGACAATATTACCCTTTAGTGTAATTTAACATCAATGCCACATGTTACCACCAAAATCGTTCTCACCGTTCTCACACTTTTCATCGTTCTCTGTAAATCCTGACCCTTTCAAATAAATCTGTATTTGGGTCATGGGTTGCCATACATGTATTTTCAGATTTTCACTTCCTGTTCAATATTATAACTTTGTTACAATTTCTTTTCCTTTTTTTTGCTTATTTTATTCATTTTTAGTGAAAAATTCGATACTTACACTAGTTTGTAAGTAAGTTTAGTGGGATCTATCTAGATGCCTATCTTGCCCAGAAGGAAATTTTAACCTAAACCCTGGTGACAAAAGCGCACAGAGTGCATTAATTTAGTCTTTGGTTACCTTTTAATGATTATACATACATATAAAATACAAAAGAGATTTTATTCTTAAAGTTCTCAGATGTTAGTGTCGGTGAAACCTCCCTCGCATTCAGCTTTAAATTTTTATTGTTGTTTCTTTTATTGGTGTTTTAAAGTAAGCTGGTTTTATTTAGCTAAGGCCTCAACTCAAGGCTTACATGGGAATAATGGAGGAATTTTGATATAGCGTGTTTGGGTGTGTAATGTGCTGATTTTTATTAACTATTTGTGGATGTAATGTTGTGCTACCTTTGGTTAGCTTGTATATAATGAAATATGTTTTGTTGGTCGTTCAAAATAAATAAAACGGTTAAGTTTTTTTATATAAAAACGTAGAAATATTTAACCGTAATAAACAAGACCGGGAGTCTAATAATATATATTTTTATGCATTAATAAGAATTTCACTTAGGTCGGGTTGAATACTTTAAGTTATTATCATTGTTGTGCACTAAAATTTTTAATTTCGGATAAATTACACTTTTCGTCCTTTATGTTTGTAGCGGGTTGCAAAGGATGACCTTTCACTTTAATAATTACAGTCACAGTCCTTTATTTACAAAACATGTTACACGTTAAGTCCTTTGACCCTAACCTGGTTAAAACTTTCAGTTAAATAATGTCATGTGCAACCTATGTGAGGGCAAAACAGTAATTTAATAAAAAAAAGAATATCAAAATTAAAAAACTTTAATAAAAATTATAAACCTAACCATCATCATCTTCCCTCTATTCTCTCTCCCCTGCCACAAACCCTCCCCCATGAAATGAAACTGCACCCACCACAGGCAGTTTCCTACCTCTATGACCACCACCGAACAACGGCGAATAACCTCTATACGCACCGGTTTCCGAACTTTTTGAACTCGTACTCAAATCATCCGTACTAAAACCATGACAATAACGACTCCTGTTACTCGAACTCGCAGTTACATTATACGTCTCAACCGATCCATAACTATTCAGCCGATAACTGTTGTTGCCGGAATTGCCATTGCCGGAATTCGTACGAACAAATCTCGATTCATGTTCAGATCTCGTACCTCTAACCCTAACCTAGCAGCATCGGAATCCGGCGATATGAGACACGTGTCCGGCAAAAAAATACGAATCGATAAACACGAAGACGGATTTATATGTATATCTTTGGTGGCAACGCCATCGGTGAAGAACGGATTAGCGGCGGCGATTGTTTCTTCCGGGCGTGACGTGACGGATTAGGGTTCTGGATTCTGTTATGTAACCTTTGCCTTAATATTAATTTGAAGAAGACACTGTATAATTTGACAACAACGCTTGCTATTTGAAGAGCAGTCTGTATTTGAAATCCTAATTTTGTATTTTGAGATAAATTTGTGAGAAATTGAAGAATGTGAAAAGATTTGTCACATTGAATTAATAATGTTTCAGATTGTTGAGTGATGAATGTTGTCACAGATAGTGTTACTTGAATAGAGGATGAAGATGAGGGTGAAAAGGGGAGAGAGAGTGTACAGGGAAGATGATGGTGGTGGTGGTGGTTTAGGTTTATATTTATATAAGTTTTTAAATTTTGATATTCTTTTTTTATTAAATGACTGTTTTGTCCTTACATGGGTTACATATAATCTCATTTAACTGAAAGTTTTAACTAGGTTAGGGTCAAAGGACCTAATGTGTAACATGTTTTGCAAATAAAGGACTGTGACTGTAATTATTAAAGTTAAAGGTCATCCATTGCAACCCGCTACAAACATAAAGGACGAAAAATGTAATTTATCCTTTAATTTCTAAGATACTATGTTAAAATTCAGTGTATTACATGGCTTGATTAAATTTAATATTATACACTTAATAACAAAAAAAAAAAAATATGTATCTAAAAAGCATGGGTATTGCTTGAGTTGAATAAACATGTATATTACACCAACATGGCTATCAAATAATATTATAAAGATATTTTGATACTTTATTTAGATAACCCGCTTGTAATTTTAGTACCCTAAGTTATATTATTAATAAAATATAAGAATTTGTACATGTTATTTGATACCTTATTAGTAATTATTGTTTATATCCGAATAATAGATATTTTATTATAGGGTATGAGTTGGCTACAAAACCTATTTTTCCTATAAAGTGTAGGAAGCAATCTCCTTGTGACATGTGGCATGGCATCTAGTGTTATTTTACTAAAGGGCATTAAGGTAATTGAATAATTAGAACTATTTATAAAAGATTTTATATCATAACAATAAAAGGCTCTTTTTATGGAAAGTTATGTCTATTAACTATTCAAAATTGACAGTTACATCATTCATATCCACAATTAATTTATTCGAAGTTCGAAACATAAAACAAATTCATCATTTCTTAACATTGTGTTTTATAAGTTTATGGTTTCTTCACACTGTGTTATATCAATTTTCACAATTAAACACACCCTCATATATTTCGAAACATAAAACACATTCATTATTTGCTGACGTTGTGTTTCATCAACTGATTTCTTCACATTGTGTTATATTAGTTTTCACAATAAAACACACCCCTCACTAATAAAACACAATAGTGTCTGAAATGCACAATATAAAACACACCAGTGAAATACACAATATAAAACACGCAGACACTATATTAAACACACAAGTGTCTGAAATATTTGAATCTTAATTTTTTAGATATGTAGCAATATGGTACTCATATAAAAGATAAAAAACGCTCATTATTATGCAATAATTTTTTTAAAAACAAATTATTTATAAAAAAAGTTATTGACGTTTTAAAAAGATGGGGGGAAGTTACAAGTGAGTTGCATGTGATTCCTAAATTTATGGCATAAGAAATTTACTTTTATACCCTTAATTCAATAAATTAATCAATTTAATTAAAATAAATATTACAATTTTGCCATTCATTTAATCTTAGCCATCAATTACCTAATCTAATGGCTATAATCACTTCTTACACTTTTTAGACAAAAGACACTTTGTAGAGGAACCCTACCCATTATATTATATATTAAGCTGTTATTCACGGGTCACATTGTCAATACTTTTTTGCTTGGATTATTTTTTACTATCTTAATTGTCACACCCTGACTTTTGCGGAAGCGTGATTATGGTGTGACTTTTTTAATATCATTGCATTCAATCATAACATCAACTATATGATAAAAACCGTAGGTTTGTCATCCATTAAATAAGTTTAAAACATAACAACATTGCAGACTTCAAATTCAAGTTTTACAAACCGTACAAATTGTTTATGAGTTCATTAAGGACTCGTCAAACGATATTGAATAACACCAAGGTTTGGATGACGTGTCTCGTCCAGGAATAAGACACATTAACCAAATCGAAGACCATGGATGACAGCTTTATTCTTAACGCAGCATAAAAACTTCCAACGCCCGCCAGATCCACTTATAAATTCCCTGAAATACATGTAGTTTGAAAAACATCAACAAAAGTTGAGCGAGTTCATGTGTTCGTTTGTGTGTATGTATAAGCCTTTGAAACATTGTAAGTATGTATGTAAGTCCCTGGTATGTAGCAATAAGGAAAAAGAGATTACCACTGGGTTGCAAAGCCAATGGTATCTGTGAAGTGATGCAGGAAGACTCAAACCTAGCAGATTTCGCACCGGGCTTCCGGCTGTAAGACATAGTCACCACATGGTCCACTCAGCGGACTCAGGAGTGGGGCTCGCTACACCCAAATAGATCTATCACTCATGCCCCTCGGTCCTACAACGAGGATTGATGGCCTTAATCGCCCTACCCATTCACATGATCTAGTAGTAAACCCTCCTTAAGCTAACCATATAATGTATAAAATGTCTGTAATAATTGTAACATGTATTTCACCCCCGAAGTATAAAACTGAAAACAGTTAACAGAAAAGGGGGACATGAACTCACAGTATTGCGTCTTCAGAATTGTAACTCAAATCCTTTCGGCAAACACGACTACCTACAATGTACTGATATCTATTAGACGGACGGGTCATGCCTTGTTTTAGTATTTACGTGTTTGAGTTACGTTCCATTTATGTCCCCAATATTATTCCAAGTTATAATTATTTGCTAAAATAATAATTATTTTAACTTTAAATTATATTTAGTTTTGGAATAATTTGTTATACGATATTTTGTAACAATTCTTCTCAAGTATTTCCTTCCCAAGGATGGGGGTATCTTATACATGTATTTTCGTATTCTTGTCAAGTATTGGCGTCGTATTCCGGCGTGAATCCAAAGGAATATATATTTTTAAGTCTCACTTAGAAATATATATATATATATATATATAGGGGAAGGTTCAAATGAAAACCACTAGTTAACGCGAAAACTCGAAAACTAACAAAAAAAAGCCTAAAAAACACACAAAATTTTTTTTTTTTTTTTTTTTTTTTGCAAAACCAAATTTCGCAGGTTTTTTTATATAAAAAAAAAAAACTTTTCAAAAAAAAAAAAAAAAAAAAATTTTTTGTGTAGTGCACATGTGTAATACTACACATGTGTATTATTACACATGTGCACTACACAAAAAAAATTTTTTTTTTTTTTTTTTTTTTTGAAAATTTTTTTTTTATATATAAAAACCAGCGATTTTTATTAAAAAAATTGAAAAAAAAAAAAAAAATTTTGTGTGTTTTTTAGGCTTTTTTTAGTTAGTTTTCGAGTTTTCGCGTTAAAAGTGGTTTTCATTTGAACGATCCCCTATATATATATATATATATATATATAAACCTTATTTTTATTCAAAACAATACATCCCAAGAAAATATATATTTTCCAAAAAAATACTATATTTCTTAATAAACCCAAGTAAATATATTTTTACTTTCCCAAAGATAATACATTTTCTCCTGTCCAAAAATATGATATAACTTGGTAAAAATCATACTTTCATTCTTTCATATCCAAAACAGTATTTACCAAAATGAGTGTATTTTCCGGAATATTTTGTAAGTTATGTTCTATCGTTTGGTTCCACAATATTATGTGTGTAACTTATATATTTACTCGTGATTTTTGGTAATATTTTGGATAGTAAATTCCATGGTACTTTGTTAAGTTACATTATTTTACCCTAAAATAATATAACCATTTATCAAATAATCACACACAAGTGTATCAATATGTATATATATTCTAAATATATATGTTTACCCATTTTTATTTATAAAACCAACCTCCAATTTTTGTATTTTTGTTACAAAAATCATGGCAAAGTTTATATCGAACACTTATGATCAAAATATACTTGTAATTACTTGTTAGAAAATATTTTTCTAAGTGTTTATATTTTTAGAAAATTTTGCCATAGTTTCCCCTAAAAACGGAGTTGTCCATGCCATTAAAGCATATCATTTTCTTTTCAAAAATCATCCCAACAATCAACAAATAAATCTTTAAACAACTTACACTTCTCAAGTGTAAAAACTATACAATTTACATTACATCATGAACTTGAACTTTCACAAAAACTCGTAGTAACTTGGTAGGGTGTTTAGTAGGTTTAGTTACCCTCTAAAGTGTGTTTACTTCTTTAAAAATCTTATTCTTAAAGAAACTAGGTGTTTACAACTTGTAGACATATTCTACAAAAATTATTCTTTTGAACTCTTCTTGTAAATAAAGTGCTCTTACACTTATTTTATCACCAAAAATATTGTACATGTAAGTAAGAATCAAGTTCTACTAAAAATCATATTTGAACTTGGTTTTCTTGGAAAAATCATTCATGAATCTTAGATTTAATAAATTACTAGCTCACTTTATTTACTATTTTTCAAGAAATCGTCTTATTTTCAAGTTCATGTTTATAAGTGAGGATGATCTTCTTGGGTTAACACATAATCATCCTCTAACTTGCAAAATCATGTGTTTAATCACAATCTAGCAAGCTCCTTATGATGATCAACATCAAAATTTTAAGTAAATAACAATCAAGTGTCATGCATGTATTTAACAACCTCATTTCATCCATAAATCATCATATGTAAGCTTATGTTTATGATTCTTGTTTATGTTCTTTTAGTGTTCTTGTGATTCACAACAATATACATCTTTTTAACCAACAAAATGAGAAATAAAAACTAGTAACAAGAAGCTTACGACTAGCTCAAAGGCTAGGGAAGATCACTAGAGAAAAAAAAGATGATGAAAATGGATGATAAAAGCAATGGGTGAAGGTTCTTCAAGTTCTTCAAGCACGAAGCTCCATGAAACACCTTCTAGTACTTGGAATGAGCTTGAAAATGGATGGATGGTGGTTGCAAGGTGGTGGTGGTGGCGGCACTAGGTAGAGCCGAGAGGAGAGGGAGAGAGTGAGAGAGTTGTGATGTTGTGAAGTGTGAGGAGTATCATGATCTCTAGATATTTCATACCTTACTTATAGCCATTCTTACATATATTATGTCCACAAGATCAAGCAAGGATCTAGAGAAGATCATGGGAAGATTGTGAAAAAAATCTTGGTGGATCAAAGGTGGGGCCATCTCATGACCGTAAGTAGGAAGGGGGAGGGGGGTCTTGTGTAAGTTTGAACCATATCTAATAATATCAAATAAAATCCAAGGAATATCTAAGCAATATCTAATAAAATCAAATAATATCCCATAATATCTTGCAAGATCTAACAAAATAAGAATGAAATCTTGTGGGGTATGTTGGTGGGGTCCTCCCCATTTGGGCCGTAAATATCATATGGGGGGGGGGGGTTAATTGTAACTTTTGATGGTAAAGTTAGTTAGTTAGGGTGTTAAGTGTAAAGTCTAGTGTCTTATGTGTATGGCACATTATATAGTGTGTTAGGGTGTTCGGGGATCGTAACTAATCCAAAAATGATTAAACAATGTTTCTAGTAAAATTTTGGTGTTCCGTGTAATGTCCGATTGTTCGGTTAGATACCGGTTCGTTAAAGTGTCAAGTTATTCCGTTTAGTGTTCTTTAAGTACCCTTTTGTGACACTTTTAATTCCCGACACTTAGGAAAGCATACAGGACCATTTAGTCAATTTTCTGCATAATACCAGTATGTTAAAGTGCTGAATTTTGCTGAAATATGCAGAATTCTGCACTTTTAGTGGGTTTTAGGCACTTTCCGGCACTCAAACGATCACATAGTGACGCAGTTTTATGGTCCTTACTTCCCTACACTCCATACTAGTGTAGTACCTTGTCTCTGGCCCATACTGGGTCTTTAAATACTGTCTGTCTATGTACTGAACATCGTCAGCATTTTCTGAGTTATCCGCTCACTGTGCTAACCATGCTTTGTGCATCGTTTATGTCACTAAAGTCTATATGTGATAAATGGTGTGACAGTATGAAATGTGATGCACATGTATGTATGATACAGAAATCAGAAAGCAGTTTAAGTCATCAGTTGTAATTAAGCACAGTCATTAAGCATAAATCAATATTAATTAATTGTACGGATGCATGCAAATTTGACGGTTGTCACATTAATAACGTGTATAAGGAAAAAATATTATGTAGTTTCATATACGTTAATGTAAAAAATCTAAACTAGATTTAGTTAAATTAATGTTTAATATTATTATTTAATGTTGATGCAGTTTTGTGTGGATGCAGCTCGGTTCTGTTCGACTGCGTTACGAAGTGAAGACCGAAGCAAGATTTCCTCCATCTTGACTCGGAACGACCTTTATTGTCACGACCCCCGACCCCGCCCTGGATGAAATCGGGAGCCGCGAACCAGTTCAGTGGTACCGGTGGTTATTTAGAAAAGTAGTGCAGTGGAAATTTCATCAGGACCATGAGTTAGGAAAAATATCAGAGTTTTAGAAAACACCGGATTTTTATTTATTAAATAGATGGGATAAAATCCAAGTTTTACAAAGGTAGCTTTAATAAGGGATAAACCTGAATATATGAAACCAGGTTTTCTTAATTTAATTTAATTGATAAAATAAGCCACTTCTTTAAGTCTTTCGGTGTCATATCACCATTCTTGTTCCAATCTACTGTAATTACCTGAAACGCGTTTTAAAAAGATTTGGTCAGCGAGAAATACTGGTGAGTTCATTCAGGTTTTATAAAATGACACCTTAGTTATGAATTACAGCATAAGAGCGATTACAATGGCTTCTATCTTATTTTTATCTGGCGCCGTGTCACCTCCTGGTGACGATGGTCATACCACTATTGGGTCCTTTCACCCAAGTAGTGATGATTATCACCGTTAGGATTTATTAGCCTAACCGTGAGAAATTAGTAATGTGCACAATACCCCACTAGCCAGTGATTCAAGATAACCACGACTTAATCCCTGTAATTATAACTTTGAAAATAGTTGGAGTATTGTAAAACACTTTTAATAAAAAGAGAATGACTCACATTATAAGCATGCAGTATTGATTTAACAAGCTTCTTGATTCTACTCCTTTTGATAATTAAGCATATTCTTTATTGTTTTGAACCTTCTGATGATTAAGCATCCATTTTGATTGTAAGAGTATGGTGTAGAGTTTCGGGTAGTTAAACATTTAGTTTAACAGAGTGGAATACGTATTAGTGTAACACCACATCAAACCTAATGATGGTCACGAGATTCGAACCTTAACGAAATTCACAAAGTATAGTCTTGTTTAGACAGCACTTTGGCATTCGTTTAACGAAATTCACAAAGTACAGCACTTTGGCATTCGTTTAACGAACTCACAAAGTACAACACTTTGGCATCCGTTTAACGAACTCACAAAGTACAACACTTTGGCATCCGTTTAACGAACTCACAAAGTACAACACTTTGGCATCCGTTAGTTGGTTCTTGAATCGATCGGACGGAACATCGCATCGGTGATTATTGGTTAGAACACCAACGTATAGGAAGAAGAAAAGAAATGAGCAAGGAAGAATGAAATCCTAGGCTCCTATTTATAGGTAAGAAGTATGAAATTTCTAGGAAGTTTCCTATAGCTTTTCTAGGAAGTTACCTATACATTTTCTAGGAAGCTTCCTACCCACATATATATCTTCTTACACCTTCCTAGCACCTTCCTTTGATATTATCTATCTCATATATATATATATATATATATATATATATATATATATTTTCATGTATATCTATTTAGGTGTTTAATTTACTTACTTAATTAATCTCGCTTAGCTTAATTAATCTCGCTTAGCTTAATTAATCTCGATTAACTGATTAATTAATCATACTTAACTTAATTAATCATACTTAACTGATTAATTAATTTTACTTAGCTTAATTAGCAGATTAATTAATCTACTCAACTAGCTTAACTGCTAAGTTTCCTTAACAACAAAGTGTACGTAATTAGTAAATTTACTTAACTATTAGGTTTACATAATTGCTAAGTATTCTAGTTTAACTTCTTGGTTACGTGTTCTAATTTCTAGATACAACGGAACTCGTATTAGTGTATTAACTCAATTCAACTTTAACGATAATCACGAAATCAAAACCCTCACGACGAATGACAAAGTGCAATACTTAAACATCCATCGAATTTACGACGAATGACAAAGTATAGCCCGAGCTTTGAGCAGCACTTAAACATTCATCGGATTGGTTTCAATCCATCGGACATTGAATCGTACCAGTGATTAGAGTTATTATCCTAATACGGGCAGGGTTTCGGGATTTAGAAGTTCTGACATTAGAATGACAGAACAAGAGAACAAGAGAAAGAAAAGAATTGAACGATTTGAAATGAAACCCTTGACTTCTATTTATAGGGCTGATCGAAGGGCGCGTCGCGGCCCGCGTAAACTCGAAGGAAACTTTACGCGGCCCGCGAGAGAGTTTGGATCAGATCGAAGTTTGCTGAGTCATCGAGGGTCTTGACACGTGTAACGACACGTGGCCTTTAAGCTTATCCGGAGACTTTCAAGTTGTCGCGGCCCGCGTAGCCTTACCTTATGGCTTACGCGGCCCGCGTGAAATCTAATTTTCTTGATTTCTTGATTTTTCATGCTCATTAGGGTTTCAGGGGTCCGGGTTTTTACTTGCGGAGCGTTTTTAAGACACTTTTGGGCAAGTCGTTACATCCTCCCCACCTTGTTTTAAATCTCGTCCTCGAGATTTGGGCTACGATATCTCTTTTAAAGTTATGTCATGTTTTAGTCAATATGAACAGTTCTAAGATGTTCAAATGAATACGTGTTTTACAATAAATAGGGCTCAATGGTTTAACTGAGTTAGTTCAAGAAGTCGATGTCTAATGAATGAGATAAAATGATATAGTTTCTAAGGTGATTAGGTTCAAGTCAAAAGAGATATATGATCAATAGATGTGAATGTTTACAAGTTGTGAATGGTTTTTAGAAACAATAGAATTTACTGTCAACAGAAAACAAGCTCGAATAAAATAGAAGTACGAAAATGATTTGTCAACTATCGAATTATGATATGAGAAAATCAATAGGTTGCAATTTATCGAATTACAAGGATACACCGATATACAACAGAGTTTAGTGTATCATTGTCTTAACACATAGTTGTATTAAGACCACTTTCAAGGATGAGTTAAGCGAAAGGTATATATAGATTAGCTCAAGCTACAAGTCTATACCGACGCCACAAGGTGTCGTAGTGATCGAAATAATAATAGCGGTGACTGGGCGAGTTCACCGTGTTTTAAATCAAATGAAGTAAGTCCGAATGTTTGTTTCAAACAAATCTAGTAGGATTTCCGATTGAAATTGAAACAATTGAATAATGTTTTTCGATTGAAGATGATAAAGCAATAATTATCACGAAAGGCTCGATTGATGCTGCAAGAACCATTAAGAGATACACTTAGATATGACATGAATTTGTGTATCATTATCTTAACACACGATTATGTTAAGATTGCTTTTATAGGATAAACCAACAAAGCGGATTCAATATAAATAAATAAATAATTAAATCCGTATATGATGTGTGCAAACGAAATTAGCGCAAGCTTCAATTTTGTGAAAACGTCACCACAAGGTGATCGTGATCCAAGAAACGATTTGATGAAGTCGAAGACCAAACAAGCCTGTTATGGTTCAAAGTAATTGAAGGGCTTGTTAGGATTAATTCGAATATGATGGCTTCAATTCATCATATGGGACTTTGAATTGAATACGTAATGCGATCAAATTCAAACAATTGAACTTGGTTAAAACAAAATGAGTTCATGTATCAATAAGAAAGTTCTGACATGGTCACAACAAAAACCATGGATACCATTCAAAAGAAAATCGAATTTTTCAAGAAATTGGTCGATTTGATATCAAAGAGTCATCGTTTTGCAAAAACGCGGTTTACAATGCAAAGATCAAGTATAACGGAACGATATTTAAGTTTTAATAAAACAATAAATTGGAATGAAGCCTTCCAATGGTCTTCATAATTCAAACTAACCACATGCGCAACAAACAGCCCTCGCAAGGAGGAGGAAATCGATCGCCTGCGGGCTGAGGCGGAGGCAACGGCGAAGGCTGCTCGTGAAGGTGCGGAGCAGCTTGAGAGGGAGAAGGCTGCTTTTGAGAAGCACAAGCAGACTGAAGCTTGGGCTGCGACAGCTTGCCTTAAACAGGTTCGTACTCTTGCCAAATTGCTACTTGATGAGCGCCAGGGTTGGAGGGAAGCTTGTGCTCGGGAAAATGAAAAACTTTTCCGTGTTCGTCCGGAAGTCACTAATCTCAAAGCAGCGAATGCTGCTTTGATGAAGGAGAAGGCCGCAGCTGAAGCGGTTGCCAAAGAGGCCAAGGAGGCGGAGGCCCGCGGTGCTAAGCCTCTTGAAGAGGCGGATGCTGACCGCAACAATTTAAACAAAGCTGTCAAGGGCCTCAAGGCATGAGTTGTATTTACACTTGAGTTTGTTTCCTTGTTTCACAAGTATACTTGATTATCCTTCTATACTTGTGTATGCTTTGTTGTTCATAGGTTGAAGTGCAGAACCGGGTGACCATTATTGAGGAGGTCATTGCCCGCGCGGCTGAAGCTGAAGCGCGGGCAATGGAGGCTGCAAGGCTAGAGATAGCCTGATTTCCTCTTTGGATCAGCTTAAGGCAGATCGTGATTGGATGCGTGATCACGGTATCAGGCATGTAAGTATCCGGTGCCTTTGCTATCTTTAGGTTTGCTTTTGCTTAACCTTATGACTTGTGTTTTGCAGATTGTTGGAACCATTCTTGACGCACCTGAAAACACAAGTGCTGTTAATGAACTTAAGGAGCGTGCGCGGGAGGCGGGGTTCAAGGCTGGTTACAACGAATGCCTTAACCATGTGAACCCTTTCTTCAAGAGCAAGTTTACTGATGAGAGATCTGGGTTCCATGGTGTAGATACTGAGGGTCGATATGTTGCAGCCGTTAACGCGTACAACAACCTGTCCATTTCCGCCATTGATGATATTGATAAATGCTTGGAGGCGGAAGATTACGTGGACCGCTTGCGGTTGTTGTATGGTGATCCTGAAGAGGAGGAGGAAATCGCTGGTGGCGCAAAGGGTGATGCAGGCACCAGTGGTACAAAAGAAGATTAGGATGGTGTGCGTGCCCTTCTTTTTGATTTCCTTTTTGATGTAAATGTTAGAAAAACTTATGTAAATTTCTTGTGCACCGCGTGGGTGTAGAAATTTTTTGGAATGCAAAGTTCATCTTTTTGTTCAATTTGCACAAGTGTTTTTATTTCTTGCGTTTGAACGTGTGTGAGTTAATGTTAGATAAGGCCAATGCTTAAGGCCTTTTGTAACATTAAGTCTAAAGTTGCCCTTTGCATATCTAGGTGAGATGCAGGTACATGAATGACTCCGTTGGCTATGAAGTGCGGTTGAGTCGTAGTCAATTTCTATTATGATCCCGTTAGGGTTTAGGAATTGTATAGGTTTTGTAAAAACCCGTATGCGTGTATCCGGTTGGATAGGCATTTATATTTTGCTCTTGTTGGTCTATTACAATATTTGTGTGTGGTCACCACTTTGTGTGGGTATCGCGAATGAAGATTTTGCTAATCTGTTTTTGCAGATACCGCAAAGTGGAACACACATTTGTAATAGAAAGATACACGATATTGCATTGAACTATTCATTTATTTATTGTCAAATGGCCTGCGGCCCGATAGGTTACATAGAAAATTTAAAACATGGCTTACATGTAACAACGTCGGAGTTGCTGTGCATTCCATGTGCATGCGATAGGTTCCCTTCTAATGTTTGTAGTTTATACGCTCCTTTGCCAAGGACCTCTTGGATGAGGTAGGGTCCTTCCCATTTGGGGGCAAGTTTCCCTGGGCATTCTGCGTTAGACGCTTCATTGTCGCGAAGGACATAGCCTCCCGGATTGAAGGTACAAATGCGAACGCGTGCATTGTAGTACTTTCCAAGTTTGGTTTTATACTTGGCCTCATTGATTGCTGCGTTCTCACGCCTTTCTTCTAGGAGGTCCAAGTCAAGCCTGCACTCGTCATTGTTGTCTATCTTGTTGATAGCCAACATTCGTGGTGAAGGGAGACCTACTTCAACGGGGATCACCGCCTCAGAGCCATAGACCAGACTGAAGGGTGTCTCACCATGACTTGTCTTCGGGCTAGTCCTATGAGCCCATAGGATACAAGGGAGTTCATCGACCCAGCCGCGTCTGGCTATTCCCAACCATGCCTTTATGCCGTCGACTAAACTTTTATTGATACTCTCAACTTGGCCATTCCCTTGCGGATGTGCCACTGAGGAGAATATGTGTTTAATGTTTAGTTCCTTTAGCCAGCTTTGAAAGTCTTCGGCAGCGAAGTTGGTGCCGTTGTCGGTAACGATGCACATTGGTAGACCGAAACGGCAGATGATTTGTTCCCAAACAAATTTCCTTGTTATCATAGCGGTGGTAGAGGCGAGCGGTTTTGCTTCTACCCATTTTGTGAAATAGTCGACAGCCACTATGATAAACTTCACTGCACCTGGTGCGTCTGGAAATGGTCCCACCACATCGATTGCCCATTTTTGAAAAGGCCATGCGGTGGTGACGGGGATCAGGTTGCTCTTGGGGCGCAAGGTTTTGGGAGCATGCCGCTGACAATTGAAACACTTGCGCAAAACTTTTACCGCATCCAGGTGCATGCCGGGCCAGTAGTACCCAACATTCATGATTGTGGCCACCACCATGCGCGGGCCCGCGTGTATGCCACATATTCCTTCGTGTATCTCTCTGATTAGATACGTGGCATCTTGGGGGTCGACGCATCGTAGGAGTGGTTCCAAGTATGATCTGCGGTATAAAATACCGTCTCCCATCTGATAATGGCATGCTTTGTATTGCAACTTGCATGCATCTGCTTTACTTTCGGGAGTAACACCTGATTGAAAGTATGCAATGATTGGTGTCATCCAGGATGTTGTGCCGTACTGGATGACGTTGACTTGGCGCAGAGGTACTGAGGAATTTTGCAGAATCTCAATGCGTATCTCCATTGCCAGATGTTGGAAACTGGTGGATACAAGTTTTGAAAGTGCATCCGCGGCTTTGTTTTCAATTCTGTTGATATGGTGGATATTGAAGGAAGTTAACTTTGATTTCAGTTGCTGGACTTGCTCGAGGTAGAGGATCATGATATCCCCTTTTGCGGCATAGTCGCCGCGTACTTGCCCTGCAACTAGTAGTGAATCGACGTGTGCCTCCAAATGTTGGACTCCGATTTTGACTGCCAGACGCAGCCCTGCCAGTAGAGCCTCATACCCTGCCTCGTTATTTTTGCTTTTGAAATTGAGGCTGACTGCATAGGTGAGCTCTTGGCCATCGGGGCTGACGAGTCGCAGACCCGCACCGGCACAATCCTCGTTGGATACACCATCGGTATATAGTGCCCAGGTGTCCGATGAGGATGGTGGTGGTGTAGGGTTTTGTTCTTCTTCGCATTCTTGGATGCGATTTGTGACAACCCTCACCAAACCAGGTATCCGTACGAATTAATTAATATTTAATTAATGCTTAATTACTGTGCTTGCTTACAACTGTGGTTAAAGTGCTTCTTTATTTCTGATACATACATGTTCATGCAACATACTTTACTACTGTCACTCTATTATTTACACACAAACATCAGTGACAACCTTGATGCACAAAAGCACAGTGAGCACACTATACGGATAACCCAATAAACAGGCTGACATTGCCAGCACTAGACAGATATTGTCTCTGAGGCCAGTATGAGCCGGGAATAGATTACTACACTAGTAGGGAGTGTAGGGAGGTAAGAATTGTAGAACTGCGTCACTAGGAGATAGTTAAAGTGACCGGATGTGCCTAAAACATGTGATAATTACAAAATTCTGCACTTTATCACAAAATTCAGCATTTAACTTAACTAGTGAAGTACAAAAACTGGGAAAAATAATACTAGACACTTTCCAAAGTGTCGGGAATTCATTGTGTCACTAAAAATAATATTAAAGACACTTTAAACGCTTAATTAGCACTTTAACGGATTAATATCCAACCGAACAACCGGACTTTACCCGGAACACAAAAATATTGTCAATGACATTGTTTTTCCTTTTCTGAGCTAGTTAGGGTCCCCGAACACCCTAACACCCGTTATAATACACTACACACTAGTAACTAACTTGAATACCTAATTAACATAACTAATCACTAACTATATGGTTGAAATTGAACCATAACCCCACCCCCTTGACCGAATCGGTCCCCATGTGGGGACACGCCACACAATTTTTGAATATTTTATTTGAGGATGTTTAATATCTTGTGAATACATTATATGGTGGTTAATAAGGTTAAATGGTTTATAAATAAGACCAAGAGACTACACATTTCATTCTCACCAACACTTAAACAAAAAAATACTCTCCCTCTCCTCTCCTTTGGATCGGCCGAACACCACAACCATCACCTCACCATCCTTCAAATCTTGTTCAAGCTATTTTCATACACACAAAGGTCCTAGAGATCATACGAGGAGACCCGGTGCTTACGGAATCTCAAGGACCTCTCTACATCGCTTTTATCCACCTAGTTTTCGCTTTGATTCTTCCCTAGCCTTGAGCTAGTAGTAAGTGCTTCTAAAGACTTCCTTGTTCATGATTAAAGTGGTTAATAAGAAGTTTAACGGTTAAAACTCGAGAACACTTAAGATCAAAGCATAAAGTCTTGTAAGAATGATAAACTTGATGGTTAAAGGGTAAATAATGGTGTAAAACTTGTGAATCTTGTTTAGTTATGGATATTTTATGTTGTTGGTTGCTAGTAGTGGAACAGATCATCATCTAACCACGCTAGATCATGTTCATGGAACATGAACTAGCAATATGTAAAGTGTAAAAGATACAAGATGATGAACCTTTCCACACATAATCATGAACTTGTGTAAAAATGATTTTTCTTGTAAAATAGAGTTCTAAACTAGTAGATCTAAAGATCTACAAGTGGTATTTTCGAAGAACCAAGTGTAAGAAGCAAATCATGTTAAAAGCTGGATCTTTCATGAACTAAAAACATTTTTGTGAACAAACAAGTGTGTAAACACTTGTGTGACAAAAGGATTTAACAAAGAAATATTTTCGTAATTTTTGACTAAGAAGTTGTAAAACTACATATTCTTTAAGAATAAAGTTTTCAAGAAACTAATGTTATTTTTAAGGATGGAAAGACCTACTAAAAGTGTTGGAAGGTTATTACATAATTTTACACAACTTACAAGTTCATAAGTTTGCAATTTATACTTATTTTTTTGACTAGTTTGATGTTGGAATATTGAATATTGATGGTTGGAAAATTGTTTGATTGAATTTTTAAAAGAAAATGATACGCTAGTAAGCGTGGCCACCTCCACTTACAGAGGAAACTCTGGCGAAATTTTTCCAGAAAATAACACTTAGAAATATCTTTGTGACAAGTGTTTATAAATATATTTTTAACTTGTTTTCAAAATATAAATTTCGCCATGATTTTTATTACAAATTAACCAAGTGTCGGAGGTGGATTTTTGTAAAGGAAACTTGTTAAATATGTGTTGAGAATATATATTTCTTAACAAAACGCTTGTGTGCTCACGTGATTATTATGTGAACTAAAGATATATTATTTTTAGTGTAAAAATAATATTAATTGATATATCATGAAAATACGACTCCAAAATAATACCAACGCCCTCACAAATCAATATTTAAGTTACATCGGTATTGTTTTTACAACGCGAACTCAAAAATTTAACGCGCGTATTTTCGGAAAATACTCTTAATGGTGTATTTCGACAAAGTATTATTTTGGGAAATTGTATGAAGTAAAATATAATATTTTTGGGAAAAATATGTATATTTTGGAATCAGAACATTTTCGACAAGTGATTTAAAATATATTTTCAAGTGAGACTTAAAAATATATTTTTCGGAATTATAACGTATACGTATAGTTTGGTAAATTATCATTTTGGAAACTGTAGAAACAGAAATATGTTATTTTTGGGAATATATTAACATATTTTTTTTATTTGGAATAATACATCGAAATACGACGCCATTACTTGGCAGGATATACAGGTACATATATTATTTTAAGAATACGAGTATACAAGTATAAATTACCCCCATCCTTGGGAAGGAAATACGCATATACAATACTTGAGAAGTATAACTCTAAAATAGTTGTCTAACTATTATTTCAAAACCTTAAAAACATTTATAACTTGGAATAATACCAGAAACGTAACCCAAAAACACGAATACTAAGACAAGGCACTACCCGTTCGTCTAATAGACGTTAGACCATTGTAGGTAGTCGTGTTTGCCGCGGAGATTTGGGGTACAAGTACGAAGACGCAATACTGTGAGTTCATGTCCCCCCCCCCCCTTTTCTCTTAACTGTTTTCAGTTTTTATACTTCGGGGGTGAAATACATGTTACTATGATTACGAATACTTTTTACATGGTATGGTTAGCGTAAGGAGGGTTACTACTTAGATCATGTGAGTGGGTAGGCGGGAACTGGAGGCCATTAATGCTCATTGTAGGACCGAGGTTCTTTAGCGGTAGATCAACCTGGGTGTAGCGAGCCCAGCCCAAGCCCAACAGAACGGACCTCGGGGTGACTTGGTTCCCGACGTAAAAATCTGCTAGGTTTGAGTCTTCCTACTGCACTTCACACAAACCAATGGCCTTGCAAACCATTGGTGATCTCTTTTTCCTTAATTGCTACATACCAGGGATTTTCATACATACAAACCTATTATAAAGGTTTATACATACTCACTTACACATGAACTCTCTCAACTTTATGTTGATTTTTCAAACTACATGTATTTCAGGAAACTAATGGATCTGGCACGGTATGCATATCTTTCAAGTTACATTTGAATAAAGAAGTCATCCAGAGTTGTAGGGTTTAGAAGGTGTAACCTCTTCCTGGACGGGTTACATATCTCTAAACCTAGTATTGTTTAGAGTCTTTTGCAAGGTTTTTATGAACTCAGTTAAATCAAGCCAAGGTTGTAACTTATTTTGTGAATGTTGTTTTAAGACAAGTATAATATGGTATTTTTCTAAACTTTATTAATGGACGAATATCTCATGTTTTTATCATATAGCATTGTTATGATTGTTGCTATGGTATTAAGAAGTCACACCAAATAAACCCACGCTTCCGCAAAGCCAGGGTGTGACAGCTTGGTATCAGAGCTTTGATCATAGCGAACTAGGATTCCTTCTCGAGTCTAGACTATGATCACTAGGGCTCTCACGAAAACATTTTTACATTGCATACACTAAACGTCCAGATCCAGGGCACAAACATTTTTAACAAAAGGGCATAAGTACACTTTTCAAAGATTTATAGTCCAGTCGGGTAGACTGGGGAAAAATTTAGTCTGAGAGACTGAGAATTCAATCTGAGAGATTGGGAGATTTTAGTCTGAGAGACCAGGAAGTCAGTCTGAGAGACTGAGAATTCAATCTGAGAGATTGGGAGATTTTAGTCTGAGAGACCAGGAAGTCAGTCTGAGAGATTGAGAATTCAATCTGAGAGATTAGGAGATTTTAGTCTGAGAGACTAGGAAGTTCAGTCTGAGAGGCTGAGAGGATAGTCTGGGGAAGACTAGGATGATTACATGCTTACATTGTTACTGCTTAACTGGTGATTATTGATATACGTGCACACGTGGTGAATATTTGCAAACACTAATTGTTAATAACTACTCTGGGTATACGTACTATGACTATTAGGAACCGGCACACACGTCGCAACACTTAGAAGGCGAGTTATCAGACATTGATAACCCTATAGCCGCCGTCACAGATGATGAAACTACATCTGTGCCAGAGACAATTACGTCAGATACTGAGAGTGACCCTGACATGCTAAACAAGGATGAGGATGACTTCCAACAGTCCGCGCTACCATATTTTGGGGATACTTTACCTTTGCGAGTGGTTTCTCTGACAAGAATCCTTCTGTCGCTCCTATTTCGGTCCAGGGCCCCTTCGTCACTGGACATCTCGATGATGAGCACACCATGACTACGATCCTCGACAATGCGCCTCTTGTGGACATTCCTTCCGAAGGTTGATTACTCGACGGATAATTGATAACGATACCAACGTAATATTGATAATCCTTCCGGTAACGCCCATGATGATGAAAAGTTAGATGAGAACCTTATTACTGATTGCACATTTTGAGATCCCTGCTGTCAAGCTACCCTCTGATTCTAATATACACTCGGTTTCAGACTCCTTTGAGTAGGTGACATCTGCAGCTTTACAGACAGCCGGATTACAGCTTTCTACTGCTGATGCAGACAACGATGACATGACTGCTGCACTATCACTTGCTCGAGGCACCACACCGCTACATGACCCAGGGCCTGCTCCTGAGCTAGCTTCTGCACCTTTTGAGTTAGCTTGATGATTGCAACTGCTGGTCCTGCACACTTACTTGATTATGACCCTGTTTTTTTTGGTTTACTAGACATTGCACCTCTACTATCTAACCCAGTACCAACACCTGACAACCTCCTTATTGGTTGAAACGTTTGTTCATACACCTTCAACCGCTGATGTTGCTCTATGAAGACCGACGTCCATTACGCCAACATGCCTATCGCTTTCTTTCAAGACATACTCGCACCCTAGGAAGATACTCTAGGTCAGCACACCTCATGACGATCCGTTTTGCTAACAACAACATTTTCTACGACCTCGCAGGCCGCACCATCTGCTACCTTCACCTCTACACCGCTGGGCGAGCCATTTCGATGGTTCCTATAATACACTATGCTAACTTTGGGCCCTTAACACCCCTCACATTATGGAGGCCACACACGAGATGAGTTGCTCCAGTAACCCCAACTACAGTATGAGGATATGAGTCGTAGAATGTTGGAGCTTGAGCTGACACCACAATTGGCAACTTCAAATGCAAAACATTACATAACCGAAAATATGATTTAAGTGTCTACATCACAAGACAGCATTTTGTCAGAAAAGTTTATGTAAGACACCACGTCCTCCACCCTGTCTATTGCTAGCATACTTTGATTCGCCACATATATCAAGGTTCCTTTTGCGCTCTCGACCGTTGCTATTACACCGCTCCCAGGATTCTGATATTTATTTCTTTACTATCGGGCGGAAGATTAGTTAACTGCTTTGATATATATACAAGCTCGAGGAGGAGTTTACGCATGCTAGCAGTCACTTTCCTTTCCTCCTCCACCTCAGTCACCAGTATAGTTGGTTTCTGGATTATGCGGATTGCATTACACTTGGGTAAAGACACTAATGATAAGCCGGGATTGCAGAGACTTTTGAGGACCACTTCTGATTACGGAATTTTGATGCACCAATATACTTGTTGGACAAGGGTAGGGTGACCCTGTGTCCCTTTCGATGTGATATATTTTGTTAGACACAGTGATTGTGGCCGGAGGATAATGAAAGCCCAATCATCTTTAAACATGCGACAATATTTGTGACTAATAACTAATGAAAAACTTTGTTGCTACGTCCTCACCAAGCATGCTGTTAATTTACATATCTGTACTACAACTATAATGCTACATGCTTACTTGCTACATTCCTATTTACAAGTTGGGCAATACTTATGATAATATGTGATTAAATGTTTTAACGACTGCGTATATGCATATATGTAATACACCTCTGAGGTCTTATTCGTTGAATAGAGACTTGTGTGCTCGCATCCTTAACAAGACCCGACCTAACCGACCTTCCTCTAGGAAGATGTCGACTCAAGGGAACACCGATATCAACAACCCTTTACCGACAACAGTGGCATAAATGCAAGAGCTCCTCTTACATGCCATCACACGGTACGAGGCCCGTCGCTCCGATTGCAGCGGAGGTACCTCGGGAAATAACCCCCCTAACGGCTGCACCTACAAGCAATTCTTGGACCACAAACCTCGAGAGTTCAACGGCACTGGGGGTGCCTTAGCCTTTGTGCGCTGGGTTGAAAAGACGGATTCTGTTTTACGATTGAGCAAATGTGACCCCGAACATCAGGTCACGTATATAGCTGGAATATTGGTAGATGAGGCTCTGTCATGGTGGAACCTTCAAGTTCAGACAATGGGCGAGGCCGCTGCGAATGCTATGACATGGGACGAACTGAAAGATCTGATGCGTAAGAGATATTTCTCGAGGGCAGAAGTCCAGAAGTTGGAAACAGAACTGTGGAACTTGAAAATGGAAGGACCATAGATATCGGAGTATGTGCAGAGATTTAACGAATTATCACAAGTTGCTTTACTCCTGGGGGGACCAGAGTTTAAGAGAATTGAACAGTTCATAAGGGGATTGGCACCTCAGATTCTAAGCCTGGTAACAACATCTAAACCTTCAACGATCACCGAGGCTATCAACATAAGCATGGCACTCACGGAAGAAGCAGTTAGACGAGGAGAATTTTCCACAGCGGAGGAGAAAAAGGAGACTGCTATAGAGACATCTGGGGATAACAAGAGAAAGCTCGCGAATTTCAAGATGGTTACTCGGGGGAGTAGCAAGAAGAAGGCCAAAAAGGGAAAAGACTACAAGGGTATCCTGCCTAAGTGCGACTATTGTTTACGTTATCATGTCGGGCGATGTAAATATGGAAAATGTGATAACTGTGGTAAGAGGGGGCATCCCAAAGAAACTTGTTGGCAAAATACTGAACATAGTAATGGAGACCAAGATGGTAGTGGGAATCACGAAGGAAACAACGACAATTACCAAGGCAGAATGAGCAATAAACAGAAACGTGCTCGAGGTTGTTTAAACTGTGGAAGCAAAAAGCATTTCAGAAGATATTGCCCTAAAAACAATCAGGCACAAGGATGAAAGCTCCCCACCGGAGCTAGGGAGACACGCCAGGGATTCAAGCATGGATATCGGTACGTCCCGAATTACTCCATGTTATGCATCTGGATTGTCAAATACTGTTGCAAATTTTACGATTCGCACCTCTAGAGTTCGAGAGTATAATTGGTTTAAGTAGCGAGTAAGTAGATATTCCAGTACCCATTAGAACTAGCTCAGGGGAAGCTAGCGGAAGCCAACGCAGTAACCGGGGGGCGACAAGATAAAAACCGGAGAGCTTAAGTTTACGCTAGATCTACTGCCAGTTGAGCTGGGAAGCTTCGACGAGGTAATTGGGGTGTATTAGTTGCCAAGCGGTCGAGCGGAGGTTGATATCCGCACATCGATGACGAATGAAGGAACGATCGTGACTCACGAAGCGGGATACGCCACCACAGATCACGAATCGCTTAAGGCACGAAAGTTGTTGTGGGAAGAATGTGTTGTTTTCTGGCTCATGTCGGGGACAAGGGAGCCGAAGACCTAAAATTTGAAGATACCCCCGTGATCAGAGATTATCCTGAACTCTTCCTCGAAGACTTGCCGGAATCACCTCCTCAACGATTAGTCGAGTCTCGCATCGATTTAATCCCAGGCACCGCGCCTGTAGTCGATGCATCGTAGCGACTTACACTTCCGGACATGCAAGGATTGACAGTGCAACCTCAGTGGTTGATAAAGAAGGAAGATAACAGACCAAAACTTTTGTTTTGGATAACCTCAGTTCTGCTCGCCAAAAGAAAGGACGAATGACTTTCAATTGACAGGGAGTCAGACGAGCTAGCCAACCAGAGTCGGTGGCTCTTGCTGAGGATTAACGAACTTCTTACATAACTGACTGTGAGGACCCAACTACTATTACACGACTGGTCGACAATCGAGCGTCGTTAGCAGTGAATTCAAGAAGAAAGTTTACCGCTGAAAAATTGTGGGACAATGACTAGTTCTTAGACGTACACAAAAACGGTGCTTCCTACACAATGTACAAATCGGATCCACACGGGATACGAAGTCTGGAGAATCTAGAAAATTTATATCTAGGACCTTTGGGAACCCAGGACCAAACTCGTAAGAGTTTTTATTTAGGAACCATATCTGTCAACTCAATCAACCATCATTAACCTGGCGCATATGCCAGTTCTGTTGACCAAACAGAGAGTACTTGGATTTCTTTTACTTCTGGCGAGTAGATGTTTGCATCTCTACTCCCCTTAATGGTAGTTGCATCACAATAATTTTCTCGCTGAGAGCGAACACACATTTGCTTCGATATCTGGTCATTTCTTCACTTTAGCAGATACTCGTTGTTCCTTTTCTTGGAAACTTACCTGACATACATGCATCATTTGCTACGCATGTGATTTCGTTTTGAACAAACACTTCATTGGAATTTACATATTATTTTGCTAAACCTAATTACTGATTCCTGATTCGAGTAACCTACATTATTATTATTGTTGGCTCTTTTGTTACCAAGCCAACACACTTTCTTGAAACCGCTTTCTTTCAAATTACATTCATGGTTTATTTTGCTACCATGCCGAGAATTCTTTGTTGATACATACATTGTCGGATTACGTTGAAACCAAGTTCAATTGCTTGAACTTATCCAGTTCACAGGTTTAACTTGAAACGCTATATGATGTATTGGGAGCATCATATTCAACTATTTTTGCAGAGATTCTTTCATTTCGAGTCGTAGTAGATTTGGTTGGTCTACGACTCCACTAAAACGTTTGAATTGTTTCGATACCTTGCGATGATATTTTCACAAAATTGAAGCTTGCGCTAATTTGGTTACTCACTTCGTACACGGATTCAATTCCCTAGTTAGTTGTTAACAATCCATTTTGGATCTTCACAATCAAAGCGGGCTCAACACAATTGTGTGTTAAGGCAATGGTACATATATTCATTTCATAAGCACAATGTACCTCCTAACGATTCTTTCGTTGTTAAACAAATGCCTTGCGATACTTATTACTTTTCATCTTCGATTGGAAACAGTGGTCCTTTGATGTTCCGTATTTAATGGGAAACTCTATAACATGGTATAAATCAAATCTTCAGATTGTCTCAGTACACTTTCATTTGATTTCAAACGCGGTCAACTTGTTCAGTCAACACTATTATTGGATAATGCCATTACGACACCTTGTGGTGTCATCATAAACTTGTAGCTAATCATGGTCAACCATTTCACACGAGACCACACATACTTTTGTTTGATTTATCATTTAAACATTTCTGATGCAACTACGAATCAAGACAATGATACACCAGATTCGCTTGTATTCCATTCGGTGTATCCTCACCATTCAAAAATGTCAACACACTAAACCTTACCAGACATTTATTCAAGAGTTCACAGATCATTTTACTATTACGTTGAGTTGTTGCTTTTGGGTTCATATAGCGGGTGCTATGATTTGTGAAAACTCGTTTGCATATTGCAACCGATCGTTTAAAAATCTTATTAGTCAAAACTACACTTTTGTGGAACCCCTGCTAGCTGGATTACACTAGACTATACGTCAAATGCGTCTTGTACCTTTGACATCCAATGCTAGAAGCACACACCTTTCAACCCTAGGATTCGGGTTGTTATATATTCTTGGACTCACCTAATGTGAGTAATGTTTGTTTCGATTTGATGATTATCTACTTCGATATTATTCATATACATACGTGTGTGACTTAACCATAAGGAGTAAGGTAGTACGAATTTAGAGGACGAAATTTCTTTAACGGGGGGAGAATGTGACAACCCTCACCAAACCAGGTATCCGTACGAATTAATTAATATTTAATTAATGCTTAATTACTGTGCTTGCTTACAACTGTGGTTAAACTGCTTCTTGATTTCTGATACATACATATTCATGCATCATACTTTACTACTGTCACTCTATTATTTACACACAAACATCAGTGATAACCTTGATGCACAAAAGCACAGGGAGCACACTATACGGATAACCCAGTAAACAGGCTGACATTGCCAGCACTAGACAGATATTGTCTCTGAGGCCAGTATGAGCCGGGAATAGATTACTACACTAGTAGGGAGTGTAGGGAGGTAAGGATTGTAGAACTGCGTCACTAGGAGATAGTTATAGTGACCGGATGTGCCTAAAACATGTGATAATTACAAAATTCTGCACTTTATCACAAAATTCAGCATTTAACTTAACTAGTGAAGTACAAAAACAGGGAAAAATAATACTAGACACTTTCCAAAGTGTCGGGAATTCATTGTGTCACTAAAAATAATATTAAAGACACTTTAAACGCTTAATTAGCACTTTAACGGATTAATATCCAACCGAACAACCGGACTTTACCCGGAACACAAAAATATTGTCAATGACATTGTTTTTCCTTTTCTGAGCTAGTTAGGGTCCCCGAACACCCTAACACCCGTTATAATACACTACACACTAGTAACTAACTTGAATACCTAATTAACATAACTAATCACTAACTATATGGTTGAAATTGAACCATAACCCCACCCCCCCTTGACCGAATCGGTCCCCATGTGGGGACACACCACACAATTTTTGAATATTTTATTTGAGGATGTTTAATATCTTGTGAACACATTATATGGTGGTTAATAAGGTTAAATGGTTTATAAATAAGACCAAGAGACTACACATTTCATTCTCACCAACACTTAAACAAAAACTACTCTCCCTCTCCTCTCCTTTGGATCGGCCGAACACCACAACCATCACCTCACCATCCTTCAAATCTTGTTCAAGCTATTTTCATACACACAAAGGTGCTAGAGATCATACGAGGACCTCAAGGTGCTTACGGAATCTCAAGGACCTCTCTACATCGCTTTTATCCACCTAGTTTTCACTTTGATTCTTCCCTAGCCTTGAGCTAGTAGTAACTGCTTCTAAACACTTCCTTGTTCATGATTAAAGTGGTTAATAAGAAGTTTAACGGTTAAAACTCGAGAACACTTAAGATCAAAGCATAAAGTCTTGTAAGAATGATAAACTTGTTGGTTAAAGGGTAAATAATGGTGTAAAACTTGTGAATCTTGTTTAGTTATGGATATTTTATGTTGTTGGTTGCTAGTAGTGGAACGGATCGTCATCTAACCACGCTAGATCATGTTCATGGAACATGAACTAGCAATATGTAAAGTCTAAAAGATACAAGATGATGAACCTTTCCACACATAAACATGAACTTGTGTAAAAATGATTTTTCTTGTAAAATAGAGTTCTAAACTAGTAGATCTAAAGATCTACAAGTGGTATTTTCGAAGAACCAAGTGTACGATGCAAATCATGTTAAAAGCCGGATCTTTCATGAACTAAAAGCATTTTTGTGAACAAACAAGTGTGTAAACACTTGTGTGACAAAAGGATTTAACAAAGAAATATTTTCGTAATTTTTGACTAAGAAGTTGTAAAACTACATATTCTTTAAGAATAAAGTTTTCAAGAAACTAATGTTATTTTTAAGGATGGAAAGACCTACTAAAAGTGTTGGAAGGTTGTTACATAATTTTACACAACTTACAAGTTCATAAGTTTGCAATTTATACTTATTTTTTGACTAGTTTGATTTTGGAATATTGAATATTGATGGTTGGAAAATTGTTTGATTGAATTTTTAAAAGAAAATGATACGCTAGTAAGCGTGGCCACCTCCACTTACAGAGGAAACTCTGGCGAAATTTTTCCAGAAAATAACACTTAGAAATATCTTTGTGACAAGTGTTTATAAATATATTTTTAACTTGTTTTCAAAATATAAATTTCGCCATGATTTTTATTACAAATTAACCAAGTGTTGGAGGTGGATTTTTGTAAAGGAAACTTGTTAAATATATGTTGAGAATATATATTTCTTAACAAAACGCTTGTGTGCTCACGTGATTATTTTGTGAACTAAAGATATATTATTTTTAGGGTAAAAATAATATTATTTGATATATCATGAAAATACGACTCCAAAATAATACCAACGCCCTCACAAATCAATATTTAAGTTACACCGGTATTGTTTTTACAACGCGAACTCAAAAATTTAACGCGCGTATTTTCGGAAAATACTCTTAATGGTGTATTTTGACAAAGTATTATTTTGGGAAATTGTATGAAGTAAAATATAATATTTTTGGGAAAAATATGTATATTTTGGAATCAGAACATTTTCGACAAGTGATTTAAAATATATTTTCAAGTGAGACTTAAAAATATATTTTTCAGAATTATAACGTATACATTTAGTTTGGTAAATTATCATTTTGGAAACTGTAGAAACAGAAATATGTTATTTTTGGGAATATATTAACATATTTTTTTTATTTGGAACAATACATCGAAATACGACGCCATTACGTGGCAGGATATACAGGTACATATATTATTTTAAGAATACGAGTATACAATTATAAATTACCCCCATCCTTGGGAAGGAAATACGCATATACAATACTTGAGAAGTATAACTCTAAAATAGTTGTCTAACTATTATTTCAAAACCTTAAAAACAGTTATAACTTGGAATAATACCAGAAACATAACCCAAAAACACGCATACTAAGACAAGGCACTACCCGTTCGTCTAATAGACGTTAGACCATTGTAGGTAGTCGTGTTTGCCACAGAGATTTGGGGTACAAGTACGAAGACGCAATACTGTGAGTTCATGTCCCCCCTTTTCTCTTAACTGTTTTCAGTTTTTATACTTCGGGGGTGAAATACATGTTACTATGATTACGAATACTTTTTACATGGTATGGTTAGCGTAAGGAGGGTTACTACTTAGATCATGTGAGTGGGTAGGCGGGAACTGGAGGCCATTAATCCTCATTGTAGGACTGAGGGTCTTTAGCGGTAGATCTATCTGGGTGTAGAGAGCCCAGCCTCAGGCCCAACAGACCGGACCTCGGGGTGACTTGGTACCCGACGCAAAAATCTGCTAGGTTTGAGTCTTCCTACTGCACTTCACACATACCAATGGCCTTGCAAACCATTGGTGATCTCTTTTTCCTTAATTGCTACATACCAGGGATTTTCATACATACAAACCTATTATAAAGGTTTATACATACTCACTTACACATGAACTCGCTCAACTTTATGTTGATTTTTCAAACTACATGTATTTCAGGAAACTAATGGATGTGGCACGGTATGCATATCTTTCAAGTTGCGTTTGAATAAAGAAGTCATCCAGAGTTGTAGGGTTTAGAAGGTGTAACCTCTTCCTGGACGGGTTACATATCTCTAAACCTAGTATTGTTTACAGTCTTTTGCTAAGTTTTTATGAACTTAGTTAAATCAAGCCAAGGTTGTAACTTATTTTCTGAATGTTGTTTTAAGACAAGTATAATATGGTATTTTTCTAAACTTTATTCATGGATGAATATCTCATGTTTTTATCATATAGCATTGTTATGATTGTTGCTATAGTATTAAGAAGTCACACCAAATAAACCCACGCTTCCGCAAAGCCAGGGTGTGACAGCTTGGTATCAGAGCTTTGATCATAGCGAACTAGGATTCTTTCTCGAGTCTAGACTATGATCACTATGGCTCTCACGAAAACATTTTTACATTGCATACACTAAACGTCCAGATCCAGGGCACAAACATTTTTAACAAAAGGGCACAAGTACACTTTTCAAAGATTTATAGTCCAGTCGGGGAGACTAGGGAACAATTTAGTCTGAGAGACTGAGAATTCAATCTGAGAGATTGGGAGATTTTAGTCTGAGAGACCAGGAAGTCAGTCTGAGAGACTGAGAATTTAATCTGAGATATTGGGAGATTTTAGTCTGGGAGACCAGGAAGTCAGTCTGAGAGATTGAGAATTTAATCTGAGAGATTAGGAGATTTTAGTCTGAGAGACTAGGAAGTTCAGTCTGAGAGGCTGAGAGGATAGTCTGGGGAAGACTAGGATGATTACATGCTTACATTGTTACTGCTTAATTGATTATTATTGATATACGTGCACACGTGGTGAATATTTGCATACACTAATTGTTAATAACTACTATGGGTATACGTACTATGACTATTATGAACCGGCACACACGTCGCACCACTTAGAAGGCGAGTTATCAGACATTGATAACCCTACAGCCGCCGTCACAGATGATGAAACTACATCTGTGCCAGAGACAATTACGTCAGATACTGAGAGTGACCCTGACATGCTAAACAAGGATGAGGACGACTTCCAACAGTCCGCGCTACCATATTTTGGCGATACTTTACCTTTGCGAGTGGTTTCTCTGATAAGAATCCTTCTGTCGCTCATATTTCGGTCCAGGACCCCTTCGTCACTGGACATCTCGATGATGAGCACACAATGCGCCTCTTGTGGACATTCCTTCCGAAGGTTGATTACTCGACGAACAATTGATAACGATACCAACGTAATATTGATGATCCTTCCAGTAACGCCCATGATGATGAAAAGTTAGATGAGAACCATATTACTGATTGCACATTTTGAGATCCCTGCTGTCAAGCTACCCTCTGATTCTAATATACACTCGGTTTCAGACTCCTTTGAGTAGGTAACATCTGCAGCTTTACAGACAGCCGGATTACAGCTTTCTACTGCTGACGCAGACAACGACGATATGACTGCTGCACTATCACTTGCTCGAGGCACCACACCGTTACACGACCCAGGGCCTGCTCCTGAGCTAGCTTCTGGACCTTTTGAGTCAGCTTGATGATTGCAACTGCTGGTCCTGCACACTTACTTGATTATGACCCTGTTTCTTTTGGTTTACTAGACATTGCACCTCTACTATCTAACCCAGTACCAACACCTGACAACCTCCTTATTGGTTGAAACGTTTGTTCCTACACCTTCAACCGCTGATGTTGCTCTGTGAAGACCGACGTCCATTACGCCAACATGCCTATCGCTTTCTTTCAAGACATACCCGCACCCTAGAAAGATACTCTAGGTCAGCACACCTCATGACGATCCGTTTTGCTAACAACAACATTTTCTACGACCTCGCAGGCCGCACCATCTGCTACCTTCACCTCTACACCGCTGGGCGAGCCATTTCGATGGTTCCTATAATACACAATGCTAACTTTGGAGGCCACACACGAGATGAGTTGCTCCAGTAACCCCAACTACAGTATGAGGATATGAGTCGCAGAATGTTGGAGCTTGAGCTAACACCACAATTGGCAACTTCAAATGCAAACCATTACATAACCGAAAATATGATTTAAGTGTCTACATCACAAGACAGCATTTTGTCAGAAAAGTTTATGTAAGACACCACGTCCTCCACCCTGTCCATTGCCAGCATACTTTGATTCGCCACATACATCAAGGTTCCTTTTGCGCTCTCGACCGTTGCACCGCTCCCAGGATTCTGATATTTATTTCTTTACTATCGGGCGGCAGATTAGTTAACTGCTTTGATATATATACAAGCTCGAGGAGGAGTTTACGCATGCTAGGAGTCACTTTTCTTTCTTCCTCCACCTCAGTCACCAGTATAGTTGGTTTCTGGATTATGCGGATTGCATTACACTTGGGTAAAGACACTAATGATAAGTCGGGATTGCGGAGACTTTTGAGGACCACTTCTGATTACGGAATTTTGATGCACCAATATACTTGTTGGACAAGGGTAGGGTGACCCTGTGTCCCTTTCGATGTGATATATTTTGTTAGACATAGTGATTGTGGCCGGAGGATAATGAAAGCCCAATCATCTTTAAACATGCAACAATATTTGTGACTAATAACTAATGAAAAACTTAGTCGCTACGTCCTCACCAAGCACGCTGTTAATTTACATATCTGTGCTACAACTATAATGCTACATGCTTACTTGCTACATTCCTATTTACAAGTTGGGCAATACTTATGATAATATGTGATTAAATGTTTTAAGGACTGCGTATATGCATATATGTAATACACCTCTGAGGTCTTATTCGTTGAATAGAGACTTGTGTGCTCGCGTCCTTAACAAGACCCGACCTAACCGACCTTCCTCTAGGAAGATGTCGACTCAAGGGAACACCGATATCAACAACCCTCTACCGACAACAGAGGCAGAAATGCAAGAGCTCCTCTTACAGGCCATCGCATGGTACGAGGCCCGTCGCTCCGATTGCAGCGGAGGTACCTCGGGAAATAACCCCGTTCAATGGCCCATTTTGCTAATCTCCCAGAGATTTCGGGCTTGGAGAGGATCTGCCCGATCCTGTAGTTGGTTAACACGGTGATGACGTGATTCGCAAAGTAACGTCGTAACCATCTTGATTCGTGCACCAGTGCGAGTACCAACTTCTCCATGATGGAGTATCTTGTCTCTGGGTTGTTGAGCATTTTGCTGATATAGTCGATGGGTGTTTGAACTCCCTCTCGCTCCACGATGAGTACCGCGCCTACCGTGTTGTCTGCGGTGGATAGGTACAAGATAAGTGGTTCTTTCTTGCGTGGTGCGGTTAGAGTTGGGAGTTGGATCAGACACTCTTTCATCACCCGGAAAGCGTTTTCAGCCTCTGCGGTCCACTGGAACTGTTCCTTCTTTAAGCAGTTCCACAGAGTTTTGATGAAAGGATAAGATTTAGCTGCATGATTGGCTAAAAATCTGTTCGGTGCGGCTAGCTGGCCAGCTAGTCGTTGTATTTCCTTCATTGTGGAAGGCGATGGCATGCGCTCCATCGCCTGAACCTTTTCCGGGTTCACCTTGAATCCATCTTTGGTGACAATGAATTCAAGGAATTTGCCTTCTTCCATTCCAAACTAGCATTTCCCTGGATTGAGCTTCATGTTGACGCTACGCAGAGTCTGGAATGTTCTTTCGATATCTGTGAGCATGGTATCCTCTTCCATGCTCATGACGACTAGGTCGTCCATTTAGATTTCGACACTTTTGCTGAATGATCACCAAAAGTGTCGTTCATCAACTTTTGATAGGTTTCGCCCGCGTTGTGCAACCCAAACGACATTTTTGTATAACAGTAATTCCCGGTTGGTGTGTGGAATGCCGTTTTATCTTCGTCCTCGATTGCCATCTGCACTTGGTGATAGCCTTTGTAACAATCGAGGAAGCACTTCCATTGAAACGGGGCAAGGTTGTCAACTTTCTGGTCGATCTCTGGAAGCACGTAACAATCTTTGGGGCATGCTTTGTTAAGATCTTTATAGTCGACGCACATGCGCCAGCCCCCGGTTGGTTTTTCTACCATGACTGGGTTGGATAACCAAGTCTGGTACTTGACTTCCCGCAGGATGCCTGCGGAGAGCAGTTCTTTGACCTGCTCGTTCATCGCCTCGTTCTTTGCGGATCCAAGGTGGCATTGGCCTTGTATCACCGACTTGATACCTGGCAGGGTATTCAAGAAATGTTGCGCGACTTCGAGTGGTACCCCTGTCATGTCTGCGGGTGTCCATGCGAAAATATCTTGGTTCCTGAAGAGGAGTTGCTTCAGGCGCGCTCTGGTGTTGTTGGACAAGGCATGACCCAACGTAACCATTTTTTCTAGGTGTCTTGCGTTAAGAACCCATTTCTCCGGTTGGGTGTTGGGGGTGAGCCTTGCCGTTTTGGTCGGACGCAACTCGTCCGTGGACATAACCTCTCTGCGGGCATAGATTATCGCAACCCCTGTTTCGGTTGGGAAACCGAGGGCAGAGTGGGGGACGGAGGTAATCATGTTGAAATCACCTTGGGACTCTCGCCCGAGAAGTACGTCGTATCGGGAGGTGTGGGGTAAAACCATGAAGTTTACCTCCTCCGTTCGCGTGTGCCTTCCGTTGGTAAGGCGCACATGGAAGGTGATTTGGCCCAGGGGGAAAACGGTTTCCCCCGCGAATCCGGTCAAAGGGTAATCTACTGGCTGCAACCGATCTTTATCTTCCTGATCGAACTGGTTGAAGCACTGCTCGTATATAATGTCAGAAGTACTGCCCGGGTTGATGAATAATCGACCCATGCAGTAGTGAGCCAGGTAGCCTGTGATGACGACGGCGCGCCTAACACGCGGTCCGCCTCGGACTTTTGGAAAGACGACTTGCTCGTCTTTCCAGTCATTGTCCAATCTTCTTGCCACCTTGCGCGGCTTTCCACGTCCTCCATTGATCATGTGGGTTGAGGCCACATACATGGTCCTTTTACCCGTGGAGGTGCCCTCGTTGTGGGGGGTGTTGAGCTTAGCTTGCTTTTGCGCGGCTGGCAACAGGTGTTGCAGCTTCCCCTCTTTTAGGGCACACTCAATCTCCATTCGGAGACTAATGCAGTTGTTGGTTGTGTGGCCCGAGTCCTTATGATACTCATAGTAAAGCGTGAGGTCTTCGTTTTTTTTGGACTTCATTGGTTGGGCCGGTCGCAAGAATTGTATGTCCGTGAGGAGGACGTCACTTGGTGACTGGTTGATCTCGGTCCAATTACAGTCCCAAGATTCCTTCTTGGATGCCCGGTTGTGGTGTTGGGCATTGATCGTTGCCCTTGCGTTGGGCTGGTGACTACATGGGACGTAAGGTTTGGAATCATTGCCATGATTCCACGTGTCCCGGTTGCGCTTGTTATTGTGCATGGAGTCTGGGCGGGAGGATTGCCCTTCCACCCGGGCGGTGCCTTGACAGTGTGCGGTTTGAGAGACCGCTGAATTTGGGCGTACGTCTTGACCGCGACCATGAAGTCGTCCCACCTTTCTGGCAAGCCCTCCTTGCCTGAGATGGTCATAACCATTTCATCGTCCTTGACGGCTCGAATGAAATGGTTGCGTGCCATTTGATCCGCAACTTTGCCGATCTCGAGGCATTCTTTATTGTAGCGGATGAAAAACGACTCTAGGCTTTCGTTGTCTCCGCGCCAGATGTTCATGACGTCCATGGAATCGCGTTTATGACGTCGTTGCCGGCTGAAATATGCAAGAAATTTTGCTTGCAGCTGTTCAAATGAAGCCAGTGATCCCACTGGCAAAGAATCAAACCAGGCCCTCGCCAAACCGGTGAGGGTCTGGGGGAAAAAATGGCACCATGTGGCCTCGTTCCACTTGCCATTGCATCCAGCGCCGGTAAAAATGTTCATATGGTCATCCGGGTCGGATGAACCATTATATTTCCCAATCGTTAGTGGGAGTTTAGTCGTTGTGACATCGGCGTGGGCAATCTCCGGTACAAATTTGGGGTTTTCGGCCGCGGACCTTGGCCTTTAGGGCTGGGTTTGGTTGCGCTTAGAAGCATGGAGGTATGTAGTGCAGGGTTCAGTGGGAGGAACATAATTGTATCCTCCTAGTCGGCTGTTTGCCGAATGGGATTCCCCGCAATATGTATGGTCGTCCGGGTCGGTACGATCATACCCCTCATTATGGGGTTGTGGTCCCAGGCGGCTGTGGATGCCGGAGCCGCGATGGGCTGTAGACTGCCGTCTAATTTCGCCATGAGGGCCTAGGCGGTTATGTATTGGGCCCCTGCGGCGGGACCCGTACATGGAATCGTCCTCATCCAGTGTGCGGACGCTGCAGAAGGAGGATCTGCGGTCCTCCCACCTAATTGAACCCTAACCCCACCCCCCTTGACCGAATCGGTCCCCATGTGGGGACACACCACATAATTTTTGAATATTTTATTTGAGGATGTTTAATATCTTGTGAACACATTATATGGTGGTTAATAAGGTTAAATGGTTTATAAATAAGACCAAGAGACTACACATTTCATTCTCACCAACACTTAAACAAAAACTACTCTCCCTCTCCTCTCCTTTGGATCGGCCGAACACCACAACCATCACCTCACCATCCTTCAAATCTTGTTCAAGCTATTTTCATACACACAAAGGTGCTAGAGATCATACGAGGAGACCCGGTGCTTACGGAATCTCAAGGACCTTTCTACATCACTTTTATCCACCTAGTTTTCGCTTTGATTCTTCCCTAGCCTTGAGCTAGTAGTAAGTGCTTCTAAACACTTCCTTGTTCATGATTAAAGTGGTTAATAAGAAGTTTAACGGTTAAAACTCGAGAACACTTAAGATCAAAGCATAAAGTCTTGTAAGAATGATAAACTTGTTGGTTAAAGGGTAAATAATGGTGTAAAACTTGTGAATCTTGTTTAGTTATGGATATTTTATGTTGTTGGTTGCTAGTAGTGGAACGGATCGTCATCTAACCACGCTAGATCATGTTCATGGAACATGAACTAGCAATATGTAAAGTCTAAAAGATACAAGATGATGAACCTTTCCACACATAAACATGAACTTGTGTAAAAATGATTTTTCTTGTAAAATAGAGTTCTAAACTAGTAGATCTAAAGATCTACAAGTGGTATTTTCGAAGAACCAAGTGTAAGATGCAAATCATGTTAAAAGCCGGATCTTTCATGAACTAAAAGCATTTTTGTGAACAAACAAGTGTGTAAACACTTGTGTGACATAAGGATTTAACAAAGAAATATTTTCGTAATTTTTGACTAAGAAGTTGTAAAACTACATATTCTTTAAGAATAAAGTTTTCAAGAAACTAATGTTATTTTTAAGGATGGAAAGACCTACTAAAAGTGTTGGAAGTTTATTACATAATTTTACACAACTTACAAGTTCATAAGTTTGCAATTTATACTTATTTTTTGACTAGTTTGATGTTGGAATATTGAATATTGATGGTTGGAAAATTGTTTGATTGAATTTTTAAAAGAAAATGATACGCTAGTAAGCGTGGCCACCTCCACTTACAGAGGAAACTCTGGCGAAATTTTTCCAGAAAATAACACTTAGAAATATCTTTGTGACAAGTGTTTATAAATATATTTTTAACTTGTTTTCAAAATATAAATTTCGCCATGATTTTTATTACAAATTAACCAAGTGTCGGAGGTGGATTTTTGTAAAGGAAACTTGTTAAATATATGTTGAGAATATAAATTTCTTAACAAAACGCTTGTGTGCTCACGTGATTATTATGTGAACTAAAGATATATTATTTTTAGGGTAAAAATAATATTATTTGATATATCATGAAAATACGACTCCAAAATAATACCAACGCCCTCACAAATCAATATTTAAGTTACATCGGTATTGTTTTTACAACGCGAACTCAAAAATTTAACAAGCGTATTTTCGAAAAATACTCTTAATGGTGTATTTTGACAAAGTATTATTTTGGGAAATTGTATTAAGTAAAATATAATATTTTTGGGAAAAATATGTATATTTTGGAATCAGAACATTTTCGACAAGTGATTTAAAATATATTTTCAAGTGAGACTTAAAAATATATTTTTCAGAATTATAACGTATACGTATAGTTTGGTAAATTATCATTTTGGAAACTGTAGAAACAGAAATATGTTATTTTTGGGAATATATTAACATATTTTTTTTATTTGGAACAATACATCGAAATACGATGCCATTACCTGGCAGGATATACAGGTACATATATTATTTTAAGAATACGAGTATACAAGTATAAATTACCCCCATCCTTGGGAAGGAAATACGCATATACAATACTTGAGAAGTATAACTCTAAAATAGTTGTCTAACTATTATTTCAAAACCTTAAAAACAGTTATAACTTGGAATAATACCAGAAACGTAACCCAAAAACACGAATACTAAGACAAGGCACTACCTGTTCGTCTAATAGACGTTAGACCATTGTAGGTAGTCGTGTTTGCCACAGAGATTTGGGGTACAAGTACAAAGACGCAATACTGTGAGTTCATGTCCCCCCTTTTCTCTTAACTGTTTTCAGTTTTTATACTTCGGGGGTGAAATACATGTTACTATGATTACGAATACTTTTTACATGGTATGGTTAGCGTAAGGAGGGTTACTACTTAGATCATGTGAGTGGGTAGGCGGGAACTGGAGGCCATTAATCCTCATTGTAGGACCGAGGGTCTTTAGCGGTAGATCTATCTGGGTGTAGCGAGCCCAGCCTCAGGCCAAACAGAACGGACCTCGGGGTGACTTGGTACCCGACGCAAAAATCTGCTAGGTTTGAGTCTTCCTACTGCACTTCACACATACCAAAGGCCTTGCAAACCATTGGTGATCTCTTTTTCCTTAATTACTACATACCAGGGATTTTCATACATACAAACCTATTATAAATGTTTATACATACTCACTTACACATGAACTCGCTCAACTTTATGTTGATTTTTCAAACTACATGTATTTCAGGAAACTAATGGATCTGGCACGGTATGCATATCTTTCAAGTTGCATTTGAATAAAGAAGTCATCCAGAGTTGTAGGGTTTAGAAGGTGTAACCTCTTCCTGGACGGGTTACATATCTCTAAACCTAGTATTGTTTACAGTCTTTTGCTAAGTTTTTATGAACTCAGTTAAATCAAGCCAAGGTTGTAACTTATTTTCTGAATGTTGTTTTAAGACAAGTATAATATGGTATTTTTCTAAACTTTATTAATGGATGAATATCTCATGTTTTTATCATATAGCATTGTTATGATTGTTGCGATGGTATTAAGAAGTCACACCAAATAAACCCACGCTTCCGCAAAGCCAGGGTGTGACAGCTTGGTATCAGAGCTTTGATCATAGCGAACTAGGATTCCTTCTCGAGTCTAGACTATGATCACTAGGGCTCTCACAAAAACATTTTTACATTGCATACACTAAACGTCCAGATCCAGGGCACAAACATTTTTAACAAAAGGGCACAAGTACACTTTTCAAAGATTTATAGTCCAGTCGGGGAGACTAGGGAAAAATTTAGTCTGAGAGACTGAGAATTCAATCTGAGAGATTGGGAGATTTTAGTCTGAGAGACCAGGAAGTCAGTCTAAGAGACTGAGAATTCAATCTGAGAGATTGGGAGATTTTAGTCTGAGAGACCAGGAAGTCAGTCTAAGAGATTGAGAATTCAATCTGAGAGATTAGGAGATTTTAGTCTGAGAGACTAGGAAGTTCAGTCTGAGAGGCTGAGAGGATAGTCTGGGGAAGACTAGGATGATTACATGCTTACATTGTTACTGCTTAATTGATGATTATTGATATACGTGCACACGTGGTGAATATTTGCATACATTAATTGTTAATAACTACTATGGGTATACGTACTATGACTATTATGAACCGGCACACACGTCGCACCACTTAGAAGGCGAGTTATCAGACATTGATAACCCTACAGCCGCCGTCACAGATGATGAAACTACATCTGCGCCAGAGACAATTACGTCAGATACTGAGAGTGACCCTGACATGCTAAACAAAGATGAGGACGACTTCCAACAGTCCGCGCTACCATATTTTGGCAATACTTTACCTTTGCGAGTGGTTTCTCTGACAAGAATCCTTCTGTCGCTCCTATTTCGGTCAAGGACCCCTTCGTCACTGGACATCTCGATGATGAGCACACCATGACTACGATCCTCGACAATGCGCCTCTTGTGGACATTCCTTCCGAAGGTTGATTACTCGACGGACAATTGATAACGATACCAACGTAATATTGATGATCCTTCCGGTAACGCCCATGATGATGAAAAGTTAGATGAGAACCTTATTACCGATTGCACATTTTGAGATCCCTGCTGTCAAGCTACCCTCTAATTCTAATATACACTCGGTTTCAGACTCCTTTGAGCAGGTGACATCTGCAGCTTTACAGACAGCCGGATTACAGCTTTCTACTGCTGACGCAGACAACGAGGATATGACTGCAGCACTATCACTTGCTCGAGGCACCACACCGTTACACGACCCAGGGCCTGCTCCTGAGCTAGCTTCTTGACCTTTTGAGTCAGCTTGATGATTGCAACTGCTGGTCCTACACACTTACTTGATTATGACCCTGTTTCTTTTGGTTTACTAGACATTGCACCTCTACTATCTAACCCAGTACCAACACCTGACAACCATCTTATTGGTTGAAACGTTTGTTCCTACAACTTCAACCGCTGATGTTGCTCTGTGAAGACCGACGTTCATTACGCCAACATGCCTATCGCTTTCTTTCAAGACATACCCGCACCCTAGGAAGATACTCTAGGTCAGCACACCTCATGACGATCCGTTTTGCTAACAACAGCATTTTCTACGACCTCGCAGGCCGCACCATCTGCTACCTTCACCTCTACACCGCTGGGCGAGCCATTTCGATGGTTCCTATAATACACTATGCTAACTTTAGGCCCTTAACACCCCTCACATTATGGAGGCCACACACGAGATGAGTTGTTCCAGTAACCCCAACTACAGTATGAGGATATGAGTCGCAGAATGTTGGAGCTTGAGCTGACACCACAATTGGCAACTTCAAATGCAAAACATTACATAACCGAAAATATGATTTAAGTGTCTACATCACAAGACAGCATTTTGTCAGAAAAGTTTATGTAAGACACCACGTCCTCCACCCTGTCTATTGCCAGCATACTTTGATTCGCCACATACATCAAGGTTCCTTTTGCGCTCTCGACCGTTGCTATTACACCGCTCCCAGGATTCTGATATTTATTTCTTTACTATCGGGTGGCAGATTAGTTAACTGCTTTGATATATATACAAGCTCGAGGAGGAGTTTACGCATGCTAGCAGTCACTTTTCTTTCCTCCTCCACCTCAGTCACCAGTATAGTTGGTTTCTGGATTATGCGGATTGCATTACACTTGGGTAAAGACACTAATGATAAGTCGGGATTGCGGAGACTTTTGAGGACCACTTCTGATTACGGAATTTTGATGCACCAATATACTTGTTGGACAAGGGTAGGGTGACCCTGTGTCCCTTTCGATGTGATATATTTTGTTAGACATAGTGATTGTGGCCGGAGGATAATGAAAGCCCAATCATCTTTAAACATGCAACAATATTTGTGACTAATAACTAATGAAAAACTTAGTCGCTACGTCCTCACCAAGCACGTTGTTAATTTACATATCTGTGCTACAACTATAATGCTACATGCTTACTTGCTACATTCCTATTTACAAGTTGGGCAATACTTATGATAATATGTGATTAAATGTTTTAAGGACTGCGTATATGCATATATGTAATACACCTCTGAGGTCTTATTCGTTGAATAGAGACTTGTGTGCTCGCGTCCTTAACAAGACCCGACCTAACCGACCTTCCTCTAGGAAGATGTCGACTCAAGGGAACACCGATATCAACAACCCTCTACCGACAACAGAGGCAGAAATGCAAGAGCTCCTCTTACAGGCCATCGCACGGTACGAGGCCCGTCGCTCCGATTGCAACGGAGGTACCTCGGGAAATAACCCCGTTCAATGGCCCATTTTGCTAATCTCCCAGAGATTTCGGGCTTGGAGAGGATCTGCCCGATCCTGTAGTTGGTTAACACGGTGATAACGTGATTCGCAAAGTAACGTCGTAACCATCTTGATGCGTGCACCAGTGCGAGTACCAACTTCTCCATGATGGAGTATCTTGTCTCTGGGTCGTGAGCATTTTGCAGATATAGTAGATGGGTGTTTGAACTCCCTCTCGCTCCACGATGAGTACCGCGTCTACCGCGTTGTCTGCGGCGGATAGGTACAAGATAAGTGGTTCTTTCTTGCGTGGTGCGGTTAGAGTTGGGAGTTGGATCAGACACTCTTTCATCTCCCGGAAAGCGTTTTCAGCCTCTGCGGTCCACTGGAACTGTTCCTTCTTTAAGCAATTCCGCAGAGTTTTGATGAAAGGATAAGATTTAGCTGCATGATTGGCTAAAAATCTGTTCGGTGCGGCTAGCTGGCCAGCTAGTCGTTGCATTTCCTTCATTGTGGAAGGCGATGGCATGCACTCCATCGCCTGAACCTTTTCCGGGTTCACCTTGAATCCATCTTTGGTGACGATGAATTCAAGGAATTTGCCTTCTTCCATTCCAAACTAGCATTTCCATGGATTGAGCTTCATGTTGACACTACGCAGAGTCTAGAATGTTTTTTCGATATCGTTGAGCATGGTATCCTCTTCCATGCTCATGACGACTAGGTCGTCCATTTAGATTTCGACACTTTTGCTGATTGATCACCAAAAGTATCGTTCATCAACTTTTGATAGGTTTCGCCCGCGTTGTGCAACCCAAACGACATTTTTGTATAACAGTAATTCCCGGTTGGTGTGTGGAATGCCGTTTTATCTTTGTCCTCGATTGCCATCTGCACTTGGTGATAACCTTTGTAACAATCGAGGAAGCACTTCCATCGAAACGGGGCAAGGTTGTCAACTTTCTGGTCGATCTCTGGAAGCACGTAACAATCTTTGGGGCAGGCTTTGTTGAGATCTTTATAGGCGAGGCACATGCGCCAGCCCCCGGTTGGTTTTTCTACCATGACTGGGTTGGATAACCAAGTCTGGTACTTGACTTCCCGCAGGATGCCTGCGGAGAGCAGTTCATTGACCTGCTCGTTCATCGCCTCGTTCTTTGCGGATCCAAGGTGGCATTGGCCTTGGATCACCGGCTTGATACCTGGCAGGGTATTCAAGAAATGTCGCGCGACTTCGAGTGGTACCCCTGTTATGTCTGCGGGTGTCCATGTGAAAATATCTTGGTTCCTGAAGAGGAGTTGCTTCAGGCGTGCTCTGGTGTTGTTGGACAAGGCATGACCCAACATTGACTGTTTTTTCTGGGTGTCTTGCATTAAGAACCCATTTCTCCGGTTGGGTGTTGGGGGTGAGCCTTGCCGTTTTGGTCGGACGCAACTCGTCCGTGGACATAACCTCTCTGCGGGCATAGATTATTGCAACCCCTGTTTCGGTTGGGAAACCGATGGCAGAGTGGGGGACGGTGGTAATCATGTTGAAATCGCCTTGGGACTCTCGCCCGAGAAGTACGTCGTATCGGAAGGTGTGGGGTAAAACCATGAAGTTTACCTCCTCCGTTCGCGTGTGCCTTCCGTTGGTAAGGCGCACAGGGAAGGTGATTTGGCCCAGGGGGAAAACGGTTTCCCCCGCGAATCCGGTCAAAGGGTAATCTACCGGCTGCAACCGATCTTTATCTTCCTGATCGAACTGGTTGAAGCACTGCTCGTATATAATGTCAGAAGTACTGCCCGGGTCGATGAATAATCGCTCCATGCAGTAGTGAGCCAGGTAGCCTGTGATGACGACAGCGCGCCTAACACGCGGTCCGCCTCGGACTTTTGGAAAGACGACTTGCTCGTCTTTCCAGTCATTGTCCAATCTTCTTGCCACCTTGCGCGGCTTTCCACGTCCTCCATTGATCATGTGGGTTGAGGCCACATACATGGTCCTTTTACCCGTGGAGGTGCCCTCGTTGTGGGGGGTGTTGAGCTTGGTTTGCTTTTGCGCGGCTGGTAACAGGTGTTGCAGCTTCCCATCTTTTAGGGCACACTCAATCTCCATTCGGAGACTAATGCAGTTGTTGGTTGTGTGGCCCGAGTCCTTGTGATACTCATAGTAAAGCGTGAGGTCTTCGTTTTTTTTGGACTTCATTGGTTGGGCCGGTCGCAAGAATTGTATGTCCGTGAGGAGGACGTCACTTGGCGACTGGTTGATCTCGGTCCAATTACAGTCCCAAGATTCCTTCTTGGATGCCCGGTTGTGGTGTTGGGCATTGATCGTTGCCCTTGCGTTGGGCTGGTGACTACATGGGACGTAAGGTTTGGAATCATTGCCATGATTCCACGTGTCCCGGTTGCACTTGTTATTGTGCTTGGAGTCTGGGCGGGAGGATTGCCCTTCCACCCGGGCGGTGCCTTGACAGTGTGCGGTTTGAGAGACCGCTGAATTTGGGGGTACGTCTTGACTGCGACCATGAAGTCGTCCCACCTTTCTGGCAAGCCCTCCTTGCCTGAGATGGTCATAACCATTTCATCATCCTTGACGGCTCGAATGAAATGGTTGCGTGCCATTTGATCTCGAGGCATTCTTTATTGTAGCGGATGAAAAACGACTCTAGGCTTTCGTTGTCTCCGCGCCAGATGTTCATGACGTCCATGGAATCGCGTTTATGACGTCGTTGCGGGCTGAAATGTGCAAGAAATTTTGCTTGCAGCTGTTCAAATGAAGCCAGTGATCCCACTGGCAAAGAATCGAACCAGGCCCTCGCCAAACCGGTGAGGGTCTGGGGGAAAAATGGCACCATGTGGCCTCGTCCCACTTGCCATTGCATCCAGCACCGGTAAAAATGTTCATATGGTCGTCCGGGTCGGATGAACCATTATATTTCCCAATCGTTAGTGGGAGTTTAGTCGTTGTGACATCGGCGTGGGCAATCTCCGGTACAAATTTGGGGTCTTCGGCCGCGGACCTTGGCCTGTAGGGCTGGGTTTGGTTGCGCTTAGAAGCGTGGAGGTATGTAGTGCGGGGTTCAGTGGGAGGAACATAATTGTATCCTCCTAGTCGGCTGTTTGCCGAATGGGATTCCCCGCAATATATATGGTCGTCCGGGTCGGTACGATCATACCCCTCATTATGGGGTTGTGGTCCCAGGCGGCTGTGGATGCCGGAGCCGCGATGGGCTGTAGACTGCCGTCTAATTTCGCCATGAGGGCCTAGGCGGCTATGTATTGGGCCCCTGCGGCGGGACCCGTACATGGAATCGTCCTCATCCAACGTGCGGACGCTGCAGAAGGAGGATCCGCGGTCCTCCCACCTACTTCGAGGGGCTGGGGGTGTGAGGACCCTGCCCTCGTTTTGCAAGATACGAGCTGTAGGTGTGTATGGTGCGTGGGTAGGACCGCCAGGGATTTGCGCTTCAGCGCTAGCTCTATTGTATGCTGCGGTCAACAAAGTTTGTTGTTGGTAATACCAGGCATGGAAGTCCATGCCTGGAGGTATCACGGAAGCATACTGTGAAAAATCTGGTGCAAACGCGGGGGGAGTGCCCCCTTACGCAGATATGCCAATGTGGCCAACAGTTTGGGCTGGGGGGATAATCCCCGCAGGCCCTTGGTTTTCCCCGATAATATTGTTTTGATGATCAGACATGATCTCAAGAAAGAAAGAGATATGAAAAAAGTGCTAAGAGTAGCGGTGGGCGCCAATGATGAAACAGTGGTTAACCAAGGGAGGTTAATTCACTGGTCTCGTCAAGTAGGGTTAATCCCTTCTTTTCTAGGATCGGTGGCTGGATCGTCCCCTAGTTGATCTCCTGCACAAGGAAACAAACCGTGACTCGTAACAAGGAGGATGGGTGGGGGGTGCTCCTTGTTACCACTCTCCGGCGTGAGAATCAGTAATTTGCTTGTGAAGCAAAGTGTGTGATAGTAGTAGTGAGAGAGTTGTGAAGAGATACCTCAAACCTGGTTTGGGATGGGTATTTATAGCCGAGGAGTGAAGGAGGGTAATTGAGTGGCTAGACTGACATCGCACAGGCTCCTGCAGGTGTGTCAGGCCTGTCAGTTACGGTAGTGATGCCACGTCCTGTTGTGGTGTCAGTCTGTTGCTTACATGTGGGCTGATAGGCAACTGTCTTCAGTTCCACTTGCACTATGGTGTCAGTCCCACTTACCTTGTTGGCAGGATGCGGTGCCGGGCCGCATCGCTGCTCGCGGTAACTGCTGTTGTTCCCACGTTCTTGTTCTGGCCAAGACGTATGCGGGATGCGGTGCTGTGCCGCATTGCCACTTGGTGAGTGTTACTGTTGTCCAGATCCCTTGTCGTGACGAAAATGTTCGTAGGATGCGGTGCCAAGCCGCATCGCTAAGTGTATCACCCATTTTCATACGCCAGGTAAGTCTTCCTCTTATCCCTTGACCGATTGGCTTCGACCGCTGTGTCCGCGTGTGCCCGCACGGACACAGAAAAGTTCTTGCAGGTGGTGGTTTTTGACAAAGGTAATGGTCACTCGCAGCCATGCTGGTGCGAGATATGGGACCATACCCCTTCAGTATGCGTCCCAATTGCCACCGAAATCTATGACACACGAACGGAGCATGTCTTCATGGGTACGAATCGTCCTTTCAGTCTGACCGTCGGTTTGGGGATGGAATGCGGTACTTAGGTTAAGCACAGTACCGAGAGCAGCTTGAAATGTTTCCCAACAACGCGAGGTAAACCGAGCATCGCGGTCAGAAATGATGTCGCGAGGCGTACCATGTCAAAAATTAAACTCTTTGGTGTAGACTTGGGCTAATTTTCCTACCTTATAGTATTCCCGTATTGGCAGAAAGTGAGCAGATTTAGTCAAACGGTCAACGACAACCCGGAGGGCGATATCCCTCTTCATGCCCGGCCACCAGTACTTGTAGCGCAGGTCCTAGTACATCTTGTCGGGCCACCAGTACTTGTAGCGCAGCTCCTGGTACATCTTGTCGGCACTGGGATGAATAGAATATCAGGATTTGTGGGCTTCGTCCATCAAAATCTGTCGTAAATTGGTTCGCTTAGGAATCCAAATTCGGTCCAGATAATGGAATATCCCATTCGAATTATTTTTTAGCTGGGCTCCATCATTGAGAATCCTTTCCTTCTTCAAAGTATGTTCATTAAAGCAGGCATGTTGGGCTTCGCGGATGAGGGTTTCAAGATCATATTGGGCTTGAATATTACGGGCGCTGTGCAAATAACTCCGACTGCTGAGAGCGTCGGCAACGACATTTGCTTTGCCAGGATGATAACGAATGTCACAGTCATAATCATTGAGAAGTTCTACCCACCGGCGTTGACGCATATTTAGTTCTTTCTGATCAAAGATATGTTGTAGGATCCTATGATCGGTGAAGATCGTACACTTGGTACCATAATGGTAGTGTCGCCAAATCTTTAATGCAAAAACAACTGCGCCTAGCTCGAGGTCGTGGGTTGTATAGTTCTTCTCGTGGATCTTGAGCTGACGAGATGCGTAAGCAATAACCTTGTCTCGCTGCATGAGTACACAACCAAGGCCAAGGTTCGAGGCATCACAATAGACAATAAAGTCATCGTTTCCGTCGGGTAAAGTGAGAACAGGAGCATTGCAAAGCATGTACTTGAGGGTTTGAAAGGTTGTCTCTTGTCCAGTTCCCCAAACAAAAGGCTTGTCTTTTTGCGTGAGAGAGGTAAGCGGCACAACGATTTTAGAGAACCCTTCGATAAATCGGCGATAATAGCCCGCTAGTCTGATGCGTGTGTGGTGGTATATAATTTTAAGTATATTTTAAGCCCATTTTACATGTTAGTCAAGTTTTAAATTTATAAAACACGATATTTTACTAACACCAAACACACATATGGGCAAGTGCACCCATCGTGAGCGTAGTATAGTGTTGGCAAGATACCGAGGTCGTCCAAGGACACAAGAGCTTTTAGTACCGGTTTATCCTCAACGTCTAATCAAATCAAAAGTTTAGAAAAAGGTTTTAAACAAGAAAAATAAAACTAACTAAAATGCTGAAAAATAAAATAAAAATAAAAACAGATAGACAAGATGAATCACTTGGTTCCGACTCGTGTTTAGTGTAACCTTTGATTATTTCCGCACTTTCACACTATTTAAGAGATTATCTTAGTTATTGTAGTAGGCCCCTCTTTTGAAGGTGACGTTACCCTCAACCCAGTAGTTTGAGTCAGCAAGGATACAATCCTAAAGGGTCGGATTATTGAAAGATAATTAATTAAGTTATTAATGCATATTATGGTAGGCCCCTCTTTTGAAGGTGACGTTACCCTCGGCTAAGTAGTCTGAGTCAGCAGGGATACAGTCCTAAGTAGTCGGGTTAAAGTATTAATAGTAGCTTACATATGAGGGGATCAAAGAGTTTGGACCCCCGCTATCCAATACCGGTGGGTTTTGAAGGAGGTCCTACTAAATTTGACCCAAGTCCTTGCAGGATCTATACACTGAACAAGGCAAGACTCTTACCAAACCGTTCCCTTAACCCCCGACCAGCTAGCCAACATACCTCCATATAGACTTTGGAGATATGAATGGTGAAAATCTTTTATTTTATATAGACAGTAAAATAATGCCAAGACACCACGGACAAACGAGAAGGAGGAATCACCTTCAACATAAGAAACTAGTTATTAAAGTCGTTAATACATAACCAAGTAAAAAGTGCGAAAAGATTAAAAATAAAAAGTATTACACTATACACTTTGTCTTCAGCAAGTGATGTAAGAGACTTAGGCAAACATGGCCTTGATTGTCAAGAACTCTTACGATCAATCTTGGATCCCTAGGCGACTCACACACTCTATGATGGACAATGGATGTTGGTGGTGGATGATGGTGTTGTGATGGTGGTGGGTGGTGGGTGATGTGTGAGAGAGGTGGTGTGCCAAGGGATGGTTTTCAAATGAGCCAAGCACCCCTATTTATAGCCTGAACAGTAGCTCGGGCACGGCCCCGTGTCCATCCTCCTTCTCTGTCTTCATTAATTGCTCTTGTCTGTATTAGTTGACTACGGCCCCATGTCCGCTAGGCACGACCCCGTGTGCAGAAGCATATCTGTACTATCAAGATTTGCCTGGATTCTGCGAATCTTATAGTTGACCACGGCCCTGTGTCCGCTGAGCACGGCCCCGTGGTGGGCGATAGAAGCTTCTACAGCTTTGTATTTTATGCTGACACTTGGGCACGCCCCCATGTTCACTGAGCACGGGGCATGTTCAGCCTTCCGTTCTCTTGTTTTGCTTGGGAAGATGCTTTCGGGGAGCTCGGGCATGCCATGTTTGTTCCTTTTCTTGTATTTTTGTTAGATTTAGTTGCCTTTTTGCTTCTTTTGTTAATTTGAGCTCATTTAATCCTGAAAATACAAAAGGAAGACAAAAGCACACTTTTTCCAACATTAGTACTAAAAAGGGTTAGTTTTATGCCACAATTGATGTAATTTATATGTTGCATTTTTCACACATCATAGTCCGAGAAAATAACGAACTTCAGACTGGTTCTTGGGTGTAACCCAACTCTTGACAGCTTCGGTCTTCGCGGGGTCGACGTGAATACCTTGACTATTAACAATGTGACCAAGGAATTGAACCTCCTCCAGCCAGAATCCACACTTGGAGAACTTGGCATAGAGTTAATTCCCTCGGAGTAACTCGATAACCAAACGTAGATGTTGCACGTGTTCGACTTTCGACTTGGAATAGATTAGGATATCATCGATGAACACGATGACAAAGCGGTCGAGAAAAGGTTTACACACGCGATTCATCAGATCCATAAAAACCGCGGGTACGTTGGTTAAACCAAAAGGCATAACAACGAACTCGTAGTGGTCGTATTGAGTGCGAAAAGCGGTTTTGGGAATATCCTCCTCTTGTATGCGTAACTGGTGGTAGCCTGAGTGTAGATCGATCTTGGAGAAACACGTAGCACCTTGTAACTGGTCAAACAAATCATTGATGTGAGGCAGAGGGTAAGGATTCTTGATTGTCAGCTTATTCGATTCCCGATAGTCGATGCACATCCGGAACGACCCATCCTTCTTTTTGACGAAAAGGACCGGTGCGCCCCAAGGAGAGGTGCCAGGGCGAATAAAGCCTTCGTCAAGCAATTCCTGGAGCTGACTCGAGAGTTCGTGCATTTCGGAAGGAGCGAGTCGATAAGGAGCTCTTGCAACAGGGTTTGCTCCAGGAATGAGGTCGATGCAAAAGTCGATATCACGACTTGGCGGCAGACCTAGAAGAGCTTCGGGGAACACATTTGGAAATTCACACACAACAGGTACCTGGCTTACCGCTTTTTCTTTCTTTTCCTTCTCCACTACTACAATGTTAGCCAAGAAAGCTCTGTATTCCTTGCGGAGATACTTGCTAGCTTGGATATAGGACATAAGCTTGAGGTCCTTTGAGAGAGTTTCACACTACACACACAATTGATCACCATTAGCGAGCGAGAATTGAATCATCTTATCAAAACAAACAACTTCAGCATGGTTTTCACGAAGAAAGTCCACGCCTACTATGACGTTAAAACTTCTGAGCTGCATCGGAATAAGGTCGATAGGGTAGATGTGATTGTTGAGTTCGAGAGTACAATCACGAAGAACGGAGTTAACAGCGATAGTTCTTCCAGTGGCAACTTCAACATCGAACGTCGAGAGGAGATAGGCGCGCTTATGATTAAGGAGCTTTTCGAACTCAGATGATACAAAATAGTTATTGGCTCCAGTATCAAACAAACACGAAGCATAAATACCATTCACAAGGAACGTACCATTGACCACGTTGTTGTCAGCCTGAGCCTGGCGCACATTAATGTTGAAAGTTCGAGCGCGAGAGGCTTGTTGCTGTTGTTGCTGAGGCTGTTGCTGCTGTTGCTGGGGTTGCTGTTGTTGTTGCTCTTGCTTCACAACCTGATTGGGGCACATGTTTGCGAAGTGGTTGGGATCACCACACGCAAAGCAGACTCTAGCATTGACCGCGGGTGCCGGAGCTGCTTGTTGGCCTTGAGGGGCAGGGAGCAGAGCTTGATGAGCAATAGCTGGTGATGGTGCTTGTCGAGGACCTGTACGGCAGTTGGCGGTGAAATGGCCGTACATGTTGCAGTGTACACAAAATCTGCAGGCGATTCCCACTGGGTGGTGATAGGCGCAAGTCGGGCAAGCAGGGTGAGGACCAGTGTAAGCACGCTTTGCAGGCAGTGCTTGGGTAACTGGTGTTGTAGCTGATAGATGTTGAGGTTGCTGCTGAGCTGGTACAGCTTGAAGCGGGGCAGCAGTGGTGACAGCACAGTTCTTGTTGCTGGAGTTGCTTTTGTTCTTCCTCTTGCGATGAGAGGCCTTTGAAGACTGAGGGTTGGCGGCGGTTCCAGCGGTTGGTACGGTGGTAGCTTGATCTAGATTCTTGGCGGCTTTATCACAGAAGCCAGACTTGACTCGCTTGTCGTTTATTTCTGCGGCAAGCAGGTAAGTTTCTTCGATTGTTGCAGGCTTTGAAGCTTGCAAAAAATTTGCGACATAATCTGGCAGAGCTCGAATATACTTCTTGATTGCCATGTCGGAGGTCTTAACTTGATCAGGACAGATTATGCTAAGCTGCTTGAAGCGAGCAGTTAAAGAAGCGTTGTCACCCTCCTTCTGCTTGATGTGTCAGAATTCGTCCTCCAACTTTTGGCGCTCGTGGGGAGGGCAGAACTCTTCCAACATGACACCCTTCAACTCATCCCATGCCAAACCATAAGCTGCATCGTTTCCGCGTTTGTTTCTCTCGGCCTTCCACCAATCTTGCGCTCGGGATTGGAAGACGCCGGTAGCATTCAGAGTGCGGAGTTCGTCAGGACAGCCACTCTGGCGCAGGGTGACCTCGATCGAATCAAACCATTGGAATAGGGCCGTAGGGCCACCTTCGCTAGTAAATTCTTTTGGTCCGCATGCTTTGAACTGCTTGAAGCTAAAAGCAGCTTTGGGAGTATCGGTCCTTGACTCTTCAGAAGATTTGCTCACATTTTCGTACAGTTCACTGACGATTTGAGTAACAACCTTCGCCATTTGCTTAGCAACCATAGCGGTGAGGTGTTTATCTGCTTGCTTTCGGCGAGCAGCTTGAGTAGCGCGAGATCCAGATGACGACATTGTCTGCAACAGACATCGCCACAGGACTCAACACAAATTTCGATTATTCCTAGTATAGTCTAGCGATTCACCATAAAGCTCAGGAACACATCTATTCATATAATCACACAGGCACGTAGGCACATAGGCACGTAAACACATTAGCACATAAACACGTAGAACACGAAAGCAAGTAAACACACTATATTTTGCACGTATTCTCCTTTATGTGACATACGTGTTCCCTTATCATTCAAGAGGCAGTCAGAATACAGAAACCTAGCTATATGTTGCGCGTATTCCCTATCCTTCACAGCGCGTACAGCGATTAATTATAGCGATTGCGAATATCGAGCAGCGATTGCGAACGATGACCAGCGATTTGTGGGCGAATGTGTAGTGTGTTGTGCGTGTTGATCGAACTAAACAGCGAAAATGAATAAACCATCAATATCAAAACATATAATCACAGAAATCAAGAATAGATTGTTTGCGGCTGTGATAGACGTCGACTATCCAAAGTGATTCGACTATCCACAAGGACTTTAAGTGCAAACTTGGCCTTCGGGACTCTGCTCTCGCTTCGATTCGAGCGGTTGGCACGCATCCTTCTGGTTTGGTGTGACTTCAAGTCGTTGGAGTCCGTCGAGACTTTGGTGAGAGTGTTGTAAAACCACATTTAAGAGTAGAACAAGTCGTTAAGGTTTGGGTTTCACCCCTAACTTAGCGACTTCATTCCTGTTTTGTGTAGTAAACCACGAGATAGATAAGGAGATTTGCGTCGAAGCGTGGTTTCACTCCTAATTCAACGCATATTCTCTTGTTTTATAGTAAAATAGCAATTCGAACGAGTAATCTGGACGAGTGTTTGCGGTTTTCATACCTAATCTTAACCAGATCATTCGTTTGTGTGTGTAATCAACCTTAGGAAAGGCTGAACTTGCGCAAAACTGTAGTATGCGATGTTCGCACAAGTGTGTAGTGTACAGCGAGTTTGAGCGAGAAATAGCGAGCAAGCTCGTGCAAAACCCCTACCGGGTATGCACAAGTCGGTCTGTTGGTACTTAGACTATAGACTAGGTCGTTCTAAGACATCAACCTGGACTAGGTTGAGTCTTTCCTAATTCCCTATAGTTATGGCTCTGATACCAATTTGTCACACCCCAACCGATGGCGGAAACATCGGGGCGCGGCACTGAGCAAAACAGATTGTCCAGAAGTTTCCATAACAACTACGATTACCAATTTATTTAAAGCATCACTTCCCATACCATGACATAATAAGTAGCATAGTTATTACAGAAAAAAACCAAGAAAAGTAGTTCTGTTCTAACGACTTAGATTTCAAATAAAAATAAATTGTTTGTTTATTTCTAGACTCTCTCCTAGCCTCGATTTCATCACACAGCAAACAAGGCGTCCTAGAATCTTAAGCACCTGCCACATATGTTAAAGTAAAAGTCAATACACATATTGTAAAGGTGAGCATACAAGTTTGATAATAGCATAATAGAGTTCGAAATAGTTTACGCATAACCAGCATGTACAACGTGTGAAATGAAGCACGTAAGTTATCGACATGATCCTATCAATACCAATGACTGCGGGTTGACTGCCCAAGGCAGTTCGTAACACATATTCACCACTGTGAACCATGAGATTAATTGTCCTTAACAACCCCTGAGTGAACAGGTGCTGAGCCCAAACTATAGTACTATCGTTGCTAAGGCAGGTAGACAGCAATCCATGTGTAAACATAACAAACAAGCAATCATTGAGTCACGTATAACATGCGGTAGTGGTTAGCGTTAAAGTATTGTGTAGTGTGTTCGATGTGATTTAGAATAAGTAACGTATGTAACACCCAAACGTGCATAAAGCAAAAAGGGTTCGAGTATACTCACAACGATAGATTTAATGGATTGAAGGGAGCGCTAGAGCAGAATTAGCCTGAACAGTTAACGATAGCATAAGCAAAAGTCGGTGCGTAAAAACGGTGCATGAGTACCAAGGATCGGATGGTAATCCGATCAGATGGCAATCCGATTGGATGGCCAGTCGATCGGGTGGCAATCCGTTTGGATGGTCATCCGATCGGATGGCCATTCGATTAGATTGTCACCTCATTTGGTGAGGATGTGTTTGTGTATGATGGTTTGCCTTTTGAAGTTTTCGTTGTAGCATTTTAAAAATAGAGAAGTATCTCCACCTTTCAGGTCGGTTGGTCGATCGAACGGTCGTTCGATCGGACAACAATCCGATTGGCGAGACTTCTCAGTTTGAGAACAAGTTCACAACAGGACGGTCACTCGATCGGATGGCTATCCGATCGGGTGGCAATCCGTACATATTGAACATGTTGAAAATTGTTGAAGTATCCAAGTCCTAAACGTCACATGGTCGGACGGTCACTCGATCGGATGGCAATCCGATCGGGTGGTAATTCGTTTCAACGTTCAGATCCTTTGAATAGTTTGAAAAATAGATTAAGTGTGGAACCAAGTGCAACCCGATCGGATGGCCGGTCGATCGGGTGGCAATCCGATCGGACGGCAATCCGTCCCGACGATCCGTTCGTCTTGTCACTTGATTCATTTGAAGTTTTGTAGCATTTGAACGAGACATTTTGATAACATGCTTGAACAACAGAAACCCTATCTCGGCCCAAGTGACCTGACCGAACAGGAATCACCCTATTCCGACCGGTTCACGGTTCGAGTCGGTAGTTCATGTTCAAACCTGAAGTCAATATCTCTTGAATAGAATTCGGATCTGGAACTAATACATCACCAAGAATGGGTAGAAGATCAGAACGAGTTCCGATTCCATCGGGTTTGAGTGCATTGAGTGAAAAAGAATTGAAAGAAAGTTGGAAAACCTTCTCTCAATCCTTTCATCCATGAATTCGTGTAGATCTAAGTGAAATTATTGATAAATGTTGTGGAAATCCTTTAGATCTGAGTTGTTCTTGGTGGAATGAAGCCAAAACATGAAATTCATAAGAAAACCATGATGACATCATCCTAGAACACCTCAAATCCACTGATTTCATGGTTAAAAGTTCAGATTCAAAAGATAGAAAGGTGTAGGAGTGCGTGTAGATCAAGAAAGTACAAGATTTAGGATGAAAACTTACAAGAATCGGAAGAAATTGAGAGAAATGAAGGCTGGAGCGAGCTGGGTCGAGTAAGAGCTGTCACATCAACTAATGTGACATATGAGGGGTATTTATAGGGTTTCCTAAAAAGGAAAGTGGGAAAAAGGCTGGTCGATCGGGTGGTAGTCCGATCGGGTGGCAACTCGGTCGGATGGCAATCCGATCGGATGGCCACCTTATCGGTTGGCCACTCGATCCGAGTGTTTGGCGCGATAAGTTTTGTCGTTCCGATTCGAGTGTAGAGCGTTGCGATGCGATTCGAGCGAGCGATACGATAGAATTACCCATTAAATTACTTTTAATCCCAACTACTATATCTAACATACAATCACTATAATTGACTTGCGTTTAGCGTTCTCGATTCGATTGCGATGCAATAGAATTGTGATTGCGATTAACACTTCAACATAAACATAACTTGCATAAGTAACACATAAGGGCACACACATATAAAACAATATCCAGAACACATAATTCGAGTTACGAATGCGATAGCGATAAGCGATAAATCGATTAAACATGCGATTAATATGCGATTAAACCTCGATTATTAACAAGTACTCCACATAATACAACTAACGCGATAACATAAATAGATTATCTACAAGTCAAAGAAGTTAAAACAGGAGTTGAGCAAGGAGTGACAGATCGCAATTAGCAATCTTGTCTTCCTTTGACTTCAATCTTGACTTTGACTTTGACTTTCGAAACGCGGGGTGTTACGGCCTCCCCTTCTTAAGGGAATTTCGCACCCGAAATTAGGCCGAAGCCGTAACAAACAACTGCGGGTACTTCGCCTTCATGTCGCTTTCGTGTTCCCATGTGAACTCTGCGCCTCGTTTGCCTTCCCAGCGAACTTTCACAATGGGAATGCGCGAGCGTCAGAGCTGCTTGGTTTGGCGGTCCATGATTTCGACAGGCTTTTCCACGAAGTGTAGTGTTTCATTTATTTGAAGATCCTTGAGGGGTACATGTAAATCATACTCAGCCAGGCATTTCTGAGGTTCAAAACGTGGAAAGTCGGGTGGACGTTGTTAAGTTCCTCCGGTAGTTCGAGTCTGTAAGCCACTTTTCCGATCCTTTCCAGAATCTTAAAGGGTCCCACATATCGAGGCGCGAGCTTGCCTTTCTTGCCGAATCTGACCACACCCTTCCAAGGTGACACCTTTTGGAGTACGTCATCGCCAACGTCAAATTTGAGGGGCTTGCGTCGTCTATCGGCGTAACTTTTCTGACGACTCCGAGCTTTCAGTAGATTGTCTCAAATTTGGAGGATTTTGTCAGTCGTTTCTTGCAATAGCTCAGGACCGGTTAATTGTGAGTGCCCGATCTCGTGCCATACAATAGGCGATCGACATCTTCTTCCATACAATTCCTCAAATGGTGCCATTTGAATGCTGGAATGATAACTGTTATTGTACGATAATTCGACCAAAGGTAGGTATGCGTCCCAATTACCACCGAAATCTATGACACACGAACGAAGCATGTCTTCAAGGGTACGAATCGTCCTTTCAGTCTGACTGTCGGTTTGGGGATGGAATGCGGTACTTAGGTTAAGCACAGTACCGAGAGCAGCTTGAAATGTTTCCTAACAACGCGAGGTAAACTGAGCATCGTGGTCAGAAATGATGTCGAAAGGCATCCCATGTCGACAAATGATATCTTTGGTGTAGACTCGGGCTAATTTTTCTACCTTATAGTCTTCCCGTATTGGCAGAAAGTGAGCAGATTTAGTCAAACGGTCAACGACAACCCAGATGTTGTCGTGACCTGAGGGCGTGCGCGGGAGCTTCGTTATGAAGTCCATAGCTATACTCTCCCACTTCCACACAGGGATCTCGGGTTGAACGAGTAAGCCAGAGGGTCTTTGGTGCCCAGCCTTGACATTCGAGCAGGTTAGGCACTTCGAAACATAGAGGGCGATATCCCTCTTCATGCCCGGCCACCAGTACTTGTAGCGCAGGTCCTGGTACATCTTGTCGGCACCGGGATGAATAGAATATCGGGATTTGTGGGCTTCGTCCTTCAAAATCTGTCGTAAATTGGTTCGCTTAGGAATCCAAATTCGGTCCAGATAATGGAATATCCCATTGAACTTATTTTCTAGCTGGGCTCCATCGTTGAGAATCCTTTCCTTCTTCAAAATACGTTCATTAAAGCAGGCATGTTGGGCTTCGCGGATGAGGGTTTCAAGATCATATTGGGCTTGAATATTACGGGCGCTGTGCAAATAACTCCGGCTGTTGAGAGGGTCGGCAATGACATTTGCTTTGCCAGGATAATAACGAATCTCACAGTCATAATCCTTGAGAAGTTCTACCCACCGGCGATGACGTATATTTAGTTCTTTCTGATCAAAGATATGTTGTAGGATCCTATGATAGGTGAAGATCGTACACTGGATACCATAAAGGTAGTGTCGCCAAATATTTAACGCAAAAACAACTGCGCCTAGCTCGAGGTCATGTGTTGTATAGTTCTTCTCGTGGATCTTGAGCTGACGAGATGCGTAAGCAATAACCTTGTATCGCTTCATGAGTACACAACCAAGGCCAAGGTTCGAGGCATCACAATAGACAATAAAGTCATCTTTTCCGTTGGGTAAAGTGAGAACAAGAGCATTGCAAAGCATGTACTTGAGGGTTTGAAAGGCAGTCTCTTATCCAGTTCCCCAAACAAAAGGCTTGTCTTTTTGCGTGAGAGAGGTGAGCGGCACAGCGATTTTAGAGAACCATTCGATAATCGGCGATAATAGCCCGCTAGTCCGAGAAAAGAACGGACTTCAGACGGGTTCTTGGGTGTAACCCAACTCTTGACAGCTTCGGTCTTCGCGGGGTCGACGTGAATACCTTGACTATTAACAATGTGACCAAGGAATTGAACCTCATCCAGCCAGAATTCACACTTGGAGAACTTTGCATAGAGTCGATTCCCTCGGAGTAACTCGAGAACCAAACGTAGATGTTGCACGTTTTCGGCTTTCGACTAGGAATAGATCAGGATATCATCGATGAACACGATGACGAAGCGGTCGAGAAAAGGTTTACACACGCGATTCATCAGATCCATAAAAACCGCGGTTGCGTTGGTTAAACCAAAAGGCATAACAACGAACTCGTAGTGGCCGTATCGAGTGCGAAAAGTGGTTTTAGGAATATCCTCATCTTGTATGCGTAACTGGTGGTAGCTTGAGCGTAGATCGATCTTGGAGAAACACGCAGCACCTTGTAACTGGTCAAACAAATCATCGATGGGAGGCAGAGGGTAACGATTCTTGATTGTCAACTTATTCAATTCCCGATAGTCGATGCACATCTAGAACGACCCATCCTTCTTTTTGACGAAAAGGACCGGTGTGCCCCAAGGAGAGGTGCGAGGGCGAATAAAGCCTTTGTCAAGCAATTCCTGGAGCTGACTCGAGAGTTCGCGCATTTCGGAAGGAGCGAGTCAATAAGGAGCTCTTGCAACAGGGTTTGCTCCAGGAATGAGGTCGATGCAAAAGTCGATATCACGACATGGCGGTAGACCTGGAAGAGCTTCGGGGAACACAATTGGAAATTCACACACAACAGGTACCTGGCTTACCGCTTTTTCTTTCTTTTCCTTCTCCGCTACTACAATGTTAGCCAAGAAAGCTCTGTATTCCTTGCAGAGATACTTGCTAGCTTGGATACATGACATAAGGTTGAGGTCCTTTGAGAGAGTTTCACCATACACACACAATTGATCACCATTAGCGAGCGAGAATTAAATCATCTTATTGAAACAAACAACTTCAGCATGGTTTTTGCGAAGAAAGTCCATGCCTACTATGACATCAAAACTTCCGAGCTGCATCGGAATAAGGTCGATAGGGAAGATGTGATTGTTGAGTTCGAGAGTACACTTACGAAGAACGGAGTTGAGAGTGACGGTTCTTCCAGTGGCAACTTCAACATCGAACGTCGAGGGAAGATAGGCGCGCTTACGATTAAGGAGCTTTTCAAACTCAAACGATACAAAACAGTTATCGGCTCCAGTATCAAACAAACACAAAGCATAAATACCATTCACAAGGAATGTACCATTGACTACGTTGTTGTCAGCCTGAGCCTGGCGCACATTAATGTTGAAAGTTCGAGCATGAGCGACTTGTTGTTGTTGTTGCTGAGGCTCTTGCTGCTGTTGCTGGGGCTGCTGCTATTGTTGGTCTTGCTTCACAACCCGATTGGGGCACATGTTTGCGAAGTGGTTGGAATTACCACACGCAATGGAAACTCAAGCATTGACCGCGGGTGCCGGAGCTGCCTGTTGGCCTTGAGGGGCAGGGAGCAGAGCTTGATGAGAAGTAGCTGGTGCTGGTGCTTGTCGAGGACCTGTGCGGCAGTTGGCGGTGAAATGGCCGTACATGTTGCAGTGTACACAAATTCTGCAGGCGATTCCCACTGGGTGGTGATAGGCGCAAGTCGGGCAAGCAGGGTGAGGACCAGTGTAAGCACGCTTTGCAGGCGGTGCTTGGGTAACTGGTGTTGTAGCTGATCGATGTTGAGGTTGCTGCTGAGCTGGTACAACTTGAAGCGGGGCAGCAGTGGTGACAGCACAGTTCTTGTTGCTGGAGTTGCTGTTGTTCTTCCTCTTGTGACGAGAGGCCTTTGAAGGCTGATGGGTAGCGGCGGTTTCAACGGTTGGTACGGTGGTAGCTTGATGTAGATTCTTGGCGGCTTTATCCCAGAAGCCAGACTTGATTCGCTTGTCGTTTATTTCAGCGGCAAGAAGGTAAGTTTCTTCGATTGTTGCTGGCTTTGAAGCTTGCACAAAATCTGCAACACAATCTGGCAGAGCTCGAATATACTTCTTGATTGCCATGTCGGAGGTCTTAACTTGATCAGGACAGATTATGATAAGCTGCTTGAAACGAGCAGTTAAAGCAGCGTTGTCACCCTCCTTCTGCTTGATGTGCCGGAATTCGTCCTCCAACTTTTGGCGCTCGTGGGGACGGCATAACTCTTCCAACATGACGTCCTTCAACTCATCCCACGTCAAACCATAAGCTGCATCGTTTCCGCGTTTGTTTCTCTCGGCCGTCCACCAATCTAGTGCTCGGGATTGGAAGACGCCGGTAGCATTCAGAGTGCGGAGTTCGTCAGGATAGCCACTCTGACGCAGGGTGACCTAGATCGAATCAAACCATTGGAATAAGGCCGTAGGGCCACCTTCGCCAGTAAATTCTTTCGGTCTGCAAGCTTTGAACTGCTTGTAGCTAAAAGTAGCTTTGGGAGTATCGGTCCTTGACTCCTCAGAAGATTTGCTCACATTTTCGTACAGTTCACTAACGATTTGAGGAACAACCTTCGCCATTTGCTTAGCAACCATAGTGGTGAGGCGTTTATCTGCTTGCTTTCGGCGAGCCGCTTGAGTAGCGCGAGATCCAGATGACGACATTGTCTGCAACAGACATCGGCACAGGACTCAACACAAATTTTGATTATTCCTAGTATAGTCTAGTGATTCACCATAAAGCTCAGGAAGACATCTATTCATATAATCACACAGGCACGTAGGCACATAGGCATGTAAACACATTAGCACATAAACACGTAGAACACGGAAGCAAGTAAACACACTATATTTCGCACGTATTCTCCTTTATGTGACATACATGTTCCTTTATCATTCAAGAGGTAGCCAGAATACAGAAACCTAGCTATATGTTGCACGTATTCCCTATCCTTCACAGTGCGTACAACGATTAATTATAGCGATTGCGAATATCGAGCAGCGATTGCGAATGATGACCAGCGATTTGTGGGCGATTGTGTAGTGTGTTGTGCGTGTTGATCGAACTAAACAAGGAAAATGAATAAACCATCAAAATCAAAACGTATAATCACATAAAAACACATAAAATCGACAAATATCAGAGTCAGTAGTTGCGGGCTCAGAATCGAAACACATAGAGTGATAGACGTCGACTATCCAAAGTGATTCGACTATCCACAAGGACTTTAAGTGCACACTTGGCCTTCGGGACTGTGCTCTCGCTTTGATTTGAGCAGTTGGCATGCATCCTTCTTGTTTGGTGTGACTTCAAGTCGTTGGAGTCCGTCGAGACTTTGGTGAGAGTGTTGTAAACCCACATTTAAGAGTAGAACAAGTCGTTAAGGTTCGGGTTTCACCCCTAACTTCGCGCAAGTATGTAGTGTACAGCGAGTATGAGCGAGAAATAGCGAGCAAGCTCATGCAAAACCCCTACCGGGTATGCACAAGTCGGTCTGTTGGTACTTAGACTATAGACTAGGTCGTTTTAAGACATCAACCTGGACTAGGTCGAGTCTTGCCTATTTCCCTATAGTTATGGCTCTGATACCAATCTGTCACACCCCAACCGATGGCGGAAACATCGGGGCGCGACACTGAGCGAAACAGTTTGTCCAGAAGTTTCCATAACAACTACGGTTACCAATTATTTAAAGCATCACGTCCCATACCATGACATAATAAGTAGCATAGTTATTACAGAAAAAAATCAAGACAAGTAGTTCTGTTCCGACGACTCAGATTTCAAATAAAAATAAATTGTTTGTTTGTTTCTAAATTCTCTCCTAGCCTCGATTTCATCACACAGTAAACAAGGCATCCTAGCATCTTAAGCACCTGCCACATACGTTAAAGTAAAAGTCAATACACATATTGTAAAGGTGAGCATACAAGTTTGATAATAGCATAATAGAGTTCGAAATCGTTTACGCATAACCAGCATGTACAACGTGTGAAATGAAGCTCGTAAGTTATCGACATGATCCTATCAATACCAATGACTGCGGGTTGACTGCCTAAGGCAGTTCGTAACACATATTCACCACTGTGAACCATGCGATTAATTGTCCTTAACAACCCCTGAGTGAACAGGTGCTGAGTCAAAACTATAGTACTATCGTTGCTAAGGCAGGTAGACAGCAATCCATGTGTAAACATAACAAACAAGCAATCATTGAGTCACGTATAACATGCGGTAGCGGTTAGCGTTAAAGTATTGCGTAGTGTGTTCGATGTGATTTAGAATAAGTAACGTATGTAACACCCAAAAGTGCGTAAAACAAAAAGGGTTCGAGTATACTCATAGTGATAGAGTTAATGGATTGAAGGGAGCGCTAGAGCGGAATTAGCCTGAACAGTTAACGATAGCATAAGCGAAAGTCGGCGCGTAAAAACGGTGCAGGAGTACCAAGGATCGGATGGTAATCTGATCGGATGGTAATCCGATCGGATGGCCAGTCGATCGAGTGGCAATCCGATCGGATGGCAATCCGATCGGATGGTCATCCGATCGGTGACCATTCGATTGGATTGTCACCTCGTTTGGTGAGGATGTGTTTGTGTATGATGGTTTGCTTTTTGAAGTTTTCGTTGTAGCATTTTAAAAATAGAGAAGTATCTCCACCATTCAGGTCGGTCGATCGAACGGTCGATCGATCGAATGGTCGTTCGATCGGACAGCAATCAGATTGGCGAGACTTCTCAGTTTGAGAACATGTTCACAGCAGGACGGTCACTCGATCGGATGGCTATCCGATCGGGTGGCAATCTGTACATATTGAACATGTTGAAAATTGTTTAAGTATCCAAGTCCCAAACGTCACATGTCAGACGGTCACTCGATCGGATGGCAATCCGATCGGGTGGTAATCCGTTTCAACGTTCAGATCCTTTGAATAGTTTAAAAAATTGATTAAGTGTGGAACCAAGTGCAACCCGATCGGATGGCCGGTCGATCGGGTGGCAATCCGATCGGGTGGCAATCCGGTCGGACGGTAATCCGTCCCGACGATCTGTTCGTCTTGTCACTTGATTCGGTTGAAGTTTTTTAGTGTTTGAACGAGACATTTTGATAACATGCTTGAACAACAGAAACCCTATCTCGGCCCAAGTGACCTGACCGAACAGGAATCACCCTATTCCGACCGGTTCACGGTTCGAGTCGGTAGTTCATGTTCAAACCTGAAGACAATATCTCTTGGATAAAATTCGGATCTGGAACTAATAGATCACCAAGAATGGGTAGAAGATCAGAACGAGTTCCGATTCATCGGGTTTGAGTGCATTGAGTGTAAAAGAGTTGAAAGAAAGTTAGAAAACCTTCTCTCAATCCTTTCATCCATGAATTCGTGTAGATCTAAGTGAAATTATTGATAAATGTTGTGGAAATCCTTCAGATCTGAGTTGTTCTTGGTGGAATGAAGCCAAAACATGAAGTTCATAAGAACACCATGATGACATCATCCTAGAACACCTCAAATCCACTGATTTCACGGTTAAAAGTTAAGATTCAAAAGATAGAAAGGTGTAGGAGTGCATGTAGATCAAGAAAGTACAATATTTAGGTTGAAAACTTACAAGAATCGGAAGAAATAGAGAGAAATGAAGGTTGGAGCGAGCTGGGTCGAGTGAGAGCTGTCACATCAACTGATGTGACACATGAGGGGTATTTATAGGGTTTCCTAAAAAGGAAAGTGGGAAAAAGGCTGGTCGATCAGGTGGCAGTCCGATCGGGTGGCAACCCGATCGGATGGCAACCCTATCGGTTGGCCACTCGATCCGAGTGTTTGGCGCGATGAGTTTTGTTGTTCCGATTCGAGTGTAGAGCGTTGCGATGCGATTCGAGCGAGCGATACGATAGAATTACCCATTAAATTACTTTTAATCCCAACTACTATATCTAACATACAATCACTATAATTGACTTGCGTTTAGCGTTCTCGATTCGATTGCGATGCGATAGAATTGCGATTGCGATTAACACTTCAACATAAACATAACATGCACAAGTAACACACAAGGGCACACACACATAAAACAATATCCAGAACACATAATTCGAGTTGCAAATGCGATAGCGATAAGCGATAAATCGATTAAACATGTGATTAATGTGCGATTAAACCTCGATTATTAACAAGTACTCCACATAATACAACTAACGTGATAACATAAATAGATTATCTATAAGTCAAAGAAGTCAAAACAGGAGTTGAGCAAGGAGTGACAGATCGCAATTAGCAATCTTGTCTTCCTTTGACTTCAATCTTGACTTTGACTTTGACTTTCGAAACACAAGGTGTTACAGATGATGGTGGTGGATGTGGGTTATGATGTTGGTGGAGGGTGGGTGAAGTGTGAGAGAGGTGGTTTGCCAAGGGATGCATTTGAAGTAATCCAAGCACCTCTATTTATAGCCTGCACAGAAGCCCGGACACGGCCCCGTGTCCAATGAGCACGGCCCCGTGTCCATCCACTTTCTCTTTCTTCATTAAATGCAGTTTGTCTTCATTAGTTGACCACGCCCCCGTGTCCGTTGGGCACGGACCCGTGTGCAGAAGCGTACCTGTACTATCAAGGTTTGCTTGGATTCTGCGAATCTTAGCGTCGACCACGGCCGTGTGGAGCTGGCCACGCCCCCGTGTTGGGGAATAGAAGCTTCTACGCTTTTGTCTTTTCTACAGACACTTGGGCACGCCCTCGTGTCTGCTGGGCACGGGGCGTGTTTAGCCTTCTGAAATCGTGTTTTTGCTTGGGAAGATGCTGTCGAGGGGTCGGGAATGCCACGTTTATTCCTTTTCTTGTATTTATGTTAGATTTAGCTATATTTTTTCTTCTTTTGTTCATTTGAGCTCATTTAATCGTGAAAATACAAAAGGAAGACAAAAGCACACATTTTCCAACATTAGTACTAAAAAGTGTTAGTTTTATGCCTCATTTGATGTAATTTATATGTTGCATTTTACATGCATCAAGTACCCCCCACACTTGAATCTTTGCTTGTCATCAAGCAAAACTCTTTATAATGTGGCTTACCACCCAAATGGAATGGGTAGAAGAGAAGTTTTTGGGCTTGTCTTGAGTGTTAGGATTCCAAGATCTTTATTAGGTTTTATCTTTATGTTATTTACAATCCTATACGTTATGATTTATTTGGAACATTACATAAGAGAAATTACTTATTTGGGCATAACATGCCTCTTTAAAGTTCCATTTATATACAAGTTCACATACCTCACGGGAGATCACTCAACACTCGGCCGAAGATGTATTTTGTGAAACACTCGGGACCGGCATGGAACTTACTTCTACCATATGCTTTCCAAGCAATCAATCCTCTTCCTTTTTAACTATAAACCTTTGTAAATATCAAGCGGACTTGGGGAAGGGTTAGGCTTGGGTTAAAGGTAGGTGGTTTTGGGTTAGTGGTTAGTAAAAAAGGGCGAAAGGCGTAAAAAGCGTCGGTTTTCATAAAACTTTTTTGTTTTTGTGACTTTTTATTCAAACGAAGCATTTTTCAAACAAAGTTTCTTTTGAGGAACTTATTTGTTTATTGCTAGACTTCATCATCATTCTTTTTTTTAAGGAATGTCACATGAAAACCGAGCTTTTTACTAAAATAAAGGGTTTAAAATGAAAAAGGGTTTTTGGTAGGTAAAGGGTGTTTGTTTTGTGGGTTTAGAAATGAAAAAGTTTAGGCTCAAAGGGGTTAACTAGAGGGATTTTAGGTAGGTGGTAAAAAAAGAAAAAAAATAATGGTGTTGAAAGAAAAATGGTTAGTGCTAATGCCTCCGTCATTTACTTACTTGGGTTTAAGTTGGTAAGGATCTGGAATGTATTGTCATGGCAAGTTCTAGAGTCGTAAGAAACCAAGCAGCTATTCACACAAGAAACGAAAAATGAGCATTTAGTTTAAAGATGTGTATTTATATGCTCAATAAAGGCTCAAAACTCACTTTTTGTGGGAAAGGGTTTTTAATGTGATCAAGTATATATAATCAAATTTTAACTAGATTTGTCATGCCGTTTCATAATTTTCTTATGTTGGTTCTTTTTATCACGAAACTATCGGTTGTAAATTTGTAAAAATATAACATTTTTTTAGAACTTGTTATTCCCAAATTAAACCAAGCCAAGTAATAAAAAATGAAAAGTTTTTGAAAAATTTTTGGGGTGTTTAGCGGTTCCAATAGAGTTTTGTGTAAGGCTTGTAATTAGGACTTGCAAAATTCAAAGTTTTAGTACCCCCCCCCCCCACACTTAAATTACACATTGTCCTCAATGTGTCACAAAAATAAGTTTTTAGGTTGATTGAATGTGTAAAAGGTGTATTAAAAAAAATTTATGTTACTGGGCATCTGGACATGGGTCGTGGTGTCCGGGCACGGCCCCGTGTTCAGGTTGCCAGTAACAGAAAGTAACAGAAGGCTGGGCACGGGGGCGTGTTCAGCGAACACGCCCCGTGTCCAGTTACCCGAACTGGGCGTTTTTCTGCAGATCCTTGAGCATGGGGCGTGTTGGCTGGGCACGGCCCGTGCTGAACTTGCTTAACGAACAAAAATTGTCGGGAGGTTCTGTTTTCATGCATGGGGTGTTGGTTCAAGTCTCCCTTAGTATCCTTCACCATCCTGAGTGTGTTTTATTCCTGAAAATTAAAACTAAACTAGAAAGCATAAAAATTAATCTAAACTAAACTAAGGATAGTTCCGCGGAATGCCTCCGTGGTGCGCCACATTTATAAGGGTCCTTGGCTAGACCCAAAGCCAGTCATATGTTACCCAAGTGGGATGGTTCGCACCCCATGTTGCACCATCGGAGAGCATCATCCAAACTTGAGTCTATGACTTTAATGTAATTGACCGGGTCATCGTCTTCTACTCTTTTCCCAAGTTCGAACTTCATCTCCTTGTCCCCAACCCTCAATGTTAGTGTCCCACCATTCATGTCTACCACTGCGTGGGCTGTAGCTAGGAATGGCCTCCTTAAGATGAGTGGTACTTCGGTATCTTCCTCCATATCTAGTATGAAAAAGTCGGCTGGGAAGACAAAGTCTTCGACTTTAACCAATAGATTTTCAGCGACACCTTGTGGATATTTAACGGACCTATCGGCGAGTTGTATGCTCATTTTTGTAGGGCTTGTTTTCCCTAGGCCGAGTCGGTCGAACATTAATGCGGGCATGAGGTTGATGCAAGCCCCAAGATCGGCTAGGGCATTGCGTATGGGTGATTCCCCAATTGAACAAGGGATGGTAAAGCTTCCGGGATCGATCTTCTTTTGCGGGAGTTTGTTGAGTAGCAAGGCGGAGCATTCTTCGCTTTAATTAACTAATTGCAATGATTTGATTTTCCTTTTGTGAGTGAGGAAGTCCCTCATAAATTTTGAATATTTAGGCATTTGGGTTAGGACTTCGACAAATGGAATATTAACGTGCAATTGTTTTAGTAAATTTACGAATATTGTGAATTGCTCATCGGTCTTTTGGCGAAGTAACCGACCAGGGTACGGTACCGGAGGATTCTTGGTGGGCTCTTGATTTGGTGGAGGAGCCGTCTCTTGTTGGGGTGTCGGCGAAGTTATGGTTTGGCTAGATCGGCTATTTTCAGTTGGAGGCAGCGGAGCCTCCTCGGGACCTACGGTACGGTTTCTCAACGTGATGAGATGCACTTGCGCCTTTGGGTTGGTTTCGGTATTGCTGGGTAACGCGCCTTGTGGTCTCACGGAGAAATTTTGAGCTAGTTGATTTATTTTTTTTCAATGTTTTGAATACTAGCTTGTTGATTTCTAAAGTTCGATTCCAGTTTTTGAAATCGATCCGAGTTTTTCTTTTCGGTGTCGGAGATGAGGCGAGAGACTGTATCCTCAAGCCTCTCTCATCCCCCTTGTTGTTGTTGAGAGAAATTTTGTGACTCGTTTCTTGGTTGTTGAAAGTTTGTCCGTTGGTTTAGATTTTGTTGGTTACTACTATTGTCGGGTTCTCTCCAACCAAGGTTAGGGTGGTTACGCCATCCTTGGTTTTAGGTACCCGTTGGAGGATCCGACGGCCTAGGTCTATTATCAATGTAGTTTACCGTTTTTGTTTGATTATCTATTTCTTTCATACAACTCCAATTTTCATGTGGCCCACCACACCCTTCACAAGCCATAACGTAGGCCGTTTTTGCCATTTCTAACTTTTTGATTTTTGAAGAAAGGGCCTCGATTTAGGCTTGCAAGGAGATGCTTTTGTCAACCTTATGGGCGCCCGGGACAATAGATTTTTTGCCTCGGGGAGTGTGCCACTGAAAATTGGTTTGAGAAATTTCCTCAATTTGATTATAAATTTCATTTGGGTGACGATTACCTAAAAGTCCCCCGGAGCTAGAGTCAAGTGTTTGTCTCGTATGTGGCAACAACCCATTATAGAAAGTGGATACTTGTTGCCATACCGCAAGACCATGATGAGGACACTTTCTTAGTAGCTCCTTGAACCTTTCCCAAGTTTCATATAAGGATTCCCCGTCCTCTTGTGAATATGTATTAATTTCAGTCATTAATTTAGCCATTTTAGCAAGAGGGAAATACATATATAAAAACTTTTGGGCTAGTTCATCCCAGGTGTTTACCGAACCAACTGGGAGGGTATTAAGCCAAGCCTTAGCTCGGTCTTTTAGTGAAAATGGAAATATTCGGAGGCGGAGTTTTGGAGCATTTGTATCAAATCGAAATATTTGATGCTCCATTGATTCGAAAAGTATCACATATTTCCAAGAAGTTAGTAATATGTAAATGGGGATCTTCGTCCGCAAGCCCGTGGAAGGTTGCGGAGTTTTGAAGCATTTGTATCAAATGCGGCAGAAGTTCGAAGTTGTTGGCCTCGACATTCGGTGCATTGATAGCGGCTCCAAGATTACCTATGGTGGGCCGTAGGTAGTCCATGAGGGTACGTTGATCCGCCATTGGAAGTGGGTCCCCCGAAACTTTCTCTTGGTTTTTAGCTTTAACACTTTTTCTTAGAAAGCGTTCGGGTTCGTCTAGAGGTACTTTTATGTCTCTACTGGAACTGGAGCTCATACACTACGTAGAAAGTTCAGGTGCGGCACCTGGGTTCGAAGTCCTACAATAAAAACAAAAAGAACGTTGGTCAGAAGTTTTACCACGGCCCCGTACTCCCGGCCGTGGTCAGAGATACAGTAATTGTTTTCCGGATCCCTGTTACTGGGGAGCTCGACACGGCCCCGTGCTGCACCAACACGGCCCCGTGCTCAACTCTCTGTAACTCGGAAAATAAAACTGCCAGTAACAATCCTGGGCACGTGTCACACCCCAACCGATGGCGGAATCATCGGGGCATGGCACTGAGCGAAACAGATTGTCCAGAAGTTTCCATAACAACTATCATTACCATTCAATTTAAATTAACATGTCCCATACCATGCCTCAAATAGTAAACAAATTATTACAGATAACAATCTAGGAAAATATTCTATTCCGACAACTCAGATTCAAACATAAATAGTTTATTTGTTGGTTTCTAGGACCCCCTTTCCTAGCTTCGATTTCATCACAGCATAGAGAGTATCCTAGACCTTTCCTAGCCTCAAGTTCACATCCTGCTAAGCATGTAAACGTCCTAAGCACCTGTCACATACGTTAAAATAAAGTCAATACATAAAATGTAAAGGTGAGCATACAAGTTTGATAATAGCATATAGAGTCCGAATTCGTTTACGCATAACCAGCACGTACACATAGTGAAATGAAGCACGTTAGTTATCGACATAGATCCATCGATACCAATGACTGCGGGTTGACTGCCCGAGGCAGTTCGCAATACATGATTACCACCGTAATCCATGCAAGTAAAAGATCCTTAACAACCCCCGAGTGAACGGGTGCTGAGTCCAAACTATAGTACTATCGTTGCTAAGGCAGGTAGACAGCATTCCATGTGTAAACATAACAAACAAGCACTCATAAGCCACGTATAACATGCATTAACGGTTAGCGTTCAAATAGTTTGAGTAGTGTGATAGTTGTAGTTTGAATATTCGTAACGTATGTAACACCCAAAAGTGTTTAAAGCAAAAAGGGATCGAGTATACTCACAGCGATTAATGGATTGAAGGGAGCGCTTTAAGCGAGTACGGTTAGCCTGAATAGATTCGGTAACGCAGCGATAAGTGGCGCGTAAAACAATACAGGGTGAGAGTGGGTAGGATAGTTGATCGTTCGGAAGGTCATCCGTGCGAACAGCAATCCGTGCGAATAGCAATCCGCGTGGATAGTAATCCGTCCGGTTAGTCATCCGTGCGGACAGTTTGTCCGGGCGGGTGACTATTCGAGTGGATTGTTTCTTCCTATGGGTGAGATGTTTTTGTGTATGATGGCTTGACTTTTGAAACTTCTGTTGTAGCATTTGAAAACCTTGATGTTCTCTTACCCTTCAAGTCGGTCGTGCGGGCGACAATCCGCGCGGATGGTAGTCCGTGCGGACAACGACTTTAATGGTGACTCACTTGGTGAAATTGGTGAAATCCGTCCGGATGGTAGTCCGGTCGGGTGAACAGGTTGGAAATTGTTTAAGGTCTTAGTATCTCATGATCCGAAGGGTAATCCATTCAGAGGGTCGTCCGTGCGGATTATTCATTCGTCGATACTCAAACCTTGTTTGAATATGAATCCCAAGTGTAGTCCGTCTGGATGGCAACTCGTCCGGATAGCCTGTCCGTGCGGAATTCAGTCCGTCCGGACAACATCTCGTTCGGGTCGTTCCGTTCGTCTACCCTTGGTCGCTTTTGTCGTTCTATCGAGATGTTTTGATTTCGTGTCGACCAATCGGAATTGTATTCTTACCCGCATGACTAAGTCGGCCAGGAATCACCCCAGCTTGGCTGGTCGGCGGCTCAGAACGGTCATTCTGGTCTAACCCGAAATCAGGTGTCTCGCGGGTAGAATCCGGATTTTGGACTAGTGCATCACTAATATTGAGTAGAAGACTAGAACTGACCCGATTCTTATTATTTCTCTCAACTCTTTTATCCTTTGAAAAAGTTCAGATTTATGCGAAGTTGTTTGTGAAATCTTGTGGAAACTGTCCAGATCCGAGTTATTCTTGGTGGAATGAGGTCAAACTTGAAGTTCATAGGAACTTCATGAAGACGCCATCCTAGAATACCTCAAATCTTGATGATTTCACGGTTGAAAGTTAATATTTAAAAGATAGAAAGGTGTAGAAGTGCGTATAGATCAAGAAAGTACAAGATTTAGGGCGAGATCTTACCTAGATTGAGAGAAATCGAAGAAAAGGTGAAGAGAGCGTGCTGGTCTGACGTCACTTGCCAAAAGTGGAAAGTTTGGAGAGTGACCCGTGTATTTATAGGGTGCCAAAAGAGGAAAGTGTTATCCGTCCGGATTGCACATCACCCGGATGGTCATCCGTGCGGATAGCAATCCTGGCCGGATGCACTTAACACTTCCCAAGGCGGCTATCCGTGCGGATGGCCTGTCCGTGCGGACATCAGTCCGTCCGGATTGGCGCCTGGGTGGTGTGTTTGGTGCGACGATCTTTGACGTTTCGGGTCCGTTTGCGAGCGATTCGATAGGGTTTCCTAGTCAAATTACTTTTAGTCTCAACTACTTCGTACCTTGCGTAATCTATTTTCCTCTATCTATCCTAGTTTGATCGTGATTCGAGTTCGAGTTCGATTACATTCGAGTTAGATTTCGAGTTTCGATTGAGTTCGCTTGATTTCCACAACACAGCATAAATAAACATGCACAGGTAACACGTAAGGCACACACAAACGTATAAGCAACAAGTAAAATACATAGTTCGAGTTGCGATTCGCTGTCGATTCGATTAGCATAGCTTGATTGTTAGTTGATTAGTTAACTTTATCGCATTGTTACTTCCTATAGATCACAGTCGTAGGTCTATTGAATTACGATTAACACACATCGATTATTGCAATTAACAACACTTACTCCACGTAATATAAATAAAATAAAGAACTTTCTACGAGTCAAGTTGCGCGAAATCGGTCGTTGACTTTGACCTTGACTTTGACTTTCACTTATGAAAACACGGGGTGTTACAGCCTCCCCTTGTTTAGGGAATTTCGTCCCGAAATTAAGCTGGAAGCCGTTACAACCGCCATGAATCACGTGGAGAGCTTTCTCTGTCTAGACTTCTCTTCGAATAACTGCGGGTACTTTGCCTTCATGTCGCTTTCGAGTTCCCAAGTGAACTCTGTGCCTCGTTTGCCTTCCCATCGGACTTTCACAATAGGAATGCGTGAGCGCCTGAGCTGCTTGGTTTGGCGATCCATGATTTCGACAGGCTTTTCCACGAAGTGTAATGTTTCGTTCACTTGTAGATCATCGAGGGAAACATGTAAATCGTGGTCGGCTATGCACTTTCGGAGGTTTGACACGTGGAAAGTCGGGTGGACATTACTAAGTTCCTCCGGTAGTTCGAGTCTGTAGGCGACTTTTCCGATCCTTTCCAGAATTTTAAAAGGTCCAATGTATCGAGGCGCGAGTTTCCCTTTCTTGCCGAATCGGACCACACCCTTCCAAGGTGATACCTTTAGGAGTACGTGGTCACCAACGCCAAATTCACGGGGCTTGCGCTTTTTATCGGCGTAAACTTTCTATCGATCCCGAGCTTTCACCAGGTTGTCTCGGATTTGGAAAATTTTGTCCGTCATTTCTTGTAGTAGCTCCGGACCGGTTAGTTGCGAATGACCGATCTCGTGCCACACAATAGGCGATCGACATCTTCTTCTGTATAATGCCTCGAAAGGTGTCATCTGGATGCTAGAATGATAGCTGTTATTATACGAGAACTCGAGCAATGGCAGGTATTTATCCCAATTACCACCGAAGTCTAAAACACACGATCGGAGCATGTCTTCAAGAGTACGAATCGTTCTTTCAGTCTGACCGTCGGTTTGTGGGTGGAAAGCAGTACTTAGATTAAGCGTTGTACCGAGTGCCGTTTGAAACGTTTCCCACAATCGCGAAGTAAACCGAGCATCACGATCAGAGATGATGTCACGAGGCGTCCCATGATTACAAATGATCTCGTCGGTGTAGATTCGGGCTAATCGTTCTACCTTGTAGTCTTCCCGTATGGGCAGAAAGTGGGCTGATTTAGTCAAACGGTCAACAACAACCCAAATGCTGTCGTGACCAGATGACGTGTGTGGTAGCTTGGTTACGAAATCCATAGCTATACTCTCCCACTTCCACATGGGAATTGGTGGTTGTTCGAGTAAGCCAGAGGGTATTTGGTGTTCGGCCTTGATTCTAGCACAAGTTAGGCATTTTCCGACGTAGAGAGCGATATCTCTTTTCATACCCGGCCACCAGTACTTATAACGAAGATCCTGGTACATTTTGTCAGCACCGGGATGAATGGAGTATCTGGACTTATGGGCTTCGTCCATCAGAATCTGTGGGCTTCGTCCATCAGAATCTGTCGCAAGTTGGTTCGCTTGGGAATCCAAATTCGGTCTAAAATGTGAAATATCCCATTCGATTTGCTAACAAGCTGGGCTCCATCGTGGTAGATTCTTTCCTTCTTCAAAGTGCGTTCGTTGAAACATGCATGTTGCGCGTCGCGGATGAGAGTTTCGAGGTTGTGCTGGGCTTGAACATTACGAGTGCTAAGCAGGTAGCTCCGTCTGCTATGTGCGTCAGCAACAACATTCTCTTTGCCTGGGTGATAACGAATCTCACAGTCGTAATCGTTGAGAAGTTCTACCCATCGGCGTTGACGCATATTAAGTTCCTTCTGATTAAAGATATGTTGTAGGCTCCTATGATCGGTGAAGATCGTACACTTAGTACCATACAGGTAGTGTCGCCAAATCTTTAATGCAAAAACAACTGCGCCTAGCTCGAGATCATGGGTTGTATAGTTCTTCTCGTGGATTTTGAGCTGAGGAGAAGCGTAAGCTATGACCTTGTCCCGTTGCATGGGAACGCAACCAAGACCAAGGTTGGAAGCATCACAGTAGACAATGAAATCATCGTTTCCGTCTGGCAATGTGAGAAAAGGAGCGTTGCAAAGCATGTGCTTAAGGTTTCGGAAGGCAGTCTCTTGTTTGGTTCCCCAGACAAAAGGCTGGTCCTTATGCGTAAGAGAGGTAAGGGGTACAGCAATCTTTGAGAATCCTTCGATAAAGCATCGATAATAGCCCGCTAGTCCGAGAAAAGAGCGGACTTCAGACGGATTCTTAGGTGTAACCCAGCTCTTGACAGCTTCGATCTTCGCAGGATCGACGTGATTACCCTGACTATTAACAATGTGACCCAGAAATTGAACTTCCTCTAACCAAAATGCGCACTTGGAGAACTTGGCATAGAGTTGGTTCCCCTGGAGTAACTCGAGAACCAAACATAGATGTTGTGCGTGTTCAGCTTTCGATTTGGAATAGATCAAGACATCGTCGATGAATACGATGACGAAACGGTCGAGATATGGTTTACACACGCGATTCATAAGATCCATGAAAACCGCTGGTGCGTTGGTTAAACCAAAAGGCATGACAATGAATTCGTAATGGTCGTATCGAGTACGAAATGCGGTTTTGGGTATATCCTCCTCTTGAATACGCAGCCGATGGTATCCTGAACGTAGGTCGATTTTGGAGAAACACGTAGCGCCTTGTAGTTGATCAAACAAATCGTCGATGCGAGGTAGAGGATAGCGGTTCTTGATAGTCAACTTATTCAATTCCCGATAGTCGATGCACATCCGGAACGACCCATCCTTCTTTATGACGAAGAGGACTGGCGCACCCCAAGGAGAGGTGCTCGGGCGAATGAAGCCTTTCTCAAGTAATTCCTGGAGTTGGGCTGAGAGTTCGCGCATTTCGGATGGTGCGAGACGATAAGGAGCTTTGGCAATAGGGTTGGCTCCAGGACTGAGGTCAATACGAAAGTCGATATCACGACTTGGCGGTAGTCCGGGAAGATCCTCTGGAAAAACATTAGGAAATTCTCGAACCACAGGAACGTCTTTTACTTCCTTCTTCTCTTTCTTTTCCTTCTCCGCTACTACAATGTTAGCAAAGAAAGCCCTGTATTCCTTACGGAGATACTTGCTGGCTTGGATACATGACATAAGCTTGAGCCCCTTTGAAGTAGTATCGCCGTATACACACAATAAGTCACCATTCGCGAGCGACAATCGAATCATCTTGTCGAAGCATACAACTTCAGCATGGTTTTCTCGAAGAAAGTCCATGCCTATTATAACGTCAAACCTTCCGAGTTGCATCGGAATAAGGTCAATCGAGAAAATGTGATTGTTGAGCTCAAGAGTGCAATCACAAAGAACAGAATTGACAGTGACGGTTCTTCCGGTAGCGACTTCCACATCGAATATAGACGAGAGTTTAGAGCGTTTACGACTAAGGAGTTTCTCAAATTCGAACGACACAAAGCAATTATCGGCTCCGGTATCAAACAAACATGAAGCATGAATACCATTCACAAGGAACGTACCATTGACCACGTTGTTGTCGGCCTGGGCTTGACGCACATTGAGGTTGAAAGTTCTGGCGCGTGCGGCCTGTTGTTGCTGTTGCTGCTGTGGCTGCTGTTGCTGAGGCTCTTGTTTCACAGCCCTGTTTGGGCACATGTTGGCGAAATGGTTCGGGTCGCCACATGCGAAGCAGGCTCTGGCTTTGACTGCGGGTGCCGGAGGAGCTTGTTGACCCTGTGGGGCAGTGAGTAGAGCTTGATTGGCAGGAGCTTGACGAATATGGCAGTTGGCAGTAAAGTGGCCGTATACATTGCAGTGAGCACAAAAGCGGCATTGAATAGCAGTCGGGTGGTGGTAGGTGCAAGTAGGGCAGAGCGGGTGTGGCCCAGTGTATGCACGCTTTGCAGCACCCGCTCTGCAGGCGGTGCATTAGCCACAGGCGCCGCTACTTGACGCTGTTGGGCAGGTACGGCTTGAATTGGTGCAGCAGTGATCGCACAATTCTTGTTGGTGGACCTGTTCTTTCTCTTGTTCTTTCTTTTATTGCTCGATGAGGTGGGTTCAACAGTCGGTGCGGTAGCGGTAGCTTGATGCAGATGCTTCGAAGTCTTATCCCAGACACCAGCCTTAACCCTTTTGTCGTTGATTTCGGTGGCCAGTAGGTAGGTTTCTTCGATCGTCGTAGTCTTAGCCGCTTGCACGAAATCAGCAACGCAGTCGGGCAGGGCCCGGATGTACTTCTTGATTGTCATGTCGGGAGTCTTGACTTGATCGGGACAGATAATGATGAGCTGTTTGAAACGAGCGGTGAGACCAGCATTGTCACCATCCTTTTGTTGTATGTGCCAAAATTCATCTTCTAGCTTTTGACGTTCGTGAGGAGGGCATAATTCCTCTAGCATAACTTCCTTGAGCTCATCCCACGACAGACCGTAGGCTGCATCGTTCCCTCGCTTGTTCCTCTCGGCCGTCCACCAGTCTAGTGCTCGGGACTGGAAAACGCCGGTAGCGTTCAGAGTTCGAAGGTCATCAGGGCAACCACTTTGTCGCAGAGTGACCTCAATGGAATCAAACCAGTGAAATAGTGCGGTAGGACCTCCTTCTCTAGTGAATTCTTTTGGCCCACATGACTTGAATTGCTTGAAACTGAAAGGCCTTGCGTTAGCTTTGGGAGCTTCGGTTCTCGATTCCTCGGATGATTTGCTGGCATTCTCGTAAACATCACTCACGGCCTTTGCTACACTTTTCGCGATGATGGAAGCAAGGCGTTTGTCCCTCTTTTCCTGACGAGAGAGTGCGTGACGGGATCCAGACGACATGGTCTGCAATAGACATCGTCACAGGACTCATCATATTGTATTCGAATCTCACCTCTCACGTCTACTACTTACTAAAGCTCAGGAACACGTATAATTACGGAAATACTTAACAAGAAATCACATAATCACATAAACACGTAGAGCACATAATCATTTAATACCTAAGCACGTAAGCACAGAAGCAAGAAAACACATACGCATCTAGTCACTAGAGGCAGTTAGAAAACAGAAACCTAGGTCTGGAGAAAGAAGCTAGAGAGAGAAAGTGGCAAAAGGTGATTCTTGGAGCGTATACTTGTCAAACTGATCAATAAGAATCACGTTAAATTATACATCTAGTGTGTTCGGTCACGCACGTTCACGGATTTCGTACGTCGAACGTGTCGTTACGCAATCGTTTGGAGTCAAAATAAGCACATTTATAAGCACATAAAATCGACGAAACTTCAGAGTCAGCAGTTGCGGACTCAAAATCGAAACACATGAAATTCGAGAAATGGATTGTCTGCGGCTAGTAGACTTCGACTAACCAAAGTGGTTCGACTGTTCACAAGGATCCTTTGTGCACGTTTAACCTTCAGGACTGTGCCTTTACCTCGATTCTTGGGCATTTGGCACGCACCCTGTTGATCACATTGTGACTTCAGGTCGTTGGAGTCCGTCGAGACTTTGGTGGGAGTTTTGTGTAAAAGCAGAACAAGTCGTCAAGGTTAGGGTTTCACCCCTAGCTTTACAACCTCGTTCTTGTTTATAATGAAATTGAGGAGATTATTCATCAAAATATGGATTTCACTCCTAATTTGGCATAATTCTCCTCGCTTGTAGTTAAAATGCGAGTTGAGTGAGCAACTTTAGTCGAGAGTTTGCGGTTTTCATACCTATTCTCGACTTTATCGCCTATTCATAATGGAAAATTCGAGTGCAGTGATGGTGTAGCAGAAGCGAGAATAGCGAGAAATAGCAGGCTCATACAAAATCCCTAACAGATGTGCACAAGTTGGTCTGTTGGTTCTTAACTACAGACTAGGTCTCTAAGACTTCGACCCGGACTAGGTCAAGTCTTGCCTAATTCCCTATAGTTATGGCTCTGATACCAATCTGTCACACCCCAACCGATGGCGGAATCATCGGGGCATGGCACTGAGCGAAACAGATTGTCCAGAAGTTTCCATAACAACTATCATTACCATTCAATTTAAATTAACATGTCCCATACCATGCCTCAAATAGTAAACAAATTATTACAGATAACAATCTAGGCAAATATTCTATTCCGACAACTCAGATTCAAACATAAATAGTTTATTTGTTGGTTTCTAGGACCCCCTTTCCTAGCTTCGATTTCATCACAGCACAGAGAGTATCCTAGACCTTTCCTAGCCTCAAGTTCACATCCTGCTAAGCATGTAAACGTCCTAAGCACCTGTCACATACGTTAAAATAAAGTCAATACATAAAATGTAAAGGTGAGCATACAAGTTTTATAATAGCATATAGAGTCCGAATTCGTTTATGCATAACCAGCACGTACACATAGTGAAATGAAGCACGTTAGTTATCGACATAGATCCATCGATACCAATGACTGCGGGTTGACTGCCCGAGGCAGTTCGCTATACATGATTACCACCGTAATCCATGCAAGTAAAAGATCCTTAACAACCCCCGAGTGAACGGGTGCTGAGTCCAAACTATAGTACTATCGTTGCTTAGGCAGGTAGACAGCATTCCATGTGTAAACATAACAAACAAGCACTCATAAGCCACGTATAACATGCATTAACGGTTAGCGTTCAAATAGTTTGAGTAGTGTGATAGTTGTAGTTTGAATATTCGTAACGTATGTAACACCCAAAAGTGTTTAAAGCAAAAAGGGATCGAGTATACTCACAACGATTAATGGATTGAAGGGAGCGCTTTAAGCGAGTACGGTTAGCCTGAATAGATTCGGTAACGCAGCGATAAGTGGCGCGTAAAACAATACAGGGTGAGAGTGGGTAGGATAGCTGATCGTTCGGATGGTCATCCGTGCAAACAGCAATCCGTGCGAATAGCAATCCGCGTGGATAGTAATCCGTCCGGTTAGTCATCCGTGCGGACAGTTTGTCCGGGCGGGTGACTATTCGAGTGGATTGTTTCTTCCTATGGGTAAGATGTGTTTGTGTATGATGGCTTGACTTTTGAAATTTTTGTTGTAGCATTTGAAAACCTTGATGTTCTCTTACCCTTCAAGTCGGTCGTGCGGGCGACAATCCGCGCGGATGGTAGTCCGTGCGGACAACGACTTTAATGGTGAGTCACTTGGTGAAATTGGTGAAATCCGTCCGGATGGTAGTCCGTGCGGACAACGACAATCCGTCTGGATGGTAGTCCGTGCGGACAACGACAATCCGTCCGGATGGTAGTCCGGTCGGGTGAACAGGTTGGAAATTGTTTAAGGTCTTAGTATCTCATGATCCGAAGGGTAATCCATTCAGAGGGTCGTCCGTGCGGATTATTCATTCGTCGATACTCAAACCTTGTTTGAATATGAATCCCAAGTGTAGTCCGTCCGGATGGCAACTCGTCCGGATAGCCTGTCCGTGCGGACATCAGTCCGTCCGGACAGCATCTCGTTCGGGTCGTTCCGTTCGTCTACCCTTGGTCGCTTTTGTCGTTCTATCGAGATGTTTTGATTTCGTGTCGACCAATCGGAATTGCATTCTTACCCGCATGACTAAGCCGGCCAGGAATCACCCAGCTTGGCCGGTCGGCGGCTCAGAACGGTCATTCTGGTCTAACCCGAAATCAGGTGTCTCGCGGGTAGAATCCGGATTTAGGACTAGTGCATCACTAATATTGAGTAGAAGACTAGAACTGACCCGATTCTTATCGTTTTTGAGTGTAAAAGAAGGAGGATACTTGTGTTTATTTCCTTCAACTCTCTTATCCTTTGAAAAAGTTCAGATTTATGCGAAGTTGTTTGTGAAATCTTGTGGAAACCGTTCAGATCCGAGTTATTCTTGGTGGAATGAGGTCAAACTTGAAGTTCATAGGAACTTCATGAAGACGTCATCCTAGAATACCTCAAATCTTGATGATTTCACGGTTAAAAGTTAATATTTAAAAGATAGAAAGGTGTAGAAGTGCGTATAGATCAAGAAAGTACAAGATTTAGGGCGAGATCTTACCTAGATTGAGAGAAATCGAAGAAAAGGTGAAGAGAGCGTGATGGTCGGACGTCACTTGCCAAAAGTGGAAAGTTTGGAGAGTGACCCGTGTATTTATAGGGTGCCAAAAGAGGAAAGTGTTATCCGTCCGGATTGCACATCACCCGGATGGTCATCCGTGCGGATAGCAATCCTGGCCGGATGCACTTAACACTTCCCAAGGCGGCTATCCGTGCGGATGGCCTGTCCGTGCGGACATCAGTCCGTCCGGATTAGCGCCAGGGTGGTGTGTTTGGTGCGACGATCTTTGACGTTTCGGTTCCGTTTGCGAGCGATTTGATAGGGTTTCCTAGTCAAATTACTTTTAGTCTCAACTACTTCGTACCTTGCGTAATCTATTTTCCACTATCTATCCTAGTTTGACCGTGATTCGAGTTCGAGTTCGATTACATTCGAGTTAGATTTCGAGTTTCGATTGAGTTCGCTTGATTTCCACAACACAGCATAAATAAACATGCATAGGTAACACGTAAGGCACACACACACGTATAAGCAACAAGTAAAATACATAGTTCGAGTTGCGATTCGCTGTCGATTCGATTAGCATAGCTTGATTGTTAGTTGATTAGTTAACTTTATCGCATTGTTACTTCCTATAGATCACAGTCGTAGGTCGATTGAATTACGATTAACACACTTCGATTATTGCAATTAACAACACTTACTCCAGGTAATATAAATAAAATAAAGAACTTTCTACGAGTCAAGTTGCGCGAAATCGGTCGTTGACTTTGACCTTGACTTTGACTTTCACTTATGAAAACACGGGGTGTTACAGCACGACCCGTGTCCGACCAGGCACGGCCCGTGCTGAGCTCTACAGAAGCTGAAAATTAAGAAAAATCCTAAAAAAAAGAAAAATATGAAAAACGATTAGGCCGTTGATTCCTAACTTTCTTAAAATCCTTGTGTCCCCGGCAACGGCGCCAAAAGCTTGATGCGTGTCGAGTGTTATATATTTATATGTATATTTTAAGCCCTTTTTAACACTTTATTCAATTTAAATTTATAAAACACGATATTTTACTAACACTAAACACACATATGGGCAAGTGCACCCATCGTGAGCGTAGTATAGCGTTGGTAAGATACCGAGGTCGTCCAAGTACACAAGAGCTTTTAATACCGGTTTATCCTCAACGTCTAATCAAATCAAAAGTTTGGAAAAAAGGTTTAAACAAGAAAAAAAATCTGAAAATGCTGAAAATAAAAATAAAATAAAAACATATAGACAAGATGAATCACTTGGATCCGACTCGCCTTTAGTGTAACCTTTGATTATTTCCGCACTTTTACACTTTTTAAGAGATTATCTTAGTTATAGTAGTAGGCCCCTCTTCTGAAGGTGACGTTACCCTCAACCCAGTAGTTTGAGTCAGCAAGGATACAATCCTAAAGGGTTGGATTATTGAAAGATAATTAATTTAGTTATTAATGCGTAAAGTGGTAGGCCTCTCTTCTGAAGGTGACGTTACCCTCAACCCAGTAGTTTGAGTCAGCAAGGATACAATCCTAAAGGGTTGGATTAAATTATTAATATTAGTTTTCATATGAGGGGATCAAGCCATTCGCACCCCCGCCATCCAATACCAGTGGGTATTGAGGAGGTCCTAGTAAGCTTGACCCAGGTCCTTGCAGTATCTATATACTGAACAAGGCAAGAACCTTACCAAACCATTCCCTTAACCCCCGACCAGGTAGCCAACATATCTCTATATAGACCGTAGAGATATGAATGGTTTAAATCTTTTATTTTATATAGACAGTAAAATAACGCCAAGACACCACGGACAAATGATAAGGAAGTTTCACCTTCAACATAAGAAACTAGTTATTAAAGTCATTAATACAAAACCAAATAAAAAATGCGAAAAGATTAAAAATAAAAAGTATTACACTAAATGTTTGTCTTCACCAAGTGATGTAAGAGACTTAGGCAAACACGGCCTTTGATTGTCAAGAACTCTTACTATCAATCTTGGATCCCGAGACTACTACACACACTCTATGATGGATGATGGATGATGATGGTGGATGTGGGTTGTGATGGTGGTGGAGGGTGGGTGAAGTGTGAGAGAGGTGGTTTGCCAAGGGATGCCTTTGATGTGAACCAAGCACCTCTATTTATAGCCTACACAGAAGCCCGGAAAAGGCCTAGTGTCCAGTGGGCACGACCCCGTGTCCATCCACTTTCTCTTTCTTCATTAAATGCAGTTTGTCTGCATTAGTTGACCACGCCCCCGTGTCCGCTGGGCACGGCCACGTGTGCAGAAGCGTATCTGTACTATCAAGATTTGCTTGGATTCTGCGAATCTTAGCGTTGACCACGGCCGTGTGGAGCTGGGCACGCCCCCGTGTTGGGGAATAGAAGCTTCTACACTTTTGTCTTTTCTGCGGACACTTGGGCACGCCCCCGTGTCCGCTGGGCACGGGGCGTGTTCAGCCATCTGAAATCTTGTTTTTGCTTGGGAAGATGCTGTCGAGGGGTCGGGCATGCCACGTTTATTCCTTTTCTTGTATTTATGTTGGATTTAGCTGTATTTTTGCTTCTTTTGTTCATTTGAGCTCATTTAATCCTGAAAATACAAAAGGAAGACAAAAGCACAGTTTTTCTAACACTAGTACTAAAAAAGGGTTAGTTTTATGACTCATTTGATGTAATTTATATGTTGCATTTTACACGCATCATATTCGCCAACAGATTTCAGAGATTTCGAATGTGTGCAATTGTGTTCCTAAAAATAGCTTGTTATCCCCTTTTAGAATGAAAAAATATCTAGATAACTAACTATCCGAAAATTGTGCTTGCCATCCACGATCACCACAACGGTCATCATCTCATGCACGTGCCGTAACAAAGAGCATATTCCCCTGGAATCTCGGTTGGAATAAGACTCCTTCGAAATACACCTGCAAAACAAGCTAAAAGGTGATGGAGACAATTGTTAGTTCTAGAATATCAAAAAGGATCCTGGATCCTTAGTCTTCCTGCACCATTTCCTGAGGATACTTGATCTAGGTTGAACTGAGGATCCGTGATACATAATCATCAAAATTCTATCCCTAACATATACTATTACATATTTGTCTAAAATAATTTAGGAGGTTTTATGTATTAAAAGACTCATAACAATTTTCCACTTATTTTACCTACCTGACCCTTTTTGTTTCTAACTACTATTTTAATTTTACTCATTTGACCCATTACTAATAAACATAACCTTAATCTATTCACATGTGAAGGGGCCGGGATTTTTATTCAACAATCATCTAGCAGTTGATCCGACTGTGTTCATTAGATGATGTGTTAATACAAATATTTTAAGCACAAATGATGGCTGCTGCAAGCCTGCAGTAACATAGTAAAGCGCCACCATTTTGCTGAAAAGTAGGAGAAGAGATAATAGAAATTAGAGTAATAATACTTTTTTTAAAAAGACAGTTAAACACTGAAAATTCGTTCTTTTTGTTGCAAGTTCCTTAATGTGACTTTGTGTTTTGAAGTGGTCTTGGTCGTGGTGTATGTTGTTATTCGTCTTCATAAGCTGAGGAATGGGTTGTAAACTTTGAGTATGGACATCCCTTTCATGTTAGTATCATTTATAACCTTAATATATTTTCACGCCCATATATAGTTTTAGAGTCTGGGGTCTTGCTGAAAGCAACATCTCTTACCTCTAGAATATACGTATAGAACACAAACTCATAAATTATTAGTTATATGTCTCATATATTAATATAATTATTTGTGTCTAAAATTTGTGATAAATCAATTTCAACTATATTTTCTTAGAGTGTTTGCTTTCTATAAACCTATACTATAACTTTGTTCATATGATACATATACATGGAATGTACATTTGGGTGAATATTCGCTGACATGACAGACGTATAATTGAGGGTTAGGTTCATTTGTGAACAATCTCGAATTCATTACGCCTATATTCTTTTTTTTTTTTCATGTTAGAGCGCATTTAGTACAAAATCTATTTTAATTAAACATTAAAAAATGTATAGTCATTTGTCGTTTAATAAAATGTGGTATGCATGGTTTTTTAAAATTATATGTGTTTGCACACGGGTTTTTATATTAATTTTTTTATTGGTGTGATTGGGCTAGTCAGTATATATATAGTTGTAAATTTGTATCTAGTAGACCAAAATCTAATATAGTGTTATATATAAAACTATAAATTTAATTTATATTTAAGTATATATGTATGTGTGTGTATATATGTATAACTTATATTTGTGTATGTATGTGTATATACATGTTTATATGTGTATGTGTATGTGTATGTGGTATGTGGTATGTATATATATACATATTTTAATTAAAAATAATAATTCGAGCTGAACCGAGCCGAGCGGACCTTTGCTCATGCTTGGCTCGTTTACAAACCGAACCGAGCAGAGCGACTCGTTTGCAACCGAGCGTCAAATCAAACGAGCATTTCCAGAGCAATTTCCGAACGAGTGTCGAGCGAGCAACAAGCGACGAGTGGTTTGAACAGCCCTTTTTACATCTAGTACAGATTATAAAGTAAATACAATTTTATAGAAACTTGTAAATATGACCAAAAGACAATTAAAAATAAAAACCTACTACAACTAATCTGGAGGTCTATATGCCTTTTGAATTTGAAGACATTAAATAAAAGGTGCTACTAAATACATCTCATATTTACTTACATCACCTGATCATCTCACAGACAATTTGATTGCTTTACGTGGTTAACTCTTCATTTTGAGTTCGATAAAAGATTCACAACCAATTTGATTGCTTTATGTGGTTAACTCTTTCTTTTTCACACTTGTTTTTATTGCTTATTTGCCTAAGTTTATTTATATAACAGGAAGCAAGTTTACATATTACAAATAAAAAAAGATTGGAAAGCCCGAACATTTTAGTTGGTTTTAGACCATCAAAATATGTTGAGCCAACCTTGTCCATGGCAACCATCTAATTAAAATAAACATGTTAAATATAAAAGAATTATAAAAACAATATAATTTAACTTTATTAAGGAAATGAGGTCCTTTTTTTGTTGAGTCGCTTTCCATATCCATATAACTTCAAAAGGTAACGTCGGTACAAAGACGAATTTAAGCACTTTTGTCATGAAGGTTTAGGGTTCCCTTTTCATTTTGGGCAATCCGACTAGGCAAGATAGGCACCTGCCTTTTAGTACAAATTAGTTCCAAGTATCAATATCAATCAATAATATATCAATAAACAATAATGAAAAATATAAGGTACCTTTAGCAATTGATATTTATATAATATAAATTTGTAACAATTCTAGGCTACGGAGGTTGTACCTTATGCTTAATTGGTGTTTCTTTGTAATTTGTGGATACATTGCTTGCCACGTTTGTTCTTTGGTTTTCTGCCATTTCCTCCTTTTTACTCATTTTATCCCAAACTCATAAACACACAGAAGAGAAAGAGAAAGAGAGAAAGCAGGATAAAGAGAGAGGCCAATGAAAGGAAGAGGAAGCCGATCACCCCAACCGATGAAGGTGATATGGCGACGATTTATGGCTGAGGTCTTTATTCCAACAATCAGATTGCCAGCGATGGCGACTAGGGTTCCAGTTTAGTGTCACACCCCGATATTTCCACATATTACCGGTGGGGAGTATCGTGACGTAGCTGATATCATCATGGTCAAACATACACAGAATAGCACAGCGGAAGTCTTGGAATATAAAATATTATTACAAACTCAAATGTATGAAGATATCAAAGTATTTATTATAGACGAGCCTATAATATCAAATCCATAGGAGGATCATTATAGTATGTATAAAAATGAAGTTTAGCAAACTTTAAGGCATCTTTAAGGATTTGCAAGATCCTCTATTTTGACGCCGAGCAACTCCTAGCCTTTTACGAATAGTACCTGTCACTTAGTTTTTGGAAAATACGTCAGTTTTCACTGGTAAATACAATTAACTGACTCTTTTGAAAAGAGTTTATGAAAATTGATTTAGGTGCACAAGGCACGAAACCATTTATAACTTGGGACAATCCTTAATAAAATCTTGTATACTGTTTTACTTGTTGGTCATACATATGGGCTTGGTATAGAAGCCGAAACATGCTTAATCGACACACCACTTATAAAACCCACAGAGGAGTTATCCCCAACATGTGGGTATTTAGCATTTGCATCTGTCAGGTGTATGCCTACACCCTGTGCATAGGTCGTGGCCATTTTCAAATGAAATGAGCCGAGGATATCCAGGACACGGTCGTATTAACCCCCAGTGTTTATGTTATCAAACAAAACAGATTAAAACGGGTTATGTAAATTTATTAATCACAATCCAATTAAATGATTTCATACCCGACCAAGCGGTATTATTATAATACCGTATCCCAAGCCCGTATAACGGAAAATAAGTTAAAAGTATTTACCTGAGCTAATACTTGATTCACAGCAAAATAACTCAGTCGTATCCAATCTATCTAAATGCAGGTAGCTTTTACCGGATGGCTCTAGTTATTCAAAATTATTGACATAAAATATACATCTTATTCTTATTTTTATAGCGTTCCCACATGGGAGTGGGAATATGTGATGGTTAAGACTTCATTTCTAGTGTTCCTAAAACCACTCCTTAAAATAAAGATCTAATAATATAAATTACAAGCCTTTTACGACTACATGTCGCTGAAAAGTGCTTTTTTTTTTTTTAACTCTTTGCCCAATAATTATAATAACAAAACTGTAAATGAACAACAAATTATAATTATAAGGGTGAACGGGACGCTTTGCGGGGAGGGGTTCAGGGAGTGGTTTCCCCGCTCGGGAACGCCGCCGCCGACCCCTCGGGGAGGCTAAGCTGGGAGTGGGGAGCGGCATTTATTCACCTAGGGGTGTTCATAAACCGATCCGATCCGATCGAGGGTCTGCTCATGCTTGGATTGAATTACAACCGATCAGATCTGATCGGATCGAATTTGCAAAATCGAGCACAAAAGTGATGCTCATGCTCGGATTGAATTTGAATCGATCGGATCGTTTCCGCTCGGTTTTGCTCGGTTTTTTTATCAAATCCTAACTAATATCGAGCGGATCGTTTTCGCTCGGTTTCGCTCGATTGAATTGTAAGACTGCGTTCAACAAAAACAAATCCTAACTTAATGAATCATTCACCGCCTGAATGGAGAGGGTGGCCCACCAGATTTTCAACCAATCAAGTTATTTTTCTTTTTTCTTTTTTCAACTTAATTAAAAAATAATAAAACAAGTCCCCCAATAGAGGAGTGCCGCCATCAAATTGAGGGTGTGAGGGGAGTTAAGTGGGGAGTTGACGTGGCACGTGCTGATTGGTTGTGGGTAAGAGAGGTCACTCCCCACTTAGAGGAGTGCCCCTTACACCCTAAGCCATCGATCTTCTTAATCAAATTAAGTGTAATACAAAGTTTGTATTACAAATCATCAAATTACCATATCACGTTTTGCCTTCAGTGTCAAGATGGTTATTGGTAGTCTCTTAAAGTTTTCAAAACCTTTTATGAAAACCAGATCATTCTCATGATTTGTATCAACTCTTATCAATTGTCATAAATATCATATATAATCTATATCTATACTATTATAAAAAGGAGAAGTGATGTACAAAATGGTAATTTTGCCACACGTATCAATTTTAAAGCAACATGTACAAGATGCTTAAAGCCATTGTTCTCTAAAATTTTAAGACACTATAGGGTTAATGTTGAGATTTCACATGGAATTCTAGAACCCTAATAAAAGCGTGTAATAATAAACTGGCGTCTCTTGATTTCCCCTTAATTGAATTGGTGATTCATGGCTTCACCATTTATCTCTTGAAACCCTACTGTAGTATATCTGCTAATTAATGCTTTCATCTCCATCTCCTCCTTCCATTCCAATTTAAAACTCCTGATGATGTTTGAAGCCGAGAAGAAACAAGAAACGGGGACGACGATGACGATGTGCACTCAGGTAACGTTTTTGGGGTTTACTAATACATGTTATTGCAGATAATTATCACTCCAGATCACGGATTTTGTAGTTAGGGTTTTAAGTTTACCTTTCTTTTTTCGTTTTTGTAGATAACCCAAATGAAATTTAGGTTTATCAAGTTTCAACAATATACCTCTCAGGTTTGCAAGTTTATTGTAATGATTTATTGTGTTTGTTTGTGAATTGGTGAATTCATTTGGTAAATTGATAGATTTGATTGTTCTGGGGTTTGGAGGATCGTTGGATGTGGCGGCTGTTTTGGATTTTGTGGACTCTGGTAAGGATTTGATTGTTGCAGCTGATGCGAGTGCGTCGGATTTGATTTGGAGTATTGCGGCTGAGTGTGGAGTTGATTTTGATGAGGTAGTATTGTTTTAGACTTGTTAAGATTGGGATAAGGTGTTGATTTGATTTAAACTGTTTAAATTTTGTTGAATGTAACTTGTTAGAATGTGGATTTGTAGCTTAATTGATGATACGGTGACCGATTGTTTTGAGTGTTGAGTAAAGTATAGTACTTGTGTGATTTGTTATCGTGCCGTGTTAGATTGACATTTTTGTTTTATGTTGTTATTGTGTAGGATTCGTCTGCTGTGGTTATCGATCATGGGAGCTATGCTGTGTCAGGAACTGAGGGGGATCATATGTTAATTGCTGCTGATGATTTTATTAAATCTGATGTGCTTTTAGGAAGTACTAAAATTGAGGTTAGCTTTTGCTTGTTTTATTTGAAGAATAGTATTAGTTTTCCAATACATAATATGTTTTTTAATTCTTTTTCATTGTTCGCTTTTTTCCCTTGGGCCCTCGCTTTTTTTACGCTTCGCGCCTAGGCCCCAGACAAGGCCAGTGCGCCTAGCGCCTTTAATAACTATGGTAAAAAGTATTAACCTTTAGAGGGATTCAGTGATTCTAATAAAAATAGTATCAATAAGAGCAATTCTATTATTTTCTAGCAACAGGCTTAAATACTTTGTAGTAAAGCACTCAGTCCCATCTACCCTAATAGCGACACTAGACCTATACGCTACTTATAGCTATTGACAACTTTGACCGGAACAAAGAATATTGTGGCGATTTGATCGATTAGTGAACTAAAAAATCAATAAACACTTCTAGCTAGCATATGCAGGAAAGAATATTCATGAATTTAAGAAATAGAATCATCAAGTCGTTGCTTCTTTGGTTCAGGTTCTTTAGGCATTCCTTGAGGCATAGGTGGTGGAGGAACAAGGGGAATGCCATCTTGGGCCAGGGGTGTGAACTGAGATCCAGCCTCAGGTGACCCATTAGGCGATTCATCATGTAAATTCCGGGCCTAGGCGGAGTCGTGACTTGAGCATTAGGAGGGATGTTTAAAGCTAGCCCAGTCACATAGTTTGAGTAGCAGTGTGCTCATCCAAATCCATATCGATAAACAAACTAACAGAGAAAATAGTAAAAAAAAAACTCCCTTTATACTCATTTGCTGACTAACTTTAAAATTAGATGGTAGTGGTGGCAAGGGTACTTGGGGAAAACTACTTGACACAAACAGTGAAACTCGTATTTAGTAACATGTTTCTCATTTTGGAGTAATTATTTCAAAAAGGTTCAATTTTCCTTTCTAATGATGGCTCACTTGTTGCAGTGAAAAGATTGAAAGAGGAACATACCCCAGCCGGTGAACTCCAATTTCAAACAAAAGTTGAGATGATTAGTACAGTGGTGCACCGTACTCTACTATAGTTAAGGGGATTTTGTACGACACCAACTCAAGGGTTGCTTATTTATCCGTACATGGCTAATGGCAGTGTAGCTTCATGTTTGAGAGGTACCATTAATCTTTTTGGTGTATTTAGAGGGGGTAAAATATGCGGGGTGGGGCGGGCGGGTTGGGTGACAGGTTGATGGGGGTATTCATTCTTTAATTCTTTCACAATGGGGTAGAGCCGTTACCATTTTATTTTTAAATGGCTTTCCAACCAACCATATTGGCTTCTTACGTTCTTATTTTGGCGTTCTCACCGCACAAACCTTCTCTGTACGATAGGCCTGACTTAATACTGTACATTATGCCAATTTTTTGTGCACGTTTTGCATCTCAAGTGCGCTTTTTGAGTTTACGTGCACTCCTTGCTTTTTGTAGTCTGAAGCGCAAGCCTATGCGCCTTAGATATAAAAAAGTTGCTGTTAAAAATTGTTAATATCTTGGATTGTGATTGCTTGATAGCTATACTTTTCATCTGTTGCAAAATAAAATTCACGTCATGTTCATTCATTACTGATTCTGGATCCATGTTCATTCAGGCTACAAGCTGGAAGCTTGAGGAAGCTATATGCAGAACTACGACCTACTTGTTGAACAAGATTCGAGTGCTAGCAAGTACGCAAAGTTCAATGCGCAGTCTCTCGAAAAAATGCTTAATTCCCTGTTTATACCAAAACCTGTGCGACATGGCAGTTTTAAAGTCCGACAACACAGTAGTAAATTCAGCAACGGCGTTGAAGAGCAGTTATCTCCGTCTCCTACACCTCCCATCGCATCGGCGTGACATCACCCTTGTCGTCTACCAAGAGCGGTTCCTTTGTACATATTGAGGAACTCAAAAGTGTAAAAGAAGAAGATTCAGATTCCAGAAGTTGGTTTATGATATGGGAGTTTTCGGTTTCTTGATGATATATTTTTCAGGTTGGTGGAAAGTGGACAACTGAACTCATGAATCTATAGGTATCTTTGTTCCTATGAATCCATAATTATTGGTTCTGTTTTTTATAGGGTTAGTAGCAAGGAAGATTTGTTGAATTTAGTTATGTTGTTGTGTACAATTGTTTTGGTATAATTGCATCTACGAACTCTGGCACCATAATTTTATTACAATATCTTTAAATCTTGAAGTATATGTGTGCTTTCTCTATGCTGCTAGATGGTTCTCTTATTTAAAGATTTAAGCTTTCATGAGAAATATTTGTGTTGACCAGAAGCACATGTCTTGATAATGTTTGAGAACAAGATTTGTGTTGACCACAAGCCCATGTCTTGATAATGTAAGAAACTAAGAAAGCTTGTGTGCCTGGGCTCTTTTCTAACATTGGGTTTGTGGTAAGCTTAAAATGTCATAAGCTTAAAATAAAAAAAAATAAAAAAATTGCTGAAAAAAATAAAAAAAACAAAAAATTTGGGTTGAAAGGGTCGGGTTCAGGTCAGTATGCAAATATTTGGGTCGAGTTCGGGTTCATATATACGGCAAGATTTTCGGTTTGGGTCGGGTTCGGGTTCGTCTAAAATTTTCGGGTTCGGGTCGGGTTGAACCCGCCAACCCGCGAACACTACCTTTTTAGCACCCCTAACTTGTATTATTTATTATGAGAAATCAGGTAACAAGATGATGATCGAGGAGACAAAACGCAGCATCCATGATGCACTATGTGTCGCTAGAAATGTTATTCGTAATAACTCGATTGCATACGGTAGCGGAGCTGCAGAAATTTCATGCTCAATTGCAGTTGAAGCTGCTGCTGACCTGGTAGCAGCAACTCTTTGGAACGGCTGCATTCTCATCTTTAGCAGCGGAAGCACACGGTGCTAGCTTCATTGCTTCGTTATCAGGTGTAGATTTCCAACAGGGTCCTTTGCAGTTCCAATAATTGCAACCGAACACATAATGCAGTTGATTTTCATTGGTGAGTGATCTGTGTATATTTATTATTAGCCATTCTCTTGAGGTTTTACACATGTAAGTCTTTTAACAAAAGAAAAATGTTTTTATTATCAAAACCTCATTAGATAATGGATCCACTTAAATTTTGAAACCACCTGTATTCCTAAGGTGAGTGATTGTTACCAAACCTTATTGCTTTTATCTCCCATTTTAATCTTTCTAAGTTTGACTTCTGATTACTATTACTTTAGCACTACCTTATTAACAAGATTAATGTTGAAAACGGTAAAAAAGGTTGGGAAAACAAATTTTTTTATGCTAGAATTTTTTACCATATATTTTTAATATTATATATTTGGGTTCGGATAGAATAGTTTGGCATTAATAGTTTGGGTAATTTAGATGTGTTTCATTCAATAACATTGTAGATCCAAGACAACGAAAGATTTTAAATTTAATTTCATGCGCGCCTTGTCCCTATAAATCATGCTTGATCCCCGACCCATGGGGTTGTACATGAGAATGGATGCGAACGCACACAGGTCTTGTGTTGTGCATTAATAATACATCATTTTTTTACCCCCCCCCCCCAATCACTTATCGGTTTGTGATAAGCTTATGTTACTCACTTTTTAAGTTTTGAAAATTGTTGATTGATCTACAGGGAATATTAGCAAGTAATTTTGTTCCTTTCAGCCAAAGGGTGCTGCTGTCATTGTTGCAACAATTGGCATGTGATATTGGGAATGATACATCTAAGAAACTTGGTTGGATGATGGATGTGGTGGTGGTGATTAAACCAACTGATGGGATCATCTCAATGCATATATAAGGCAAGGCCCATATTTGAATCAGATGAGTGTTCCCAAAACTTCAGCTGCTGAGCTTTCCGGTATTCGTGTGGTCACGAAACTCATAAACTCGACGTTAAGGAGCATGTAAGTAATTTAGAGATGATTGTTTTGTATGGAGTCTTAGAATTTTTGTAATCGGAATTGGACATTTTGGTTTCACTTAAGAATTTTTTTACAGTAATTCTTATGTATTAGCTTTGTGTGTTAACCACTTCACACAACACCACATTTGATGACAAAATGGCCCACAAGCATTATCTTCCCAAACTAATTTTATATACACACACAACGTATATATGATTTTTTTTTAATATTTATAGGTTTGAATTATGTTCTCGCCCCATACTGTCGACTCCGCTGCAACGCGCGGGTTCCCCACTAGTATTTAAAGATAGTGAATCTTAACCCATTTTTTGAATATTTTATTTAATATGTATTTTAACAAGTCGACTTTTTAAATAAAAAAATAGATAGCATTTCCCCATAACTACAGATACGACATCGTTCTATCTCCCGAATAAAAGAAAAGCAAAGAAATAAAATAAATTACATTTGTACCATCGGCATGTCGACTAGACAGGGTTTTCAGATCGCGCCACATTTTCACCCATTCCCGCCAAAGATATACTGACGCCATGCATGTCGTTGGGAAAGGTTAAGCATAACCAAAAAAGTTGTTGGGACCTATGTCGGCGACGTGTCATTGTTGTTGTCAACCTATGCCGACGACAACTTGCCAAGAAAGACTCATCGTATTAGACAAGATATCCTGTAGTGGATGTCGATGCTCACTTCGATCAGGAAGGAACTTTCACCGTGAACATGCATGCATGTTATGGACAAATTGTCACTACGGGTAGATTGTGGTTAATGTTTATATGAAAGAAGTGAAAAGTATCTATTATTTATCTTTTTATAAGAGAAACTCGACCTCTTCTCTTTTAATTGTATAGGCTTCAAACCTGGCTTTTTTTATTTGTATAGGCTTCAAACTTCGCTTCTTTATAAAAAAAAATCTTGTGAATTAATTTTTATAATAGTATGTAAATTTTTTTCCTACAATAACAACATATATGGTAAGAAGGAAGATAGTGTTTTTTTTATGTTTGTTAAAAGGTGTATAGGATTTACAAAAAGAAATTTTTATAATAGTATATAAAATGTTTTCATACAAACTGTTTTTTTAATGTTTTTCCAAAAGTTAATTGGATTTTAAAATATATATGATAAAGTTTGTAAAAGAAAATCAAGAGCATATTGTTTTCTGCGTAAACTTGAAAGGAAAAAAAAACTATTCTTTAATTCTTTGTTTGCATGCACACGACAGAGAAAAAAACAATTCTTTAATTCTTTGTTTGCATGCACACGACAGCACCGTTTCTTAGGGTATAAAAGCAACAACGTACCCCCCTCCAATAACAAGAGGAGTGGAGTAGTTTAAATGTATCAAAAACCCTTTCAACTGTTGATTTCTTAATAAAGGAATTTATTAAGAACCTTGTGAGATCTATACTCTGTCTCCGTGAAACGCTAAGATGAGTGCTTCAAACGCAATTCCTTATGATACTAATGAATCCAACTTCGTTTCTGTGAAACTTTCAGGTAGACAAAACTACCTTCTTTGGAAAGCACAAATAGTTTGCTTACTGAAGAGTGTCAATGTGTATGGCATCCTAGATGGCACATTTGTTGGGCCAAGAGATTCTGACAGAGAGACTGAGAAACAATACGACAGTCTTGTCAAAGGCTGGATTTTTGGGTCTCTTAATGAAGTTGTGCTTGAAGAAGTCTACCATATCAATTCTGCCAAAGATGTTTGGGAAAAATTGCAATCCAACTATGATCCTGAAAAGTACACGCAAGAAGGTATGTCTATATTGGAATTAATATGGGTTTGTAAGTGAAGTTGTGGTAACTGAGGGGAAACCTTTTGGGACCAGATCCGGTCATTATAAGTTTGCTAGATCATAATAATAGTAAGTATTTTAAATTTATAATTACTTTCATATATATATATATATATATATATATATATATATATAGAGAGAGAGAGAGAGAGAGAGAGAGAGAGAGAGAGAGAGAAGTATAATGTACTTCACGCCTTAACGTACATTAACGTACTTCACGAAATATACAACATGCGTAATTATTTTTTTGACCAAAATAACGTGCGTGATTTTGGATCCCATGCGTGATTATGTGGTCCCATGCGTGATTATATGTTCCATGCGTGATTATACCCCTGATCCAACGGTTACCATTGTCTCCTACGTGAAGTATGATAAGCCGTGAAATATGTTAACCTTTCTATATATATATATATATATATATATATAGGTGTAAGATCAAAAAAAAAAGTTGATTTTGCCTAAGTAGGATGAGAAAGAATCTTAACCATTTATTTTTCAAATCAATGGTTAAGATGAAAGTGTAGGAGAAAGGAGGAGTGAATGGTATCTTGGGAAAATCCTATTTATGGACTTTCTCTCTCCACATGCAAAACATATGCATATTCCACCCCCATTTTTTAAACGTTTATAACTTTTTTATACGATATTATTTTTTCATAAAAATTTCACCATAAAATCGAGCGTCTTTTTATCTTTAATTTGAGTACCATATTGCTATAGAAAATATGAATACTAAAAAAACCCACTAAAATGTGTTGTATTTCTATGTTGTATAATATTTTTTTGTGCTGGATTTTTGTACTATATTTTCGTGCTAAATTTTTGTACTATATTTTTGTGCTAAATTTTTTTTTCTCAATTTTTTGTGCTAAATTTTTTTGTACTACATTTTTTTGCTGAATTTTTTCGTGCTATATTTTTTTTGTACTAGATTTTTTTGTGCTATATTTTTTTGTACTACATTTTTTGTGCTATATTTTTTTGTACTAGATTTTTTGTGCTAGATTTTTTTGTACTAGATTTATTTTATTGTATTTTTTTAAAAAAAAAGGGTGCCACATGTCATTTTCACTCCTATTTATAAGGACCAAAATGCCCTTCATTCCTACTTATTAGGAGTGCCACATGTTATCATCACAATCCTTCTTAGGCTACTTAGGCAAAATTCACTTTTTAGTAGATCCTTCCCCTATATATATATATATATATATATATATATATATATAGGGAAAAGATCAAATAGGAAGATTAATTTCGCTAGGAAGGATAGGATGCAATAAGAGGATGACATGTGGCAACATTTAAAATAAAGAAAAAGGGTATTTTAGTCAATCCAACCATTTCTTCTTCCTTTTTCAAAACCCAGTAACTTCAAAACCCACCATTTTCAAAACCCACCATCTTCAACCATTTCTTCACTTTCTATCTCAATAATCACTACATTATAGTGCGATTTTCATCACCAATCAATGATTCAAACCTCCGATCAACGTGTTCTTCAGTTTTTTTTAAGAAAACCCAGTTTAATTTCATACAAAATCTCGATTTTTCCGGGGATTTTGAAGATAATTACTCGATTTGTTCGATTCAATCGCTGATAAGTGTTTCTATCATTTCAAATTTCGTCAATTGATGAAGAAACCGGCTTCGATCCATGTAAGAAATTCTTTAATTTCATTTTCACGATTTGGGTTTTTATTTAGTCATTGCGTTTTACGATCTTGGCGGGGGTCCGGGGGCGGCAGCCCCTGGCGGGGTCCAGGTCAGCTCGGAAATTTTTTTTTTCGATTAAATTGCTGTACTAAAAACGCATCAGAAAAATTAATTTTCCAGAAATTGACTCATTTCGAAGACAGTAATTCGTAGGCAATTCAGACAGTTCACAGACAATTCACAAACAGTTCAGAAACAGTTTTATGTGTCCATTGCGTTTTAGAAATAAGAGAGTTTTATGTGTTTTCTGGCTATTGCGTTTTAGAAAAAAACACATTTTTAAGTATCTTTAGTCATTGCGTTTTAGGTAAAACACATTTTTGAAGTGTTTTTAGTCATTGCGTTTTAGGTAAAACACATTTTTAGGTGTTTTCAGTCCATTGCGTTTTACAGAGAACCCTTTCTTTTGTTTTTTTAGGTCATTGCGTTTTAGAAATGAGACATTTTTAAGTGTTTTCTGGCCATTGCGTTTTACAAATAAAACATTTTTTTGTGTTTTCTGGCCATTGCGTTTTACAAATAAGACATTTCTTTGTGTTTTTTGTGCATTGCGTTTTAGGTAAAACATTTTTTTATGTGTTTTCAGTCTATTGCGTTTTAGAAATAAGACATTTCTTTGTGTTTTCTGGCCATTGCATTTTACAAATAAGTCATTTCTTTGTGTTTTTGGTGCATTGCGTTTTAGAAAAATGTCATTTTTTAGGTTTTTTTTTCATTGCGTTTTACGTAACTGGTTGTTTTTCTGTTGCGTTTTACACAACTGGGTTTAAATTTTTTTTTTTAAATATAGCAATAGTATATTCGTTTTAAAGATAAAAAAACGCTCGTTTTTTTGGTGCAATTTTTATAAAAAAATAATGTCGTATGAAAGAGTTATTAACGTTTAAAAAATGGGGGGGAATTGGAGGAGAGAGAAACTATTGGCTTGGATTGACTAGAATGCCCTTGAATAAACTCACGCGCCTCTTTTCTTCTTTTCAATTTCCCTGATTTAATCTTAGCCCTTGATTAACTAAATGGATGGTCAAGATCGCTTCCTAGCCTTCCTAGCCAAATTAACTTCCTATTATATATATATATATATATATATATATATATATATATATATATACGTGTATCAAATCAAAATATTTTACAAAGTACCTAATTTTTCTACATTTGGGTCCAAGTTATTAACTCCATCCACCAAATCAGTTAAATACAAAGGTATTTTAGTCATTCTACATTTAGGTATAACAATTTAAAGCTTAAGGTAGTTATAAAATACTTTTACAACCCATCACCACTATTGAATCTCCACCAGAGCATTATCCCACTACAACACACCATCACACCACCCCCACCTAACCACCAGCACCTCACCACCCTCATCGTCGGGGATCTTAGTCAGCCATACAAGGAGTATGTTGTGACAGATCTAGCCTTTCTACCTTAGTATTTTGTAGATCCGGCCATGAATCTTGTCGTCACCATGTGAATCTATAACCTCTTCATCTTCAAGAGCATTTTCACCTTCATTTGTCACCTAAATGGCCTTAGCAGGGGTTTCACTTTCATTTGTCGCCTAAATGGCCTAAGCAGGGGAAACAGCCACGCCTGGGCTTGATTCAGGCGGATGCACATGCTTAATGGTGGCAACGTTAGGGTTTCAGAGGAAGAGAGGGGGGATCGGGGTTGAGTGAGGGAAGGAGGCGGTATTATGGTTTTCAGAGTAAAGGTCGACGGTGATGGTGCGGTGGGCGTGGTGTGCTAGTGGTGATGGGATAAGGTTGGGGGTGGGAGAGAGAGAAAGGTAGGTGTGTGTGCAAGTGTGTGTACATGTTTATTGACATATATACTATATGTATGTATTATAGAGGAGAGAGATAATATAGATTTTCAAAAAGTTACCAGACATCTTCGTCTTCATTTTCATATTCTTCTTTACCAACATCTCCCTTGCTTCTCGGTCCACTTGCTTCACCAACATCTTCTTCTTCAATTTTATCGTAGATCGGAAGCGAGCGTTCGACATTCTCTCTTGGTGATTGAATTGGTGGGCTCATATATGCAAACGGGTCGAATGCGTTTTGCGCTTCCATGGAATATTTGTATAGGCCGGGTGTGACCATTGTTGCACAGTGTGGTGTGAAAATATTGTGGTGGAAATTATGTTGGGGTTAGGTGTTGTGAAAAGTCGGTTGTTAAGCTTGGGAGTAAAAAAGTTGAAGTTGAGAGTGTGGTGGATACCTCAGTGGGGGTTAAAATGGTGCACTCGGACCGCTCGAACTGCCTCGCCTCGTTTGCGAGACGTGTCCCTCTGGTTCGAACCCGATCCTCGACTAGTCAAACCTTTTCTTCTTGGCATCTCCCTTGTTTTGTTTATCCATGGTGTGTGTGGTTTGTAGTTTGGTTGTGAATCTTTTTGAGTTGTGAGAAAATGAAATGTGAAAGTGGTATTTAAATAAAAAAAATAATTATTTATTTTTTATAAATAAACGGCTATACAGCCATTGGAGGTTACAACGTTCAAAAAAATGCATGCTTCTCCATCGGTGACTATTCCCCACTTCCACACATTCACCGCGTGGCGGCGGTGTTCCCAAGCGGTGAAAGGGTCACCGCGCACCGTCCCCACTGGTGCCCTGTATACTCTTACTTAGGGTGTCCGGGGCGTCTGCGGGGAGGGGTGCGGTGAGTGTACTCCCCGATCGGGAACACCGCCGCCGACCCCTCGGTGACCCAAATCGGGGAGTGGGGAGCGGGGAGGGTTCACCGTGTGAAACTTGAGTTTTTCTTTTCTTTTTTTTCCTTGTGATACTTTTATAAAAATATTTATATAAAAAAAATAAAACCAAGTCCCCAATAGAGGAGTGCCGCCATCAAATTGAGGGTGTGGGGGGAGTTGACTTGGATCGTGCTCATTGGCTGTGGGTAAGAGAGGTCACTCCCAACTTAGAGGAGTGCCCCTTACACCCTTATTACATATGATTTTCAATATATATAATCATAAGCTTACATATATGCAATAACTATTGCATATATGTGTAATAAACAATCTAGATTTACATAAATGTGATCATGAAACTGCAAAATTGTCCTAAAATAATATTTCCTTATTTTTGGTCTCTAGTTTCCGTAATGTATTTTTCTAGCTTCAGAAAACTATATAAATTTAAAAATAAAAATCAGCTGAGAAAGTCATAATATGATATAACATCAACTAAGGGTTATTGACGGTGTATAACGATGTATATTTATTCTGGCATTTCATAACCGTTTCTGTAAACGTTGTCTAACCATGCAAAAACAGAAAACGAAGAAGCACGTCTAACACAAGTAATGGTGGGTGATGTCGTTCCAACAGACTTGGAGAAAACTAAGATAGAAAAAGACAAAAAAGCAAAACTTATCAGATCACTTATTATAAAGGGGAATTGGCTAGAATTAGAATCCATGCTAAAAAAAGAGAAAGGCCTAGCCGAAGAGGAAATCACTAGTGAAGGTAACACGATACTTCACATTGCTGTTGGAATGCATCGTAATTATATCGTGGTTAAATTGCTTTCTAATGTGAGAAAAGAAAATAAGAAACAGACACTTAAAAAGGAAAACTCTGATGGAAGCACAGTGCTACACATTGCGGCCAGTGTTGGCAACACATTTGCAGCAAGGAACCTTCTTTTTGCAAACAAAGACTTATTACTAATGGAAGACATTATGGGTGATCGCCCATTGCATAAAGCTTATCAAAATATGCATCTTGATACCATCGCATTTTTGCTTCAGTCTGAAAAAGAATATCAAAAATCATCTAGTTACTATATATTTAGCAAACTTGTAGTTTCCATATTATTAGATCATATGTTTACACAATGATATTAGGTTAACATATATAACCTTCCATGTAAATACTATTTATAATACAACCAGAACATAGACCCATCTGCGTTGCGACGCGGGCGAGGAAAGAAGAAACACGAATCACATACAATACTTAACCGCATTAAAATATGAAAAACACGAACATTGTAGCCTTTTTATACTTCAGGTAAGCCACTAACTACAATCATCTAAAATATCACCTAGAATACATAGCAGAAAATATACATAAGGAATAGTTTAGCATCACAATTGACATTTAAATTGAGAAAATAACACTCAAAAAGACCATGGCATTGTCTAAATGTTGACCCAAATGATGTCTTGGTTTAGCATAGCCCAAGTCAAAACAAAATTTTAGCATTGTCTAAATGTTTTGTAAAAGTAATATAACCCAAGTGTTTTCAAAGACTTATGAACCTATTAGAATGGGGACAACCCTTGGGATCATGGAGTACAAACATTCATCTGGAGGTTAAGATACTTATACATTCTTCTTATGTTGCCCAGATAGGGATGTAACTGTTTGACAGGACCTGATCCTTGTCACACTCTAACCGATGACGGAAACATTGGAGTGAGATGAAAATGAGATTGCAAGAGACTTCATAACGGCTAATTGTGACAAGTATTTCAAAAGTAAAATTTTCATTTCATTGCTAACATTTCAAGTACATGATTTGGAAACAAAAGTACAACAAGGTAACATAATGACTAAAATACTAAACATGAATTAAAGTTTGGCGCGTTTCTAGTCCTTCCTACTAGATTCTTTTCAACGCGTCATGATCACAATCCCACAATACATATTAAAGTAACATGTCAACACATAAAGTATTGGCAAGCATACAAGTTTTAGTGTACCCGCATATGTATAAAAGAGTTTATCGAGATCAGCATGGCAATAACGTATACGAAGGCATAACACGACATAACTAACATGCATCACCTACTTGTCAACACAAAGATTCCCATTAGCGTAATCTTGTTGTCGCAACGACAAGACCCTTTTGTATGTATAAACTTATCATGACCTCAAGAATACGAGCGGCATGCTACTCCTGTAGTGTTATACATGTTAAGGGAGGCTTGTACGAAGTTGATGACAAAGTATTATTCAAGAATGGTGAAGTATTGAAAATATATCAATTTATCATGTATAGTTTGTATATATTTTGTTTCGTTTTTGTCGATTTTTAGGTTAGAATTAGTTTCTATTTATAGTTTGGTTAATTACAGGTCTCGGTTGCTGGAAATGATGAAAAACACAGAAAATATGATAAGTGAGGAGAAGCAAAGAGAAACGGAGGAAACGCAGCTGCACGAAAATCAAGAAAACGAAGACCCGCTAAAAAAAGGCCATGTCGTGCCACGCCACCACATCCTGGCATCCACTTTGCGTGATGCTACGAATTAAATAATAATAAAAGTCAAATGAAGCGCCGCTCTACGCGACGCTATAGGAAGATCCCCTTCGCGTGACGGAAGGGGTTGTTTGTCGCGGGCAGAGTTGTCTTGGTGCTGGATTCCTTGATGAAAACATATATAAACATAATTTTTAAACAAGTCCAACCCTAGTTACGAATTTAGCTTATCTTGGATGAATTCGGAGCTTTTTTCAGAGATTTTGAAGCATCGGTTGAAGGTTGGAAGCTCGAGGGAACATCTGGGTCGCGATTTAATCATCCGGTTCACTTGTTCTTTACTTTTGATTATTAATCATGTTTTCGTTCTTTGAAATTACTCTTGTTTTGTGCTTCATTATGATCATGTTAGGCTAAATACTTTGTACTGTCTAGATTGGATGAATGGTTTGATAAAGTTTTGATTTTTTTTGGATGTTTAATTAGTTATTGGATTGTTTATGAAAGTAGTCGATTTGGTTATTGGTTTGATGTATCTGCATGCTTAGTTTTGTTTGATTGTCGTTTATTGCTTCGTGTGAGTCTTGGTGGATGTTTTGATTGTCGTTTATTGCTTCGTGTGAGTCTTGGTGGATGTCTTTCACATAATAGGTTCATGCTAGATTATAATATTGTTTTGTAATCTTTTGGGTTAATTGGCCAATACACCTTAAAAGCAGTAATTGATTGTTAGATAAATCTATGTGTTATACTAATCTCTATAGCTGTAAGGTGCGAGATTATTGTCAGGTCTAAGTCAGTAAATCACTAGGTAGGGTCTTCATGAGGAATCTGAACTAGTTTCCCTACTAAACGTTGTCAAACAATTCAAATTGAGAACCCAAGTTTATCCTAGGTTTATCGCATGTGATGTGACAACTGGAAATTTTCAGTTCAAAGTTACGCGCCAAACAAACGTTAAGACTATTAAAACAGTGTTTTAAGACATAAATTAACTTAAATAGGCCTTTGGTACACCTAGGAATGCCTATCCGGCTTTACAGTACGTGAATGGTGGTTTGCGGGTAAGCTGCTGAACGTTAAACGGTAACGAACTGACACCGGATGAAATACTGACAATGCAGACAAATATGAGTTTTATATGTATATTGTATACACATGAATTTGGTTTTGCAAAATTACTCTGCTTCCGAACCCACAAAACGCATACGTGAATGAAAAACATGACTATAGGAGCGCACCTGCAACGAAACGGAAGCATCAGACTAGTGTATCACCTTAAAAACTGAAATATTATGATATATTTAGCTTTGTAATCAAGTTTTAATATTTGTATTCGAAATCAGATCGAAAAACGGATTAGGAACGACAACCGAAAATTGTACGCGATTTTAACACAACCGACGAACAAACGCGTTAAACGTCGACTACCAACACTACTTTACATACTTATGACCCTAAAATTTTATTCTACAACATTACACGAAGTCCGGGTTAGAAAACGGGTCTTGAAAACGCTATTGGGTCGCACAAACGACTAAAAACAAGGCAATGGGCCTTGGGTCCAAATCCACTAAAAACCCTAGGTATAAAAGCTTACTAAACCCAAAATCCTCTCATTTCTCACCACAACCTTATCCATACACACACCCACACTGTCTGCTTTCTCTCTCTTCTCTAGAACTGCGGCGACCGGAGCCGACCGACCAACGGCGGAGCTCCAGCAGAGCTGGCGACGGTGCGCGGTGGAAGACAGTGGGCCGACAACTTTCCAGCGAGGGTTTTCGGTGGCGGCGCCGCCGCATACGTCAGTGACGGTGGTATTTCGCGGCGAAACAAAGGTGTACCCCACTAAATCGGACCTCCCAAACTCATTTCCGGTGTCAGTTTTTTCCATACGAGCAACTACGGTGGCAATATCGAGTCCGGCAGGCGTGGTTTTCGGGTAAACCCTTCAACACCCTTTTTTCCTGTTTAGATTTTTCTAGATCCGAATTACTCCGGCCGGTGCATGTCATTTCAGGTAAGGGAGGTGGTAGTTCAGGCAAAAAAAATGATGTCGTGTTGTCGTTGGTGGTCGACGGCGACGCATAGCCGCCGGAGTTAACGACGGCAGTGGTGGTGATTATGTTTGGTTGTTTAATTTCGGGTTCGGTCAACTTTAGTCAACGGCTCATTTTGGGTTTGGGTCAAACCTGTTCAAGGCTTGTCAACTTGAGTCAAAGGGAGTCAACGAAGTCGGATTTGGTTCGGGTATGGTTCGGGTTAACTACGGGTCAACTTGTTTCGATTCTGGTTTCGGTCAACAAAGTTAAATTCAGTCAAAGTGGGCAAACTGGTCAACTGCCGGTCAACTACGGTCAACTCAGTCAACACAGTCAACTCAAGTCAACCGGTCAACGCGAGAGTTGTTAAAATAATAACGACGCAATTTACGTTTTATTGTTTATTTTAATGATACCTTAACGCGAAACCTAGCTCAAACCACCAAATGGGTAAGAAAACGGTGGCCGAATGCAATGAATTGTTTGAGAGTTTCGCACATTCTGACCCTGAACAACGATCTACCACCAGGAATTCCATTCCTGTGTCTAGTACTTACTTAACTGCTCGACGAATACAACAAGTTATCTTGGAAACAACGGTAGCCTTCAGGAGTTGAAAGATAAGGTTGATAAGTGTGAGATTTGTAGGGGAGGTCACGGTACAATCAAGGGTCCGATGCTCACTCAGGAGCAAGTTGAGTTTATTACCGGTCAAAACTGAGGTCCCACTAACCCTTTTAATAATAATAACTCCAACTATAGTTCTAATTGGCGTAATAATAATAACACTTTCTGTTCTTCCGGTAACCCCCCTGGTTTCCAGTTAGGTCAAAATCAAAACAGGGGGCAGGGTCAATTCTATAGTAGGGTTCAGGTACTCAGGGTCATTTTTCTAGTGGGGTTCACAGGCTCAGTTCAACACAAGGGGTTCAAATAGGCAGTTCGGTAGCGGGGGGTCAAATAGGCAAGGTTCAAACAATCAAGACTTGTGTAGTGGTCTAGATGAAACCAATTCTATGTTGTCCCAGTTACTTGTTAAGGAACAAAATACGCAAAAAACCTTAGAAGAACATGCCATAATTTTAAAGAACCAACAATCTAGTTTTCTAGATCTTCAAAGGACTGTCGGTGACATATCTCGTCAGTTGCAAGAAAGACCACCCGGTCAATTCTCAGGAAACACCCAAACAAATCCGGTAGCCCAACTGAAAGCTATCTCGACCCGTAGTGGTAGAACTTTAGGAGAGGTAGTTAGGTAAGAGGTAGTTGAGGAAGATGAAGTGGAGTTAGTTGATGAGGAGATCGAGATGGAGGCTCCCAGCAAAGTGCAAACTAGGTTAGACCTAGCAATTACCGCACACACCGAGGAACCCCAAGTTAAGAGGAGCATAGAAAAGAGACCCACAGTGGTTAGACCATCACTATCATAGAGCTTTCACGCGTCCCATACCCCGCCCGCCTTAAGCATCAGATATATGCTAAGGAATTTGGGAAGTTCCTAGATATATTTAAGTAACTCAAAATCAACCTTCCGTTCATCGAGGCCCTTCAGTCCATGCCAAAGTACGCAAAATTCTTAAAGGACCTTCTCAAACACAAAGATAGATTAGGAGAAGCTGACGGATCCAGCCCTTTTCACTATTCCATGTCTCTTCGGGAGTGATACTGAGTGTAGAGCCTTAGCCGATTTAGGTGCTAGTATCAATCTTATGCTCTACTTGCTTTATGAAAGACTGGACCTAGGAGAAGTGGCACCTACCTGAATGACCTTATCCTTAGCCGATCGTTCTGCCAAGTATCCTCGTGGCATTGTCGAAAATCTCTTAGTTAAGTTTGATAAATTCGTCTTCCCCGTAGACTTTGTCATTTTTGATATGGTAACTGATGAAAGAGTTCCTATCATTCTAGGAAGACCATTCTTGTGCATCGCAAAGGCTATTATTGATGTCTTTGATGGTAATATTACACTCCGAGTTAGTGAGGAAAAGGTAACGCTTGAGGTAGCTCGTTCTATGCAACACCCTAGTGGTTCCAACGATTATAGCGGTCCATGTCACTCGGTTTATTTCATAAACTCATATCGTGCGTTGACCAGTGTCTAGATTTCATTAGTGGAGCCGATTTAGTAGGAGAGGGTGTAGTTGTGGAAATCGAAGAGGTTGTAGAAGAGAGTGATGGAGAAGAGGGAACCACTTGGGTTCCCGAAGTGTTAGAGCTTAGTGAGGTTAAGGACGAGAGCGATAGAGTTTCCATAGAGACACCTGCCCCCCTTAGAGCTTAAGGTCCTCCCGTCACATTTAGAGTATGTCTTTTTAGGTGAAGGATCAAATTTACCCGTCATTGTTTCTTCTAAATTGGCGAAGGAGGTGTTGAAGTTGAATAAAGGGATGATTGCATGGAGGCTTTCGGATATCAAGGGCATCTGCCCCGGCTATTGCACCCACTGGATACTCATGGAAGATAAATATAAGCCGGTGGTGCAACCTTAAAGGCACCTCAATCTGAACATGCAAGAGGTAGTAAAGAAGGAGGTACTTAAGTTGTTAGATGCCAGGGTGATTTACCCCATCTCCGATTGTTGGGATTGAACCCTACCAGAGGAACAGATAATTAAAGCCAAAACTGGGTCAGAGCAGTGGATCCAAAATAAGCAGATGTTACATACAAGTCTCTCCCCTTGAAAGTGGTTTCAACATCTGCTGACCTCCTATCTACTGATCGTACAAGCCACTGACCGTCAAATCTGCTGCTCTTGTAAAGACTAATAGAAGACTAAAGCTCTGCTGCTCAATCTACTGTCTTGAGTCAAGTACTGCTGATCCGGACAAGCACTGCCGGGTTCACAACAGTGGAAGGATGCAGCAGCTGTTTAAGTGTCTTTTATGTAATGAAATGTAATAGCAGTAGTTAGTATAGCAGTGTTTGTATAGATCAGAGGTTAGAGTTTGTTAGGAGGTTAGATGTCACTTTCAAGGTGACGTCACCTAAGATGCTCAGTGGTTTGCTAGTGCCTATAAATAGAACAGTGCTCTGTACTGTTCTATTAGCTCTTTGCTAACTTGTTTTCCTGCACGAACAAACGCTGAGCTCTGGCTGAGGGGGAGTTTGTATCAAGCATTACTTTGTAATCGTTGTTGAAATTAAATTCAATCTTTTGGTTCATTGTGAAAAGTGTTTTGATCAAAGCAATACTCTCGTTTGATTGTATGCAAAGTTTGTTTCCATCTTAATTCCGCTGCACAATTCATTCATCTCCATTTTAATTCAAACAGAAAATACAATCAAAACCAAACTCAGATCCAACATTTGGTATCAGAGCTAGGACAGTCAAATTTGATTTAACAATCATTTTGACATAAATAGTTCAGCTCAAAATCGTTGATATCGAAAGTTTGTTCGTTTGTGTTGAAAAACAGAGCAAGGTTTAATTACCATTAAAGTTGATTAATCAGTGTCTGTAAAAAAACCAGGATGACGTCACAATCTCAAGATGATAAGAATAACATTGGCTCACTTTTTAAACCACCCATGCTTAAAAGAAATGAATAGAACATCTGGGAGAGAAGGATGGGTCACATCCTTGCTCAACAGAACACTGGATGTTGGAGGTCTGTTGTTTTTGGTCCCCATGTTCCTACGGTGCCAAGTGCTGAGGATCCAAAGAAGTTCGTACCAAAACCTTATGAAAACTATACTGAAACTGATTTTCAAAAATTCGAACTAGATGCCAAAGCATTTAGCATCATAGCATCTGCATTACCAAATGAGATCTATGCTGGACTGTTACATTGTAACAGCGCCAAAGAGCTATGGGATGCTTTGAAGGAACAGTTTGGGGGAACCGAAGAAGTTATTGAAAACAATAGGGAAATTCTGAATCAGCAGTATGAAACCTTCTGTCACATTAATGGTGAATCATTGACCCAACAATTTGAACGGTTCAGTTGTCTCATCAGTGAGCTAAGGCCTGTTAAGGTTGAATTTCCAAAATCAACCCAAAATAGCAGGTTTCTTAGGTCGCTACCTGATAAATGGGACACAATTGCATTTGTGACTAGAAACTCTGTTGAGTTCAAAGATCTGACCCTGACCCAACTCCATGGTAGACTCCTGACTTATGAAAGGGAGTTGAACCAGAAAAGGAAGTTGCAAGAGTCTGGAAAAGCCACTGATGATTACTCATTCGGTAGCACAGCTCTTCTGGGTCAGGAAGAATCTGGTGGCAGTAGTAAGGAACAGGGTTATGATCATTTCATTGATATAACAGCTGGTGGTAACTTTCACTGCAAACACTGAAAACCAGATGTCAGATAATCTGTGCTTTGAACTCAATGATTTACAACATTTTGATCCCACTGACTTAGAGGAAATGGACATCCTGCACCAATTGGCTTTGTTCAGTGTTAGAACTAGCAAATTCTACAAAAGAACAGGGCGAAAATTCCCAGGTTTACATGGGAATCTGAGGGTTGGGTTGGATAAATCGAAAATCAAGTGTTACAAGTGTAATAGGTTGGGATATTTTGCTAGGGAATGCAGGAGTCAAACTACTGGTCCTATAATCACTCACCCTAGCTCAAATCCTAGACTTCAAAATCAAAGCACTGTGCACTATACCCAATATACCCCTGCAGCTCATGTTAACACTGCTCATTATGTTGCTGCCCCTGTGCCTGTGCATTATGTCCAAACCACTGTTCCACAGATTCAATATGTTCAAACCCCTGTTCCCCAGGCACAAGTGCAACCTGCACCTCAAACTGCTGCTCCAGCAGTGGTACAACCAGATCAGCAAAGCTTTTTCACTCAAGGCTTTGTTGACTAGAGCAGCATGCCTGATGAGCTTAGTGATGAAAATTTTGCACTCTATGCTTCTAATGAATCTTCTAATGATAAATTTTGTTTGATGGCATTAGAGTCAATACCAGAGGGGATTGAAACTGAAGGTGAACAGCTAAGTGATGAAACAGTGGATGAGGTGACTGAAGCAGTTGTTAGTGCAGTTGCTGGTGAATTGCTGCTGGGAGAAAATTCAGAAACCCTGATTGAACCACTGACAGACCCATGGTCCAAAGAGGACAAAGAAGAAGAGATAAATGAGAAAGCAGGTGAGAAAGAAGGAAGAGCTGATGATGAAGAAAATCATCAATGTGATTGTGTAATGATGGCTGCTGCCAAGGTATCACCTCAAGTTCTTGAAAAACTGTGTTCTGACAATTGCATTATTGCTTTTGCTAACATCAAAGAGGTAAATGAAAACCTTCGGAATAAAATCTTAACTGATGAAGTTAAATTTGAAAAGTATTTAAAAGAACTTAAAAACAAATTGACTGAAAAGGAAAAAGAGATCAGCAGTCTGAAAGAAGAACAAAGCATAACCAAAACTCAACTCCAAACTATGGTAGAAAAATACCAAGTTTGCAAAAAGGAGTTGGAGTCCACCCAGATCACCTGTGAAAGATGGGTGGAATCATGCAAAGGGTATGAGGTTATGCTTGAAAAACAGATAAAAAGCAATGTGAAATTTGGTGTTGGTTATAGAAAACATGATGATGAAAACACAGCTTTTGGAAAATCTGTTCAAACCACTGATGTAACCACTGAGTTTACTCCAACAAACAAGAAAGGCCAAGAAGTGAAAATCACTGATAAACTTGGTAACAAAATCACACTTGACAGACCAATGGGATCCTCTACTTTTGAGGAGCTTGAAGATTATCAGTTTAAACCAAAATGGTCTGATGAGTGTGATATTCTTGAAAACTTCAAGCCCATGGACTTTACATCAACTGATGGTGTTAAAGCTCCAAAAGCTAAAGTCATACCTCTCAAGGACATCCCAGCAGAGGTTAAAACCTCTGCTACAAAGGAGTCCGAAAAGAGAAAGAAGAAAGAAAAGATCAATAACTTGTTTTGTGAATTCTGTGAGAAAAGGAATCATCTAACAAAAGACTGTTTCCATTTAAAAGCTTATGATTTGAACAAAACAAGTGTCATTGTTTTAGCTGAAAGCTGCATTGTTTATGGAAAAACAAACCACAAAACTCAAGCATGTGTGTATCTCAAAAACTTTGATGTGAAAAAGAATGAGTACATTGCTAAAACATCCTTGAGTCGATCAACATCATCTGTCAAATTCACCAAGAACCGACCACTGTTTGTGCCAGTTCAAACAACTATCACAAAACAGCTGAAGCAAACATCTGTCAAAAGAGATGTTCAGGTTACTGATGCACCCCCTGCCAATCAGTTCAGAAAAGGAAAGGAAAAACAGTCTTACCAAAGGATTCCACACGTTTATGAGGCCTACAAAAGGCCTTCTAAACCTAAAGTGAACAGGCATCCTTTTGGTTACCAACAGGTGATTGGTTAAGAACCCCAATAGTGGTTAGCAAGAAACAGTACTAAAACTGTCCAAACCCCTGACTTAATCACTGTCCATCAATCTGCATCCATCCCAGACACTGTTGAGACCCCATCCAAAGCCCTGTTGGCTTTGGAGACCCTAATGAACTAATCCTTTTACTTCATGTGTAGGGAGCTTCTGCATGCTTTGATAGTCTTTGGTATGTAGATAGTGGAGGCTCCAGGCACATGACAGGATGTAAAGCCCTCCTCAAAGACTTTAAAATCCGTGGAGGGGGTGATATATCCTTTGGGAATAATAGTAAAGGGAAAGTTCTGGGGTCTGGTACAGTGCAGTCTGGAAATGTAAAATTTGAAAATGTCAATCTGATAGACAATCTAAAATTCAATCTTCTGAGTGTATCTCAAATGAGTGACAAAGGGTTTGGGTCATTCTTCACAAAAGATTGTTGTAGGATTGTTGGACCAGAAATGGTCAAAAAGATTGAAGCAATAATCAGAACTGGTCAAACTAAACTTGTTGCTCAAAGAAGTGGCAATGTTTATGTTGTTGATATGTCTAAAGAATGTCCCAGAGCTGATGCCTGTCTGTTCTCAGCTGCCTCTAACAAAGAGACAGAACTTTGGCACAGAAGGTTGGGGCACACAAATCTTAAGACAATCACTGAAATTTCAAAAAAATGGTTTGGTGAGAGGCCTACCACAAAAATTGTTTTCATGTTCTGAACATTGCATTTCCTGCTTAAAAGGAAAACAACATAAAAGTTCTTATAAGTCCATTGAAGAGTCCAAAACAACCCAGTGTTTGCAAATGCTACACATGGATTTGTTTGGCCCAGTTCAAGTCATGAGCCTCAAGAAGAAAAGATATTGTTTGGTTATTGTTGATGACTTTTCTAGGTTTACATGGACTTTCTTTTTACACTCAAAAGATGAGACTGCAGGCATTTTGCAAGACTTTGTGACACAGGTTGAAAAGCAATTTGACCTTCCAGTGAAAAGCTTCAGGAGTGACAATGGCACAGAATTAAAAAATAAGGAGTTGGATGCTTTCTGTGTGAAGAAAGGGATTGTAAGGCAGTACAACATCCCTAGAACACCAGAGCAGAATGGGGTAGTGGAAAGGAAGAACAGAACTTTGATTGAGGCTGCTAGAACCATGCTTGCTGATTCAGGTTTGCCATTAACTTTCTGGGCAGAGGCAGTAAACACTGCTTGCTATGTCCAGAACAAAGTTTTAATAAACCCCAGGCACAAAAAGACTGCTTATGAAATTCTGTATAAAATCAAACCACTGATCTCTTACTTCAAAGTGTTTGGCTGCCCATGCTTTATTTTGAACTTAAAAGATTCCATTTCAAAATTTGCAGCCAAAATTGATTGTGGTTATCATCTGGGATACTCAACCACTACCAAGGCCTACAAAGTGTTTAATACAAGGACCAAGGCAGTGGAGGAAACTTTGAATGTAAAGTTCAATGAACTTTCATCAATGAAAATCCCAGCAAATCCTGCAGATCTGTTTAATCTTGAAAAATTTACTTTTGAAAATACTGCTGCCAAGATTAACAGTGCAGGTCCATCAGAGGATTTAACACCAGACTATGGGTATGAAATCATCATCCCTCAAAGGTCTGTCAAAATGGGAAGAGCGTCAGATGTTCAAAACAGCTGTCAAAGCTCAACCACTGCTACCTCAACAGTTGTTGACCAAAGTAGCCCATCAACCACTGCTTCCACATCCTCAAACACTGCTGACAAAAGTCCCCAAACAGTGGATAAAAGTCAGCATGTGTCCATTTCATTACCTCCCATTCCACCACCTTTTGAAGCCACTGCTGGATCATCAAAGTCCCCAGCAGTGGTTAGCTCAGATGATACACATTTGCAGCCTTCACCAACAAATGCCATCATCCCATACCAAGGAGATTTAATCTTCTTGAGATCTCATCCACCTGATCAAATCATTGACAACATCAATGAAGGGGTGCTCACAAGAAGCCAAACCCAAAACATTTGTCTTTTTGCTGGTTTTCTATCACTCTATCAGCCAGTCAAGTACCAAGAGGCACTGAAAGACAACAGCTGGGTAGAAGCCATGCAAGAGGAGCTCCAACAGTTTAAAAGACAACAAGTATGGGAGCTTGTACCACTGCCAGAAGAGGTTAGTCCCATTGGCACAAAGTGGGTCTTCAAAAACAAAACTGATGAAAGGGGCATTGTTGTCAAGATAAAGCCAGGCTTGTGGTTCAAGGTTACAGACAGGAAGAGGGGATTGATTATGATGAAACATTCGCCCCTGTTGCAAGATTGGAAGACATTAGACTGTTCCTCGCCTTTGCTGTCAACCACAACATGAAGGTGTTTCAAATGGATATCAAAAGTGCTTTCCTCTATGGTACAATTCAAGAAGAGGTATATGTTTGTCAACCTCCAGGCTTTGAGGATCCATTTTATCCAGATCATGTCTACAGGCTAAACAAAGCCTTGTATGGCCTGAAACAAGCACCAAGGGCCTGGTATGAAACTCTTTCCAACTTCCTACTCTCAAATGGTTTCAAAAGAGGTACCATTGATAAAACACTGTTTCTAAAATGGAGAGGGAATGATTTAATGATTGTCCAGATTTATGTGGATGACATTATTTTTGGAAGCACATGTAACACAATGTGTGAAGAGTTTAGAGAACTCATGACAGCTGAGTTTGAAATGAGTGCAATGGGTGAGCTGCAATGCTTTCTTGGTCTCCAAGTTCAGCAAATGCAAAATGGAACTTTCATTCATCAAAGCAAATATGCTAAAGAACTTTTGACAAAATTTGATATGAGTGATTGTAAACCATGCAGCACACCCATGGCAACAAATAAGCTTGTCATGTCTGATGAAAAGGATGAGCTGATTGACCAAACTTTATATAGAAGCATGATTGGGTCTTTATTGTACCTAACTGCATCTAGACCAGACATCATGTTTGCAACATGTGTCTGTGCAAGAAGTCAATCAGCTCCTAGAAAATCAACTCTCATTGCTGTAAAAAGGATCTTCAGATACATAAAAGGTGCTCCCACACATGGTATCTGGTATCCAGCTAATGGGAATATCAAGCTTTCAGGCTTTTCAGACAGTGACTTTGCTGGATGTAACACTACAAGGAAGTCCACATCAGGAGGGTGCCAGTTTCTAGGTGATTGCTTAGTTTCATGGCAAAGCAAAAAGCAAGCAGCTGTTTCAACATCCACTGCTGAAGCTGAATACATTGCTGCTGCAAGCTGTACAGCCCAACTCCTGTGGCTTCAAAATCAGTTGCTGGATTTTGGTATCACTGCCTTAAAAACACCACTCATGTTGGATAGCCAGGCAGCAGAAAATATCATCAAAAATCCAGTTTCCCATTTAACCACCAAACACATCGACATCAGACATCACTTTGTGAGGGATTGCTATGAAAAAGGTTTGATTTCTCTGCTTCATGTCCCAACTAAAGACCAGCTGGCAGATGTGCTCACAAAAGCACTAGATACATCCACTTTTGAAAGCTTGGTCTCTAGGATTGGCATGCTAAACATGGAATAACAAGCAAAATCTTGTTTTTTCTATGAATAAAAGCATTAAAATGTTTTCAGAAAATCAAAAATCCATCCTTACAAATAGCTAAAAATGAAGTTTTCATTAAAATCCTTAAAAGTCTGCCATAACCACTGTTTGTTAAAAAGTCTGCTCTACTTCAAAGTCTGTCCACTGCTGAAAGCCATCCTCTGTTCTCTCATTTCCTTAATAACCTCTGTTGTTCAAAAGCAGTGTCTTATCCACTGATATGCTATCCACTAATAGTAAAAATCATCCACTGCTTCCATTTTACCGTTTAAACCACTGTCTTCATCAGTAACTTTCATAAAAGTACTGTTCTTCATTTCTTCAGAGTTTGGCATGTGGGAGTACATAGTGGTCAGTACTTTTGTAACCGCTGCCACGTCAGCCTTCACTTTTTCCTCTATAAAACCCCCACTTCACACCAAAAACAGGGTTTTACTGTCGAATTGAATTCTCAAAAATTCTTTTCTCAAAGCAGTTTTTTCTTCACATTCCTTCACAAATTTCTTCGATCTTCATCTCCAAAATGACAAAATCGAAGCCATCTGCAAAACCCACTTCCAAATCATCGTCGAAAGCGACCTCTCAAAAGGTCACTACCACTGAAATCCCACACAAACCATCTAACAATCTTCTGGGTCTTCTCACAAAACCCGGCACCACAGATGCTTTCGACTCCATCATTGCCAAAATGGCTAAATCAAAGTACAAAACTTTGTTAATAGCCGATGCACCAATTTACTTGACAACCCAAAGGGAGTTTTGAAAGAATGCAACCCTTGAAAAACAAGGAGACGCTGTAATAGCCATTAACTCTACTCTAAAGGGAAAACCTGTCAAGATTACACCACAATCAATTTCAGAGGTCTTTCAACTCGAGGATCAGCAAGGTAAAATTTCTTTCCCTAAAAACGAGTTGAAAATTGACTTCATTGAGAGATGGTATGCAGACACAATGATGAAGAAAGCTACCTTAGAAAAAGGTTTCTTTCCTTCTGCAACAAGATTTTTATTCCATACCCTCCTAATGTGTGTTTCAAACAAAACCAGTTATTTTAATGATATACCATTAAAGATTCAAAATCTGGGATATGCTATTCTTCAAGAAGAAAATTTTAATTATTCTCGGGAAATCTTTAATGATTTGGTTAATAATGTTGAAACAAAATCATTCCTACTGTTTCCAAGGTTTCTAAGTTATTATTTTGAAAAGATATTCAGTAAGGATGATATTGCTGTAATAAACCAAGGTGATTATATTCAAATAAACAGTTTAACTACTGAAACTTTTTCAAGAATGTTAACACCTTGCAAAACAAAAGCAGAGGTGCCTGAGCAGATTTTAGCAGCTACCACTGCTCCTCAGGTATCTGCTGCTGAGCCCACTGCTCAAGGTGATCAAAGCAGCAGAACAACTCCTTTGAAACCCACACCTAAAATCACCAAAAAGCCAAAAAGGAAAACTCAAAAACCCCCCCAAACTCATCAAAAAGGAAACTCTGGAAGATGAGATACTAGAGCTACTGCCTGTGACAGCACAAATGTCACAAACAACCACTGCTGCTACTTCCTCAAAACAGTTGGTACAAATATCTCAACCCATAACCGAAACTCCTCCTGCTTCTTCACAAAAAGAACAGGTTGTACACATAGGGCCACCCCATCATGATGCTCTGAAATCACTTGGTTTCATCATCCACAGCTCAATGCCCGGAGCGAATCCTGTTTCTATACCAAACCTCACATCCACAATTCCCTCACCTACTAAACTGCTGTTGGATGCAATTGATTTGAACTAGGTACTAACCAGTCCTTCTCAATCACCTATCAATGAGAACACACCTCAACAACTGACTGGGTCTGATGTATCAATCTTTGCTAACCCACCAACATAACCTGAGGAGGTTACACCCCTTGAGTTACAAGTAACTCTCGGTGGTATTCCAAGTGAAGCAGCCACTACAACTGTCGAACCCACTGGTTTACAGTTGGACAATGGTTACATTAATAAGACTTCCTTGGAGGCAATTCCTTACACAGCACCTCTGCCAACCACCAGTGGATTTATTTATCCTACTGGCAACATCAAACGGTTGTCAAGTGTTGAAGGAAGAAGACCCCAGTACCAAGAAAAAGGGGCATCAGTGGTTAGTGTTTGGAGTACACTCCCTACCTCAACCACTGATAAAACCACTGATAGTGGGAAATCAGATGATCCCATTAAATTGGGTGATGATTTAAAATATCAGGATTTGACGAAACGAATTGAAAAGTTGGATACATCTGTTGCAGATCTTAAAAATATGCTACAACATGTGTTGAAAACACAAAAGCTGCAATCCACTGTTGTTCCATCTCAAGCACCTGCTCCACCACAAGCTTTTGCTACAAATGAGCTCTGGAACCTTTTCCAACCTTTTCTCCAACATCAAAAAGAAATGGCTGATCAGCAACATGAACTTCATGTCCAAAAGCTGAGAAACATTATGGAGTCTAGGGACAAGAACACTCAAGCAGATATTAAGGCAATCAAGGCCCATTTATTGGAAACCACTGGCACTGCTCCTCCAACAGTACTTTTCATTGATCAACTCCCAGAAGATAATGCCAAAAAGGGGGAGAAAATTCAAGAGTGGAAGAAGAAAGGAATAGATGATGGTCTGTACATTTGAACTTGAAAAGGATGCGATGACCTGAAAAATTCCATTGCCAGATGGTAGTAAAAAGGTTGATGCTACCCAGGAAGCACTTGATGAAGGAGTAGCAAGTGTAAAGAGGGATAGAATGGCAAAGGATATTTCAAGATGGAATGAGGAGAAAAGAGCTTTCATGGAACTGTATGCGCAGGGTTGTTCTGGTTCAAAGGATACTAAAAATCCTAAGACAAAAAGGAAACCTAAGTCCATCCCATCCAGATTTCCAAAGCCTCCAAAACCACCATCCAAAAGCCATCAGCATCAAACCTCCACCAAAACAGCTGTTGTAACTCCTGCTGTATCAACTACTGCTGGTACTTCAGAGGTTTCAACATCTGTTATTACTTCAACACACACTACTTCAAAACATACCAAAACCACTGCTTTACCACCACCATCATTACCACCAAAAACTCCTGCTGACAAAAAGCAGAAGACAACAGATGTTATAACATTTGTTGTAATGACAACAGTGGTTGAGACACCAGTTGTGTCAACAGCTGTTAGTCAAGCACAAACCACTGCCACTCAATCTACCATCACTGTTCCACCCAAAACATCATCAGTCCCTCCTCAACCAAAAAGGAGAAGGCTAATCCTCATAGATGATGACTCTTCACCACCACAAACATCTTCAAAATCCCTGTCACTTGTCACCATTCCAAACCCTGTTCCCCTCTCCTCAGTTAAAATTCACAAGCCCTTACCTCCTGCAGGTGTTCAATTTTCTCTTGAACTCATAGCAGTTAGAGATGAAATCAAATCCTTTTATTATGAAGATGGCCCTGCCAAAAGGAGTTTGCCATCAATTGAAGGATATCCCAGGCCTACAAATGTCAATGAATATTTGGAAATCAAGGCTAAGCAAGCAGAGGATATCTCAAAGATGAACACACAAGGGAAATCTGACAAAGAAATTTCACAAAATTATCAATATTTGCTCACACAAGTCAGATCCCTAGAACAATTTGCAAAAAAATGTCAGTCAACAAATTTCAGAGAGAGCAGCTGAAACTTTGAAGAAAGACTACATTCAAAGCATTATGGCTCACAAGAAATACAAAGGAGAGAAACACATGTACAAAGAGTGGACCATTCCTGAACTCGAAAATGAAGCAGCAAGGATTCAAGACATGATAAAAAGGAAGGTCACTCACACTCCTCCTGACTGGGAAAAGTTTAAAAAGAATGTATCTGATAAAAAGGAAGAGCTGAGGAGAATGAAAGAGGAGTTAGTTGCTGCTGACTATGGGTCTAAACATCAAGTGGCAAGATGGAAAGAAGATGTAGTCAGGGCCACTTATAGAAGATTGGAGGAACTGAGGAAGAAAGATCCTACAGTTCCTAAAAGGCCTGACTATTCTAAAGCAGAGGTCTCAAAAAGACCACCAAAGCTGCAAGTCAAAAGAACCACTGCTCCAGCTGGTGCTGCCATCTACAAAAGAAGGAGCCAAAATCAATCGAGTACTGAAACAATTCAAGATCTAAAAGCTGGAGATGCTATTGTAAAAGCAGGCATTAAATTAATGATAAAAGAAGATCTTGAATTGGAACAATCTGCAAGTGCTGCTCAGCCAGTCATAAATAGGCCAGCCTCACCAAATACCTCTGCAAATAAACATCTCCCAAGAAACCCACCAGGCTTAAAAATACTTAAGTGGGAAACTGACAAACAGACCTACGTATTGACTTTGCTCAGGTCTGGTGGAGAAGTGAAGAAAATATCAAGGGAACAAGCTCTTGGCCTGAGTCTTGAAGATTTGCAGGATCTCCTTGATCTTCCACTTAGCAGGGATGATGAAGACACAGATGCCTTAGACTTTGAACTACAATTTAAAGGTCAGATAAGGGAACTGCTGATGAGGTAATAAAGAATTCCACAATAATGAAGAGTTTTGGCATTATCTTTTCCAGGGGGAGATTGTTGGGATTGAACACTACCAGAGGAACAGATAATTAAAGCCAAAACTGGGTTAGAGTAGTGGATCCAGAATAAGCAGATGTTACATACAAGTCTCTCCCCTTGAAAGTGGTTTCAACATCTGCTGACCTCCTATCTACTGATCGTACAAGCCACTGACCGTCAAATCTGTTGCTCTTGTAAAGACTGATAGAAGACTAAAGCTCTGCTGCTCAATCTACTGTCTTGAGTCAAGTACTGCTGATCCGGACAAGCACTGCCGGGTTCACAACAGTGGAAGGATGCAGCAGCTGTTTTAGTGTCTTTTATGTAATGAAATGTAATAGCAGTAGTTAGTATAGCAGTGTTTGTATAGATCAGAGGTTAGAGTTTGTTAGGAGGTTAGATGTCACTTTCATGGTGACGTCAGCTAAGATGCTCAGTGGTTTGCTAGTGCCTATAAATAGAACAGTGCTCTGTACTGTTCTATTAGCTCTTTGCTAACTTGTTTTCCTGCACGAACAAACGCTGAGCTCTGGCTGAGGGGGAGTTTGTATCAAGCATTACTTTGTAATCGTTGTTGAAATTAAATTCAATCTTTCGGTTCATTGTGAAAAGTGTTTTGATCAAAGCAATACTCTCGTTTGATTGTATGCAAAGTTTGTTTCCATCTTAATTCCGCTGCACAATTCATTCATCTCCATTTTAATTCAAACAGAAAATACAATCAAAACCAAACTCAGATCCAACACCGATTCCCCATGGGTTAGTCCAACCCAAGTTATCCAGAAGAAGGGTGGGATGACTGTGGTCATGAATGAGAAAAATGAGCTTATCTCGTCTCGTACTGTCACCAGCTGGCGTGTGTGCATTGACTACCGAAAGTTCAATGACATTACCCAAAAAGATCACTTCCCTCTACTGTTCATCGATCAGATGTTGGAGCATCTGTCGGGTCAACGGTTCTACTGTTTCCTCAATGGATTTTCGGGTTATTTCTAGATCCCCATCGCACCAGAGGACCAGGATAAAACGACATGTACATTTCCTTATGGTACCTATGCGTACTGTACATGGTATGAATATGAAATATGAACTTATATTGATTAAGTGTGTCATAACAAGAAAAGGATCCCTCTATATATAGGGAGGAAGAGGGACCAAAAAGAAATAACTAATTACATGTGGGTACACCTATAATTGCATGTAAGGACATCTAGAATTGCATTCAAGGACTCTATAATTACATGTAGGGACCTTTAGTTAACAACTAGGTCCTTCTACTATTTACAACTAACACTCCTCCTCAAGTTGGAGAATAGATATTAATCATGCCCAGCTTGTTATATATGAAATCTATTTGTGCCTTCCAGAATGGTTTGTGAAGATATCCGCTAGTTGGAATTCCGGCCAAACATGGATTGGCTAAATCGATGGTGGATCCTTTTGAGTTCCGACTATCCGATCTCTGATTAGGTGACAATCAACCTCAATGTGTTTAGTTCTCTCATGGAATACTTGATTTTTGGCTATATGTATAGTTGATTGATTATCACAGTATAATCACATCAAGTCTTCAGAGATAACCCCAAGTTCTCTGAAAAGACGAAAAAACATCTCTGATGTAACATCTTCCATAGCTCTCTACTCTGATTCGGCACTTGATCTGGATACGGTGTGTTGTTTCTTACACTTCTAAGACACAAGGTTACCTCCAACGAAAACATGATTATGGACACGGGAAATAGGACAGCCTGCCCAATCTGCGTCTGAGAATCCAGATATACGTCTATCTCCATCTTCTGTGAAAGCACCCGCATGACAATGACCCTGATTAGAATATAAGATCCCTAGGCCTGGTGTGGTCTTGAGATATCTTAAGTCACAGAGAGCAGCATCCAAGTGTCCCGTGTACGGAGTGGCCATGAACTGACTTAGGATACTGACGACAAAGGAGATATCTAGTCAGGTGACAGTTAAGTAGTTAAGTTTCCAGACCAATCGTCTAAATCGCTCAGGATCTTTCATTGGACTTCCGTCCTCTGGAAGGAGCTTCCTCGCAGGAAGCATAGGACTGTCAACCGGTTTGCAACCTAGTAAGCCACACTCAGTTAGCATATCAAGGGCATGCATTCGTTGATAGAGAAGTATTCCTTGTGGGGAACGAGATACTTCTATGCCAAGGAAGTACCGAAGTCGACCCAAGTCGCTAATCTGAAACTGAGACTAAAGGAACTGTTTGAGCTTGGTAATCCCTTCTTCATCATCCCCTGTAACTATAATATGGTCCATATAAACAACTAAGATGATCCTTCATCCTTGATAATGTCTGAAGAATATGGAGTGATTGTTTGTACTACGAACCATTCCAAATTCTCCCATAACACTAGAAAACCGACCAAACCATACTCTGGGAGATTGTTTAAGGCCATATAGAGAACGGCGTAGTTTACATACTTTGGATGCCTCCTCCTTAATAATGAACCCTGGTGGCTGCTCCATACAAACCTCCTCCTCAAGAACACCATTAAGAAAGGCATTCTTGACATCAAGCTGGTGGAGCGGCCAATGATGAATGGCAGCAAGAGCAATACAAATGTGAATAGAAGGCATTTCATCAACTGGGGAGAAAGTCTTGTCATAATTAATACCATAAGCCTGGGAGTAGCCCTTAGCTATCAAACGAGCTTTCAGACGATGTAGAGAACCATTAGGGTTAAGTTTAACCCTGAAGATCCAACGATAACCAACAACACGCTTACCAGGAGGAAGTGGTTCATGTTAGGATCTGAGTTTCTAAAATTGTGTTTGTTTAATTAGAATGAAGATGAAACAGAGATGAATTGCAGTGGAATAAATGAAATAAACTTTTAACATACAATCAATGGAAGAAAAGTTTAAGCAAACATGTTTAACATTTAATCAAATGATTGTATTTGATTACAATAAACAAACTAAATGCATGCATGCACAGATCTCCCCCTCAGCTCGAGCTCACTGATTGTTCGTACAGAATTGACTTTGGTGAAGAAGAGCTAACAGAACAGTACAGGGTACTGTTCTATTTATAGTACAAGACAACCACTGAGCATCTTCGGCTGACGTCACCATGAAAGTGACATATAACCTCCTAACAAACTACAACCACTGATCTATACAAACACTATCAACCAAACTACTGATTACATATAATGCATAAGTAAACTACTGATTCTTCATTCCACTGTTGTATGCTAAGCAGTGCATTGGTCTTCAGTAGTACTTGAGACACATCAGTAGATTGAACTACAACACTTTAATCTTCATCATTCTTTAGATCAGCAGCAATTGTAATGAGCAGTACTTTGAGTCTATCAGCAGTTAGAGCCACTGTCAAGGGGAAAGATATGTACAAACAACTGCTTATGAAGGATCCACTATTCTGAACCAGTTTTGGCTTTATCAACTGTTCCTTTGTAGGGTTCAATCCCAACAATCTCCCCCCTGGAACAGATGATTCCAAAACACTTCATTATTTCAGATCTTTATTGTCTCATCAGCATTTCCCTGATTTGCCCTTTAAATTGTAATTCAAAGTTTATGGAATCTTCATCATCCTCATCCCTGCACAATTGAAGCTCAAGGAGATCTTGTAAATCAGCTACACCCAGACCAAGTGCATCTTCCCTTGATATATGCTTAACTTCACCACTAGACTTGAGCAGTGTCAATACGTGGGTCTTTTGATCAGACTTCCACTTTAGTATATTTGAGTCTGGTGGGTTTCTTGGGAGAGGGTTTATTTTTTATGAGTTGGGAGATGAAGGTCTGCCCATGAATCCTTTAGCTATTTCTTGTAGCTTTGTTGATTCTGGATTTTCTACCAACATCTGCTTGACAACCAATTTAAATATTTCTGATTCTTCTAGTGCCTCTTCTTCTGCACTCATCTGTTTTTTGCCTTTTTCTTTGATAGACAGCAATAGCAGATAAAGCAGTGGTTGTAGCAGATCTTTTGGTTGGCAGGGTCTGTTTGGCTGGAACCACTGCTTGTGGATAGTCTGGCTTTTTGGGAGCACTGGGATCCTTCTGTCTTCTTTCTTCCAACCTTTTGTAGGTTTCTACCACTTTTTCCTCTGTCCATCTAGTGACTTGATTCCTTGAGCCATAATTTGTAGTTATCAACTCTTCCTTCATTCTTTTCAGCTTCAATGCCTTTTTCGGTATATTCTTTTTGTACTGAGACCAAACTGGAGGGGTTTGTTTTGTATTGTCTTCAAGTATTTTCTGTATTCTTGCAATCTCCTGTTTGATTTCAGTAATGGTCCAGTCCTTGAATTGATACCTTTATGCCTTGTATTTCTTACTCATCATGATGGGCTCAATGTAGTCTTGTTTCAAGCTTTCATCATCTTTCTCTGATAGCTTCTGACAAAGGTCTTTTGAAAACTGCTCTAATGTTCTGACTTGGGTGAGCAGATATTGCAGATTCCTTTGGATTTCTTTATCAGACTTTCCTTTTGTGTCTCTTCTTGATATTCCTTTGCTTGTTTGGCCTTCAATTTAAGATACTCTTCTATGTTTCTTGGTAAAGGATAACCATGGAGAGATGCAAGGTTCCTCTTTTCAGGATCATCTTCAGAATAAAAGGTTTTAATCTCCTCTCTGACTGCTGGAAGATCCAGAGGATACTTTATTCCCAAGGAAACCAAGGTAGTGTTTGGGTCAGGGGATAGGATTGAAGCAGATGAAGTAGGTTTTTGAACAGTTGATAGGATCAGAGGTTGTGAAGAAATTGGAATTGGAGAAGGTACATTGTCATCTTCAAGTATGACATTTGTTATTCTTCTTCTTTTGTTTTTTGGAGTTGTTGGAGGTGTATTTGTAGGTGTGTTGGTGGATTGAGTGATGATTGGTATGGTGATAAGGGCAGTGGTTGACACAACATCTGTTGAAACAACTGAAGTATCAACAACTGTTGATACAACAGGTGTCTCAACATCTGTTGGTTTTGTGGTTTGATGTGAGGAACTTTTGGGGATTTCAGAGTTTTGTTTAGTGGTTTTGGAAGGTGTGATTTTGGGTTGATTTACCTTTCTGGTAGTCTTTCTTCTGTTTGAAGTACCCTGTGCTTCCTTAGCCATAAAAACTTTCTTATCCTCTGCAAATCTTTTATCACACTTTGTTTCCATTTTCTCTGTTTTCTTTGCTTTTTCTTCAGCAAAGGCATTGAGAGTCACATCAACCTTCTGTGAACCATCTGGCTTAGGAATCTCCACAACTGGTTTAGCCATTGGATCTGGTGGTAGATACAAACCTTCTTTTCCTTTGTTTCCTTTCTCCCCCTTTTTGGCATCATCAGGGTTTTCAACATAGACAATGGTAGGAGGAGAAGTACCAGTGGTTTGAAGCAGATGAGCTTTGATGGCCTTTATGTCAGCTTGAGTATCTTTATACCTAGCTTCCGTCATGTTTCTGAACATTTGTAGCTGAACTTCATGCTGTTGATCAACATATTGTCTTTGTTGATGAAGCATAGGTTGAAACAGTTGCCATAGCTCAGTGGGGGATGGAGCAGATGTTGAAGCAGTGGATGGAGCTTTTTGAGATTGTAACAACTGTTGTAGCATATTTTTGATATCTGCCACAGATGTTTCAATTTTATCTACTCTCTCCGTCAATTCTTTGTATTTTAAACCATCACCCAAGTGAATGGGATCATCTGATTTCCCACTAGCAGTGGTTGTATCAACAGTTGGACCAGAAGAAGTTTCTAATGGTTCAACCACCGATGCCCCTTTTTCTTGGTACTGGGGACTTCCCTCTACATTAGCTATCTTATTTAACACACCAGTGGGTAAATGAAACACATTAGTGGTTAATACGACAGCATCAGTAATGGTTGCCTTCAAGGGAGACTTACTGATGAAACTACTGCCCAGGTGTAAATCAGTGGATTCAACACCTGTAGTAGCTGCTCCACTTGAACTACTGACTTGTAATTCCTGCAGTATAACCTCCTCAGCTGTTGATGGGTTAGCAATGATAGAGGAATCAGGCTCAATCACTTGTTGGAGTTTTTTCTCAGTGATAGGTTGTTGAGAAGAATTGATTTGTGTCTGATCGATATCCAAAGCATTCAACAGAGGTATAAAAGATGGTGGAATTTATGAAGTGAGGATGGGAGTTGAAAGAGAGTTTACCCCGGGAGCAGGGCTGTGGAAGATGGATTCAAGTGGATCCAGAGCTTCATAATGTGGTGTCCCTGTGTATACAACCTGATCCTTTTGTGAGGATGCAGGAGGAGTTTCAGGCTCAGGTTGAGATCTTTCTACCATCTGCTATGAGGAAGTAGCAGCAGTGGTTGTAGGTGACTTTTGTGTTGTCACAGGAGTTACTTCTGGGATCACATCTTACAGAAGATCCTTTTTGGATGGGTTGGTGAGCTTTTTGGAAGTTTTCTTTTTGGTCTTTTTGGTGGGTTTTGGTGGGGGTTTCACAGCAGTGGTTGTGCTGCTGTGATCACCAGGAGCAGTGGGCTCAACAGTAGAAACCTGGGGAGCAGATGTGGACTCATCTAAAATTTGCTCAGGTTCCTCTGTTTGTGTTTTCAAATCCTTTGACTCTGACATCCTTGTAAAGGTTTCAGATGACAGACTGTTTATTTGACATGGAGCACCTTGGATGAGCACTTGTGCACTATCCTGTGGTATCTTCTTTTGTAGATAATAACTTAAAAATCGAGGAAACAGCAAAAATGGTTTCTTTTTGTCTTTTATATTATTAACATTTTTAACCATGTCATTGAAATTTTTTTGAGAATAATTAAAATCAGCTTCTGCTATGATAGCATATCCCAAGTATTGGATGTTTATTGGGATTTCATTGAAAGCTGTAGTTTTATTCGAAACACACATGAGCAGGGTATGGAACAAAAATTTCATGGGAGGTGGAAAATTCCCTTTTTGTAAAGTTGCTTTATCCATTTGTCCCTCATACCCCCTTTTGGCCAGATCAGTGTGGTACTCATTTTTAGGGAAAGAATTACTACCTGTGTGGTCGTTCATCTCAAAAACTTCAGAGATTGTTTGTGGTGTGATGGAAACAAGAATTTTGCCTACTTCAGATGTAATAGCCCAGGGCTTTTTTGTCCTGAACTTGAACTTTTTCATTTTTCAGAATTCTCGTAGGGTTTCTTGATAGATTGGTGCGTTGCAAGTCAACAAAGTTTTGTACTTTGAAGAAGAAAGAGCATCAATAACAGAGTGGAAATCTGTGTTTTGACTTGTTTTCTCAAGTGTGCACAGATAGTTATGAGGGTTTTGAGATTAAGGGCCATTGGTGATTCGAAGGTAGTTGCGAGAGGAGGAAGAATATGAATGATTCGAAGGTTTTTGATGAAAACTGCTTTTGAAAGAACTTTTGAATTCAATAAGGCAGTGAAACCTCGGATTGGGGTTTTAATCAGGGTTTTATAAAGTGAAAAAGTGAATGCTGACGTGGCAGCGGTTACAAAGATCTGACGGCTAAGTACTTTCCACGTGACAACCTCTGACAAATAATGGATTACAGTTGTTTAGGAAACCACTGATGATCAATATCAGTGGTTTACGGTGGTGAAAATGAAAACAGTGACTTATTTTTAACTATCAGTGGATAGTCATCAGTGGGTTAAAAACACTAAGGGTTGACAACAGTGATTAATCAAGAAAAATGAGGAAACAGAGGTTGACTTTCAGCAGTGGGTAGTTTTAACAAATCAGATGTTTGAACCCAAAATAGTGTTTATGGCAGACTTTTAAACATGTGCTTCCAAAAATGATGTCATCCACATAAATCTGGACAATCATTAGATCTTTCCCTCTCCATTTTAAAAACAGTCTTTTGTCAATTTTTCCTCTTGTGAAGCCAATAGAGAGAAGAAAGGTGGTAAGAGTTTCAAACCAGGCTCTAGGTGCTTGTTTCAAGCCATACAAAGCTTTATTTAGCTTGTAGACATGATTTAGATTAAATGGATCCTCAAAACTAGGAGGTTGATAAACATATACCTCTTCTTGAATCTTACCATAGAGGAATGCACATTTGATATCCATTTGAAACACCTTTATGTTGTGGTTGACAGCAAAGGCCAGGAACAGTCTGATAGCTTCCAATCTTGCTAGAGGGGCAAAAGTTTCATCATAGTCAATGCCCTCTTCCTGTCTGAAACCTTGAACCACTAGCCTTGCTTTATTGTTGACAACAATGCCCCTTTCATCAGTTTTATTTTTGAAGACCCACTTTGTGCCAATAGGACTCACACCCTCTGGCAGTGGTACAAGCTCCCAAACTTGTTGTCTCTTAAACTGTTGGAGCTCTTCCTGCATCGCTTCCACCCAACTTGTGACATCCATGCCTCTTCAACCATCAAAAAATACCAAATCAATGAAATATTGTGTTTCATACTTGGGATTTGTATAAATATGTGTATCATTTGCACATATCAATTCTTGTTCAATTTCGAGCTCTAAATCGCTTTCTGGAAAGTTATACGCGAACTGATGCGTAAACGTAATCAATTTAACGTGACAAACACTCCGGAACAATGACATGGGCTTAACATAGTTTAAATAACCTTTTCATAACTATGCCGATTCGTATGATAAGGAACATTCCGGAACTTGATGATAAGTTAAACATACCTTAAATATCCTTTACATAGCATAGAAATAGGCTTTGAAGGGTTTGGCATGCGAAAATAAACTTTTTAAACAATAGGGACTAAAAGCGTCAAAAGTGCATAAGTTTGCATTTTCGCGCATATCTTACGTTCTGAACATATCCGGACATCCAAGTTTTTTTTGTAATCATTAGAATATCTTATTTTGATGATTGGAATGCAAAAAAACCATTAGTCGCTTAATTTGGATCGTTTTTGCGTCTGTTCGAGTTTCGTCGTAATTAACCGAATAATGCAACCGTACGACCAAATGAACCGACATCCGAGATGTTTTTGAGCATGTTTCATGTTCCCTATACTTGAAGTTCATTATTGAGCCTTGAAAATGGGTTAACGAGGTTTAAACGCATCGAAAATGGCCTAAACAAGTTGCAGGGACCAAACCTGACAATTATTGATACTTTCTGGTAGCTGGCATGTGGTGACGCTGCGCCACAACTATGTGGTGTTGCTGTGGCACGACGCCACAGCCTCATCTGGACAGAAACTTCAATTTTGGCACCCAGGTTGAATTTCAGGGGCCTAAGTGTAACTTTTTCAATACCGTGTGATGGTTTTGGGCACCCCTAGTATTCCAAAACAATGTGCCACACATGGACGGTCCAGATCGAAGCTCAATTATTGAGGAACGATCCTAACAGTTGTGGAAAATCTATATAAACCCACCATTTTCACTTCATCTTCTTCACACTTGATCTCAATCATCTTCTCTAAGTTGAAGCTCTCCTTGTGAAGCTTCATACCTGAGAATTTCTGACTTCAAATCTTCATAGCTTGGACCCTTTGTAAGTTTCCTTCATGCTTGTTCTTGTATTTCAAGTATGAAAGTCAAACAGTGTTTGACTTTCTGCTTTGACCATGATTTGGTCAACACAAAGTTCGTTTGAACTTTGCAACGTGAGCGTAATCACGATGGTTATAGTCACGTGTGACTATACCTACTGATTACCACATTGATTAGGCGTAGTGACGAGTCATAGTTTAAGTCAAAATGCGTATTTATGCGTATCTTGCAACCAAAATATTCTTAGGTATCAAAACCCTTTGTTTTGATATCAAAACCTGTTTTCTAACTTAGTTAAACATGTTTTAACATGTTTAACTCGTCACTTTTAGTTTAGTGCTTATGTAGGGTCGTAAGATAAGCGGTCTAAACAACCGCTTAGACTTTCGAACCCGACCCGTTTGGTCGATCGTTAGGATCCGCCCAAACATATTTTGTGACCATAGTTGTATAGGGAATAACCTTCCGAGGTTATACCTTATGGTCACTTCGTTTAGTTAGTTGTATGATAGGTAATTTATATGCCTTAGGAAAATGACCAAAATGCTCTTTTTACGCATAAATTCATTTTAAGCATATGTAACCTAAATTTTTATATCTAAACTGATTAGGTAACATTATTAGACATGTTAAGGCATATAATACTTATCATAGGACTAGTTAGGCGGTCCGAACGCGTTATACGCGAACGACACGTTAAAGTTGCTACCTAAACGAGTCGTAATGGGTCGTAAGCACTTAGGTTAGGTTTCGTTTTAGTATGTAGGCTTTGTTAAACCATATCATATGAGTTCCAATACTCATTTGGTTTACGAGACCTCATTCTATCTGATCTTCCGATTTAGGTCCGGTTTATTAACGTAGTTACTTATATTAGGTGCCGATTGATTTCCGTGATCCCTCTAGCGTTGCTTGGTTGTTATTCAAGACTTCTAAGCATTCTCAAGTGAGTACATAGTTCCCTTATTTTACTGTTTTCGATTGTTTCGGGGTGATTCATATGTGTTAAATAATTTCGATGTTTTTAACGATGGTTTTAAAAATGACTAAAATGGTTTATATTAAATTAATAACGATTTCGATAATGTGAATAAACTTGTTAGACGTAGTTACATAACGAGTAACATTCACTAGTTTTGGCCGAACCGACCAGTATTAGGTTATGGTACCATAGGATCTGACAAATCTCGTTATCAGACTGCACCCATGGTTATGTGTGGGGGTTATGTGGGTAACGACTAAATATGTGATTGTTAACTTACCCTTTGGTGGTTTGTTAATGCGAGATTGGCGATAAACGAATTGCGAAGGTTTGAATGTTATTAGCGAGACGACCAAAAGTAGTTTTCACAATTAAAACGAGAATGATTTAAACGATTGAAACGATTTTAACGAGTTAAACGAATTGGATAAACGATTGGTTTTTGGGTTGTGATTAGATAATGGGACGGGTGTGATATGATAAAAGCATGGTAGATACGCTGCTGATGCTTCTTATTTATAAGTGTTTTTATCATATTACATTCCGTGGCATTATTTAGTTCACTTGGGCAAACGATTTTAAAACGATGTCACATAACTATGTTTTCTAAATAATATAAACCATACAAGTTTTATTAATGAGATGATTTACAATTTGGTTTTCTTAAATAAATGTTTTGGGTTAAGAATCATGGCTACGAGATTTTATCAATTATAACCAACTTGATTTGAGTTGTTTAATTATGTTGCAATGTTATACACTTTTCAAAACAAGGTTTTTAACTTTTGACTCTTGTAGTCTAATGAGGTATTGCAACATGTAAACTAGCCATGAATCCGACACTCTCATAAAACCTATGTGCTCGCCGGCATTTCTTTGCTGACTTTGTTTTTACATATGTTTCAGGTGTTGTTGAATGATGTTGATTGCTAAGATGCATGCTCACTTAGGACTGGACGAGGCCTTAGTGACTTAATAACAATGATAGACTATGTTTAACTTGTTTGTTTAAATTTCAAGATAATGTAAATGGTTAATCTTTAAATAAAACAAAACTTCAAATTTCCGTGTGTTATGAAACAAAGATTCTGTTACAACACTCCCCGACGATTCCGCCATGATTTGTTGTTTTACGCGGTCAGGGTGTGACACAACTGTTGTCTTTCAGTGCCTCTTGGTACTTGACAGGTTGATGAAGTGATAGAAAACCAGTAAAAAGACAGATGTTTTGGGATTGACTTCTTGTGAGCACCCCTTCACTGATGTTGCCAATGATTTGGTCTGGTGGATGAGACTTCAAGAAGATTAAATCTCCTTTGTATGGAACAATGGCATTTAAAGGTGAGGGCTGCAGATGTGAATCATCTGAGCTAACAACTGTTGGTGACTTTGATGATCCAACAGTGTCTTGAAATGGAGGTGGAGGAATAGGAGGAATTGGTATGTAAACATGTTGATTTTTATCCACTGTTTGAAAAAAATTTATCAATAGTGTTTTAGGATGTGGAAGCAGGGGTTTGAGGACTACTTTGGTCAACAACTGTTGATGTAGCAGTGGTTGAGCTTTGACAACTGTTTTGAACATCTGCTGCTCTAGCAATGGATGTGAACTTTTGTTGTGGAATGATCACTTCATATCCATTGTCTGATGGAGGTGGATGAGATGGACCTGCACTGTTAGTCTTGACAGAAACATTTTCAAATGTGAATTTATCAAGACCAAATAACTCAGCAGGATTTGCAGGGATTTTCATTGAACTTTACATTCAAAGTCTCTTCCACTGTCTTAGTCCTAGTGTTAAACACACTTTGTAGGCCTTAGAATGGCTGAGAATCCCAAATGATATCCACTGTCTACTTTGGCTGCAAATTTTGAAATTGAGTCTTTTAAATTTAAAATGAAACATGGGCAGCCAAATACTTTAAAGTATGAGATCAGTGGTTTGATTTTATACAGAATTTCATAGGCAGTCTTTTGATTTTATACAGAATCGATTGGAAAGAAATGGCATCATCAGTCGATCAGTCGATTCGCTGTGGTGTTGGGGTTGTACGAGGAGGATGAGATAGACTCGGAATTGTTTCATGGTAGTTTACAGGATTGGGAGCCAAACGCAGACAAAGCAGCCTTCTGGGATCAAATCACCGTACCGGGTCGGGTATGGGACCCTCGGACGGCCAAGGCAACATGGATCCTTGACCCACTTCACCGAGTCATTGACTGCGCTATCTTCCACGTCATGGGAGGTCGGGGTGACAGCACGGGCAATATCACCACCCGCGACCTTTTTCAGCTTTACTGCATCATTTCCGGCTCAAATTGCAACTTGGCGGTCAGCGTTGCAGAGTCTCTTATTCGAGGTCCTGGCTTGACGCCCACGTCACGAATCTGCGGAGGGGCCTTTGTTACCAAACTCGCCAAATTCTATCGGGTCCGATTAGACAACTTGACCGAAGCTTGTGACTATGGGCTTCTCAATCTGCAACAGTTGAACTCTATGCATTTGACCCGGAAAGTAGACGGTATCCCGAAGGTTGTGGACAAATTGGGAAGGATTTGGGACCCGCTACCTGTAGTTGATGAGGGTGATGATGATGGGGGTGATGGTGGTGATGGTGACGTCCACATGCACGACATTCCAGTTCATGCTGATTGGACAGATGGGCCATGGTTTTGATAGCCCAAACTAGGAGAACGTGTATGGTGGATATGGTGGTGGTGGTTATGAGCATGGTTCTTACGGTCCTTATGAGCCATCATCGATGGATCTTTGGAGGCGTATGGACGGACTTGCCTTAGACCAGGTGGAGGTGAGGCAAGATGTGGGTCTGATACTCGCGGAACAATATAGGCAGGGGAACTTCATGGAAGACATGTATGAGCAAACCCGTCGTAGCTTCGACTGGTTGTTTGGTTCACAACAGCATATCGCGGGCTCACTCAATGCTCCATACACGCAGCCGCCGCCACGCTTTTCACGCAGATCTAGATTTAATCGTCGGGATGATGCCGGTCCTTCGGGATCCGGTGACAGGTTTTAGTCCCGCTACCCATCTCGTCTTTTTATCATTATTTCGTGTTTGAGGGGTGTGCCATTTTCCGTTGTCCGTACACCCCTCCGCCGTAGATGTTTAGTTTAGTTTTTGTTGCTTTAGTAGTGCGTTAAATGAATAAATCAAGGCAAGGGTAAAAAATGGGTTGGGTAAAATTCTTGTGAATTTGATCATGTTTGCTAAGTGTGCAGTGTTGGCTCAATGAGATGTTGGCTTGGTAGATGGCTTGGTAGTTCATTGTGGATGCTCCTTTTTACTTCGTCTTGCTCCGATGCTAGCCTTTATGTTTCAGGGGAGTTTTCGTGTTCCTACCTTCCTTTATTTGTATTGAATTTGCATTTCCATTGCTTATTCAATTTTTTGTTGTATATCGAGGGCGATGTACAATTCAAGTGTGGGGAGGTGGTTTATCGCTTGAGCTCTGTTGTCAATTATATATATTATAAAAAATAATAATAATCAATAATAATAATAATAATAATGCAAAGCTCTCTTTAACAATTTTTTAGGCATATTAATCAAATCAACACAAGTATCGAAATAAGCACTCAATTTTTTGATAAATAAATAAGGGTAAATGCAAAAAAGGGGGTTCGCTCGTGTAAGGAACCCCGTCAAGTAACATGTTTTTTTTGTATAAAATTGAGCATGAGAAATCAAGCGATTGAACTACTTGTTTGCCTTGCATATTTACCCAATACGCCCGTTTCTGTGAGTTATTTTTGAGCCTTATAGCTTTAGGATTATTTTTGCTCATGTTTTTGCGGGCAAAGATTGAGTGAGCCGGGTGACTTTTGCGATTTAGAACTTGTGTTAGGTACACATTTCGAGGCCACAAAGCAAACATATAAACATAAAAATGATTGAGGCATTAGGAAACCTTTTTATTTTAACCATTTATACTTATTCCCCTACCCAAATCATTTCCCTAGTCAAACCAATTTGAGCCTTTCCCGTTCGTTTCTTTTAAACCGCTTAATATTAGCCACTTAGCCAAATTACCCTTTTATATTTTTAACCCATTTTTGGTTGGAAGCTCGGTTCAGTTAGTGATTAACTTGTAGCTTTTGTATAGTTTCCTATTTTTTGTAATGCAACCTCATGGTCAAGAGTTTTTATCTAAGTAGACGTACTTAGTTCTCTCTAAAGCATGGGTTAAAAAAAACCTCAAAGAGATATAGTTGAAAAAGCCTTATCAGTCGCTTTGTTAGAGCAATTTTGGGAGTAAAAAGTGATATTTGTTGGTTAGCTCTCGGTTAGATGTTATTTTAGTTGTATAGTTCTTTTTTTCTTGTATTTCAAGTTAGTCGAACCGTCGGGTTACAACCATTTTAGCCACTTTTAAGAATCCACTTCCACACCCTTAACCCCAGCCAAGTTACAACCCAAACAAGACCTCATGATTTATGCTATATTTTTGTCGAGTGATTAGATTTGATCCTTCCACAAGCTTATGATATCGCATAGTTATCGTCTTGGCATCGAGTGTTCAAAACTTACTCCATAAATTATATCTGCACCTATATTTAGCCGAGTGTGTGTGAACATTGTGAGGATGCAAGGTGAACTTGTAGGGATTTCTAAGATGGACCATTGCTCACAAACATATTTTGCATATCCCTTGTCAGTTCTTTCTTTGTGTCGAGCACTCCTTATTTGTTATAACCCGAATTATTTATTTGTTCTTATGAAATACTAGTTGAGATGATGGCCATTGAGAGAGTTTCGTTCATTTTAGTTTGCTTGAGGACAAGCAAAGTTCAAGTGTGGGGATGTTTGATGTATAAGAATTTATACATCTTTTAAATGTCAAATATGCCCTGTTTATGCGAAAACTCTTTGTATTTTCATTGATTTTGGTACTCATTTGAGTTGTTTGTGAAAATACAGGTCCGGACTTCAGCCCGGTGTTGAAACGGAGGCTTTTGGAGCAAAATGGAGCGAAAATGAAGCATTCCAGCAAACTGCCAGATACGGCACTACCGTGCCACCCAGGCGCACGACCGTGCCAGTCCATCCCGCATCGGCACTCTCGGCCAGCACTATCATCCAGTATCACAACCATCAAAGATCAGACAACGCACGACCGTGTCGGACTCACGCACGACCGTGGCAGGCCAAAATCACCCTTTGATCAGCTCATCTCTGAGATCGTACTAGTCATTACGGAGCACTCATCGACACGCACGACCATGCCATGGTCCGGCACAACCGTGCCACCTCGGAAACGTTTGAGCGAGGTTTTTCCCAAAATGGTAGCAAACATGGTCAACATACGAGAAAGTGACTCTGACACTTGCCAAGCACGACCATGCCAAAAGGTGGCATGGTAGTGCCAAACGCCCAGCAGTTTAAATACGAGTTTCTAGCTCATTTGCAAGGGAGTTGGAGCATCTTGGTGAAGTTTTCTCTCAAAATTCTGGACATAGAAGGTTGTTGAAGCCAAGGAGGAGCTTGGATAAGACTAAACCATTGAAGATTCACTCAATTTACCACTTTAATCTTGTCTTTAAACTTGGTTAGCCTACTTTCTACATTGTGAACAATTTAATCTTTCTTGTAGTAGTCATGAGCCTTATAAGCTAAACATTTGTGTTGTCTAAACTATGTTGAAGCTTATGAACATGTGATAATATGGAAGAAGATGTGATGATTGTTTGTGTTAATCTTCATAGTGACACTTAATCTTGTTCTTGGAGTTCATGTGCATGTTTAAAGTCCTTGTTCTTGAATACTTGCTCATAAGTATTTACATGTTGTGTTGGAAAGCCCATGTAAAGATTATGATTATTGAATCTTGTTAACTTGTTAGTATGATTCATAGCATGAAACTAGGAATGGTAATTGCTAATATGATGTGAATGATGATTTGAACATGTGTATGGATTCTTGCATCTAGATTTGGAAAGATCAAAAGTTTATTTAAAAGAATTCTATAGTTTGTGTTCATGTTGGTTTGATGATTTAGGCCAAAGTTGTTAGCTAGCATGACGATGCTTGTGGTTCATATCAATAACATGATGACAGTGCCACTTACTTGAAACCAAGTTAGGGTGATTAGTGTGTTTTTCATATTAGTTTTACCTAGTTTGTAGAGTTAGGAGTTTTGACAAACAAATAACTCATGATTAAAGATTAACATCAACTTAGCAAGTGAACTTAAAAGAAATAATTTTTAGGTGATTAGAATGTTAATTCATTTTAAGTTTTCCTAAGAATTATAAGACTAGGAAGACTTGATTGGGGACTTAGTTGAAATTAGAGCTTGCATCATCACTAATCCTTCCCCTTTGTTGTCACATGTTTGTTAGTGGAAACTTAGTTTAGGCAACCTTTCTTAGATATTGTTCTTTTCTAGAATTTTTAGTAGTTTATTTATTTGCATGTTAAGTTAGAAAAATCAAACCCATCAATTGAAAAGGCTTTAAAGTAGCAAAAGTTTAGTATCGAGACACCTCATCCACGGATTGATATCCGGTTCTTGCCGATCAGCTATATTACCACCCGACGGGTACACTTGCCCTTTGTGTGTGTAGTTAGTTCCTAGGTGAAAAACCATTTTTAAAACTAAATTTGTGTGAAGAAATACTCAATTAAAATATATATATATAATTCACGCACATCATGTACTATCAGATTTTTCAAAGGGAGGAACTTGGGTTTCCCCCGCGTGGCGCGACGGCTAAAATAACTGATAAAATACTTAATTAAAATATAAATATATAATTCACGCAAATCGTGAAGAAATACTCAATTAAAATATATATATAATTCACGCAAATCAATCTGGTTATTTTGAAATCATACCCACCAACAAGGATGGTCAAGAAGTTAAAATAACTGATAAAAGTGGCAACAAAATCACTCTGGAAAGATCAGTGGGGTCCTCAAATTTTGAGGAGATTGAGAAATACCAATTCAAACCCACATGGTTTGATGAGTGTGACATCCTTGAAAATTTTAAACCCATGGACTTCACCACTGTGGATGGTGTCAAAGCTCCAAAGGCCAAGGTAATTCCTCTTAAGGACATCCCAACAGTGGTTCAAAACTCTGTTGCAAAGGAATCTGAAAAGAAGAAAAGGAAAGAAAAGATTAAAAACTTGTTTTGTGACTTTTTTGAAAAGAAAAATCATTTGACCAAAGATTGTTTTCATTTAAAAGCTTAAGACACTAATAAAGCAAGTACCATTGTAGCTTCAAAGAGCTGCACCATCTGTGGTATATCAAACCATCTCACTCAAGAGTGTGTACCTCAAATCCTTTGTAGGTCCACCCGGAGGATCGAGTAACCTCCATTCCCTGTTTTCCGACAAACTCAAGAGTGCGGAATCCAAACGGGTAAGTTAAACCAAGTTACGAACACGTAAGACACAAGATTCAACGATTAACACTCAATGTATTAATGCTAGAAAATGGTTACAATACGGTGTTTACAAATGGTCTCTGTAAACTCTCAGTGTGTGTGTTACAATGTGCTCGCTCGCAAATCTATTCAGACTTGTCTCACTATGTTCTGTCTGATGTCTGTGTATTTATACTAGATGACTGACGAAATCAAGTGTCTTCGATGAAATCCATTTATCACGACGAAATCACATTTGTTTTGACGAAATCAAAGTGATTTCGTCACTTTGAGAAGGCCTGGGCTTGGGACTTAGTCTTCGTCCAAGATGTAGCAGCCCAACACATAGTCAAAGTCCATTACAAGTTGATTGGCCCAATGTGCAAAGAATCGGCCCAGACAAGTTTCTGATATAAGCTTTCACCAATTTCAACAACCATGACATCATCATGACATCACAATGATGATGTCATGGTGATGTGTCACGGGACTTGGTTGCGGCGCTCCGTGCTTCGCGTGTCGAACTCTGGGGCGCACGACGGAGGAATGTCGTGACGTCGGGCTTGAGCCGGACCTAACCGAGTCGAACCGAACCGAGTCGAGTCGCGTCCACATAAAGTGTATCAACAAACTACCCCTTGGTCGCTACTCGTGATGGTTCGTCTTCCATGTCTTTCATGTCGGAGGATCTTCAAAGTCTTCATGTGACACAATCAGGGAGTGTATCAACAAACTCCCCCTTGAATGATGCTCGTGAATCTTTTGATCTTCAAATCTTTAGATCCTTGTGGTGTTGATGAGTGATCAACTGCAACCCGATCATCTTGATCTTCTGATTGCATCAACGTCGTGTCTTCACTTTACGGCTTGTCATCTGACACGTTCTCTTCGCCTTTAGTTGATTCTGATGTCGCATCTGCACATACAAGAAAGCTAAACACGTAATGAGAATAACCGCTTGGAATTTAGACAAATTAAACAAAAGACACATATGAGATCAAATCTCAATCAAACACCGACCGACAACAGTTTGAAAGTTTAGAAAAAGATCAATTTTTTAATCCTTTAACTTTCAAAACTTGTTAACTTCGACAGTTTATGAAGGTGCAATTGTTTTCCGGCTTACAATCAGGATTTTGGGTAGGATAGACTCGAGTTCCAACATCGGTCAATCAAAAATAAACTAGAAGCAAAATCTTTTTGGCTTTTATAAAATTTAGATTAAAACACACCTAAAATCTTTTTGAAATTTTTCATTTTTCAAATGTAAAGACGGAAAGCAATAAATAAATATATACAGAGACACAGAAACGAAAGCAGTAAACAAATATTTACAGACATTCTTTTTGCGAGTTTCGAGGGTAAGAGAATCATATCAGTGTACGGTCACGCCAAAACGCTCTTGTTGTCCATTTTGTTAACAATTAGATAAGCATCCTATAACAATTATCGGTATTGTTGTCCACATAAGCTCAACTTATCAGATGTAATCATGGCGAGGGGATACGTTAAAGTATGATTTATACTTACCGACCGGTGTTCATCCACACACGACACATTCCCGTATCAAGATATGCACGAGAGTTCATCTTACCGGTGAGTATACCGATTATCATCTGTTTAACCGTATAAAAGAATGTGGGAAACTCACTTATTTTGATTGAAAACAAGCCCTATGTGATAGAATCACTTATTGATGAGGAACTTGATTTTCGATGCATGAGGGCACAGGAGCAAGTCCGTGAACAGGTCAGTACTTTCGTACAGCAAAGAGATGAACTTGACTCCCGGATAAAGAATCTGTGATATATTATCACTTGTTTGTTTGGACATGTGATTGTTGATCACTTATTGAGGTCGAATGCAATATGTACACGTATGTTTAGTATCATGGAAGATCTAGACTTCGTCTCCATTATTTTTACGGTTTGATACAACAATGATACCCAGATGATAAGCAGCATAAAGACCGAATATCTCAGAACCTCGGCAATCTCTTAAACGAAATTTCGGTACTAAGACCATATACCAATGTGCGGTTCTCACCTGGTCTTCAGTCGATTTAAGATTTATATCACCCTGCACACTTTAAAATAATTGTGAGCCTACCGATACATCTTATATAGAGCTGCTTATCAATTTTCATTTTGCATTTCAGTTCGAAGAGGTTTCGACAGACCACTGATTTACTATCATTTTCTCTTTTGCTCGCCAGGAAACTCATTTTTGTTTTTCTATGGTTTTTGGCCAGGTGTTATCATTCTGATATCAAATATGAGTTGTACGAGTCCTTGGGATTGGAGTACGGATCCACAACCAGCTCAAAAACAGATGTCGATGGCCGAATATTTAGCGAGTACCATACCTAAACAACAACAGTCAATTAGTGCAAGTCAATGGGCAATGGTGTCGAATCAAAATCAGAGCATTCAAAATCTTTTGCTTAGTGAGAATGAGACGGGTAGCAACAATCGCCCGCCAAAGTTAAATTACATGAACGACTATCCATCATGGAAGGGTCGTTTCCATAATTATGTTCAAGGGCAAAACACAGAATTATGGACGTGTTTCACCTCTGCATTTAGTGAAGCTCTTGAAGAAGCAGGATCAAATGCGACAACTTTCAATAATATGCAAGAAGCCGACAAAAAGGCATATGATCTGGAGAAGAAGGCGTATGCTATTCTCTCTCAAGCACTTCACAGAGGCATCTTTCATCAATTCTCATATTGTAAGACCACGAAAGGTTATGGGATGCATTGGTAGCGAGAGGAGAAGGAAATGCGGCCACACGGAAGACGCGTCAGGATTTACTAAAGAAGGAGTTTGAAGGGTTTATGTTTTTGCAGACTGAAACACTGAATGAGATGACAACTCGTTTTTATCATTTAATTAGTGAAATGATTTCTTACAAGGTTGTTGTATCTTCGCAGGAAATAGTCACACGGTTTGCTGATGCTCTATCACCAAAGTGGAGCCCATTCATTGAGTTGTTAAAGCATACAGGTGTATTGGATACTGTCAGTATCTATGAGTTTGTTCAAAAGCTGGAGAACAAGGATGCAGAAGAAATCAGAAAAGCTAAACTAATTCCTGTCCCTCAAAATCCAGAGATGTACTTTGGAGGGATTGCTCCTGCTGCTAGTACAAGCCAGCAACCAAAGATACAAACAGCTTATGTGTCAAATGCTTTCGACCCAAATTCCTATTTTGGAGGAGTAGTTGCACAACCCCAATTTGACATAAATGCCTATCTTCCGAAACCTCAAGTTGCACCACCCCAACCCCAATTTGATCCAACTGCCTATTTTTCTAAACCTCAAGTTGCCACACCTCAACCCCAATTTGATATAAATGCCTATCTTCCGAAACCTCAAATTGCCACACCTCAACCCCAATTTGATCCAACTGCCTATTTTTCTAAACCCCCACCACAAGCCCAACCACAACAAGCCTTCTATGGTAACAAACTCGATACTTCAAATCTTTCCAAAGTGAGTGTAGAAGCTGCACGAGATCACATTGAAATTCTTACCACTATGGTTAATGCCTACAGCGGATTAGTCGCAAGTCAAATTGGCAACATTAATTTGACAAACGAAGACTATCAGCAGATAGACAGGGACGAAATGGAGTTAATGGATATCAAGTGGGCGTTTGCTAGCGCTGTGAGAAGGGCAAAGGATTATATGAGCAGAACGGGGAGAACCAGCTTGGAAAGCAAAAGGGATACCAAGTACGGGTTTGACAAGGGTGCTGTCACATGCTTTAATTGCGGTGAAAAGGGTCACTTCAAACGTGAGTGCACCCGACCAAGCAAGCAAGGCAATCAGAATCCGTTCAGAAATCAGACGAGTACTTCTAATGCAAATCAAGACAATCGTGAATGAAGGATAGTAGCGGTGAACAACAGTCAGAACCAGAACCAGAACCAGTCTGGACCTTCAAACACCAATCAAGCATTGACTGTTCAAGCTGATGAAGGATGTGATTGGTCCGTACAGTTGGGAGGAGGAAGTGCATGTTATGCGAAGATCATCAATCACATCAAGCACGTTCACAAGGAAGAATTTTCTGAAAGTGACGACAGCTCGGGTTATAGCGGGAGTTCAGATGAAGAAAGCTCGAATGCGGGAGATTATCATTCTGAAGATGGATCTTTTTCTTATCAAACTGCCTTTATGGCAAATGTCTCGGCCTCGACAAGTCAGGTAAATTCTGATCCTCCTACTCCTAGTGTTTGTAATGCTTGTGCAGAATTGAAAGATGAATCTGAAAAGGTTCACAGTCATAACCAAAGTTTGGTTGTTGAGTTGTCTAAGTGTAAGGAGGCAAATATGGCTCTAGCTAGAAATGTAAAAGAATTTAAATCTATGATTGAAACATTAAAGAAAAGTGTTTCCGAGCTAACAAAAACTGTTTTCAATAAGCAAATTGGTATTAACAATTACATTAATATCATCGAGGAAACAAAGAAAGAGCTAGCCGTTGCCAAATGCGAGCATGATGCGATCAAGCTCAAATTGGATAGTTATTCTAACTCCCGATATGTGCTTGATCACATCATAGATGTTCAAAAGCTGAAAGGGAATGTGAAAGGCATTGGGTATAAGTCGTGTCCGCCCCCGTTGAGACACAACTATACCAGAATGCCCGATGAAGAGGATATGCCTCGTTTTGAACCCAGTGTGCCTCTTGATTATGAGGAAGTTACTACTGGCCTAGGGTTCAAATCGGATAGTTCTTCAAGCACATCATCTAAGCAAACAGAAACTTCAACATCTACGAAACAAAGTCCTCCAATCATTGAGGACTATGAGTCGTCTGATGATGAATCAGAATCAGATGTGAATGACCAGGATGAATCACTTGATAAGAAGAAGGGAATAGAAATTCCAATTGAGAATCATATTCTTTGTGATCCTCCTATTCCTGTTGTGCAACAAGTTGTCAAACAAGTGATAGATCCTGTCAAGAATGACAAGAAATCTGTGTCTACCATTAAGAGTAATAATGTGTTGTACACTTTGGTTGGTGACTCTGAAATCTATACAGATCATGATTTTCCAATTAAAAATGTCAATCAATCTTTGATTGATAAAGTGTTTGAAGATACTACCAGTAAGTTTTTGGAAAAGGGGATCCCGAGAGTTTCAGTAACTCAGTGTGATCTGATTCCAAAAGCTGAAGTTAGAAGAAAATTTGGAAATCAAAAATCACCAACGAAGCAACAACCTATCGCTTTTAAGGGTAAACAGCAACAACATCGAGCTCAAAATTCTAAAGGTTCACAACCGAAGGTTGAGACCAAAGGAGCTCATTTCAAAAAGAAAAACAATGATGTTAAATTTGTAGCATCCAATGGTACTGATAAAATTGAGACTTTTGAAAAAAAATCAAACACCGATTTTGTCCAACAAGTCAAGATTTTAAAACGTAACGCTCAAAACAATTACACCCAACACACAAACAGGTGTGATAAAGGAACAAGTACCTCTGGGTCTACAGGTTCAACACGTGAAAGTCGAACCGGTTCTCCTAAGTTTGTTGAAAGGAGAACTTGTTTCAAATGTAGGAAGTTTAGGCACATCATTAAAGACTGCACAAACTCGCCAACCAAATTTTATTGAAAGAGCCCCCTCTGAACAAAGTCACTTACAACGTCGTCCTGTTTCACCAAAACATGATAAAAGAACTGTTAAAGAACAAGAAACAAAACAACGACGTCAAAACGTCAAAGAAGTTGAAAATGCGTTAAAACCGGAGGTTGTCCAAACAAAGTCTGTTAAGTTAGAAATTAAAAATGAAAACAAAAACAGATTTGGAAACCAAAATCGGTAACTGTTTCAGGGTAAGCTCAATCCATTCCGAATCATCCGGAAATCGAAGTCACAATCCTCGATGATGAAGGACGACCCAAGTCTATTAAGGCTTGGGTTCCCCTCTTCAACTAATCTCTGAGTGAGTGTGCAGGATGTTCCAGGAGGAACTATCGATAGTCATTGGATTGTTGATAGTGGAGTGTCCATGCACAAGATCGGCGATAAAAGAAATTGTTGCCTTTGGTGGAGAGAAAAAGAAAAGAAGACAGAATTGTCTGTCGAAAGAAATTGAAAAGCTTCGACAAATTGAAAATCATTCCAAAGTTTGATTGTTCAAGGCTTTAATCGGGTCCCCAGGATAGATTCAAATCAAGATGTACGCACCTGCAGCACGTCTGATGTTTAAATTCAATAAGATGAACGTGCAGTGTACATTACTTCGCGGTGTGATTAAAGAAAATGTGTTTGTTGAACAAACCAACCGGGTGTGCGGATGCCTTGGCATGGATTGAACAACCGCACACTACTTCTCAAGAGAAAGATAAAGACCTTCGCTGGTGCAATGTGGAAGACCAGCCGGACCCAGAGGTCTATGATCTTGTTGCTGTCAAGAGACTTCTTAGTAGCTATAAAGAATCGACTTTGAAGTCCACACCGGGTGGATATCCAGTTTGGGAGAGCACTCAGATTCCTTGCAATGCACAAAGCAGTTGCAGGATACGGTTTTAAATTTCTAATCTCTCATATACTTATCGATATTTAAGCTGCTTTATAAATTGTTATCCTCTTACAGCACTCTTTGGCCAGACACGTTGATCTTAAATATCACCTCACACGTGATTGTTTCACTATGAAACTCGTCAATGTTGTCATGGTCCGCACCGCTTACCAACATGCCAACTGATTTTTCCAAAATTCGATATATCATTTCTGATTCAAAATTTAATTTTGGTAAAAGGCATTGAGGTAAAACATGAGTAAACCGACATCGGAAAATCGTTTTTGTAAATACCTTTGTGTTTTTAAAATTTATCATAGTTTGTTGATTTTAGGGGGAGTAAATCCAAAATTTGAAAATTCAAAAACATCGAAAAATTTCAAAACCCAAAAACAATAGAGGTTACTCGATCGGCAGTTGGATCAAATTGGGGTTGGGGAGGTGCAACTTGAGGTTTCGGAAGATAGGCATTTATGTCAAATTGGGGTTGTGCAACTACTCCTCCAAAATAGGAATTTGGGTCGAAAGCATTTGACACATAAGCTATTTGTATCTTTGGTTGCTGGCTTGTACTAGCAGCAGGAGCAATCCCTCCAAAGTACATCTCTGGATTTTGAGGGACAGGAATTAGTTTAGCTTTTTTGATTTCTTCTGCATCCTTGTTCTCCAGCTTTTGAACAAACTCATAGATACTGACAGTATCCAATACACCTGTATGCTTTAACAACTCAATGAATGGGCTCCACTTTGGTGGTAGAGCATCAGCAAACCGTGCGATTATTTCCTGCGAAGATACAACAACCTTGTAAGAAATCATTTCACTAATTAAATGATAAAAACGAGTTGTCATCTCATTCAGTGTTTCAGTCTGCAAAAACATAAACCCTTCAAACTCCTTCTTTAGTAAATCCTGACGCGTCTTCCGTGTGGCCGCATTTCCTTCTCCTCTCGCTACCAATGCGTCCCATAAACCTTTCGTGGTCTTACAATATGAGAATTGATGAAAGATGTCTCTGTGAAGTGCTTGAGTGAGAATAGCATACGCCTTCTTCTCCAGATCATATGCCTTTTTGTCGGCTTCTTGCATATTATTGAAAGTTGTCGCATTTGATCCTGCTTCTTCAAGAGCTTCACTAAATGCAGAGGTGAAACACGTCCATAATTCTGTGTTTTGCCCTTGAACGTAATTATGGAAACGATCCTTCCATGATGGATAGTCGTTCATGTAACTTAACTTTGGCGGGCGATTGTTGCTACCCGTCTCATTCTCACTAAGCAAAAGATTTTGAATGCTTTGATTTTGATTCGACACCATTGCCCATTGACTTGCACTAATTGACTGTTGTTGTTTAGGTATGGTACTTGCTAAATATTCGGCCATCGACATCTGTTTTTGAGCTGGTTGTGGATCCGTACTCCAATCCCAAGGACTCGTACAACTCATATTTGATATCAGAATGATAACACCTGGTCAAACACTTGAAAACACAAAATTAGATACCTTTTGCAAGTCCTCTGTTTAAAATCACAGGAATAAGAATGTTTCACGAAATCCAATTGTGATTTCGTTGATGTTATGTTTGACGAAAATAGATTTCGGTGACAAGTATGATTGATGAAATCAGTGATTTCGGTGACAAGTATGATTGACGAAATCAGTGATTTCGATGACAAGTATGAGTTTTTGCTGATAGGGATTTCGGCCAAGATGGAGTTAAGACTTGAAGTGATTTCGGCTGGAGTGAAGGTGAGTGATTTCGGCTGGAGTGAAGGTGAGTGATTTCGGCTGGAGTTAAGACTTGAAGTGATTTCGGCTGGAGTGAAGGTGACTGATTTCGGCTGGAGTTAAGACTTGAAGTGATTTCGTGGGGGTTGATTTCGTGGGGGTGAGGAGTGATTTCGGCTGGAGTGAGAGGTGATTTCGTGGGGGTTGATGTCCAGGAGATGGGGATTTCGTCCAGTTGTTTGCTGATTTCGTGGCAGCTGATTTTGTTGACTATAAGTGATAAGACAACAAGATATTTATCAAAACACTCAAACCTTATCTACTAAAGTTGTTGAACATTTAGTCAAGCACTCATCCCCATCATGCTTTACTGATATCAAAGTTTCTTTTTCAACAATAAATCATTACATGTGCAATATTGTCAAACAATGATATAATAATATCACCAACACTTGATTCAAACAAGAAATGCAGATTCAACACAGATTTTTTATGAAGAAAAACATGAACACTTTGAAGAAAGATAAGAACAACTTGAATATTCTGGCCAAGTTTTCACCAGACAAATTTTCGAGTCCCAAATTTTTGCTAAAACTTTCAATAAAAACCCACCATAACATACAAGCATGTAATATAACAAGGTTTTATATGAACTAATAAGCAAAACAACAAGATTTTCAAGGATTTCAAACTATTTTCCAGAAAAATATATGATTTTTATATTTAGAACTCATGAAAAAACACTTTAAAAACGATGAAAAACCAAGAACACAAACTTGGTTTTAACAAGGAATCGAGCCAATGCTCTGATACCAATTGTAGGTCCACCCGGAGGATCGAGTAACCTCTATTCCCTGTTTTTCGACAAACCCGAGAGTGCGGAATCCAAACAGGTAAGTTAAACCAAGTTACGAACACGTAAGACACAAGATTCAACGATTAACACTCAATGTATTAATGCTACAAAACGGTTACAATACGGAGTTTACAAATGGTCTCTGTAAACTCTCAGTGTGTGTGTTACAATGTGCTCGCTCGCAAATCTATTCAGACTTGTCTCACTATATTTTGTCTGATGTCTATGTATTTATACTAGATGACTGACGAAATCAAGTGTCTTCGGCAAAATCCATTTATCACGACGAAATCACATTTGTTTTGACGAAATCAAAGTGATTTCGTCACTTTGAGAAGGCCTGGGCTTGGGACTTGGTCTTCGTCCAAGATGTAGCAGCCCAACACATAGTCAAAGTCCATTACAAGTTTATTGGCCCAATATGCAAAGAATCGGCCCAGACAAGTTTCTGATATAAGCTTTCACCAATTTCAACAACCATGACATCATCATGACATCACAATGATGATGTCATGGTGATGTGTCACGGGACTTGGTTGCGGCGCTCCGTGCTTCGCGTGTCGAACTCTGGGGCGCACGACGGAGGAATGTCGTGACGTCGGGCTTGAGCCGGACCTAACCGAGTCGAACCGAACCGAGTCGAGTCGCGTCCACATAAAGTGTATCAACATCCTTTGAGGTCAAAAAGGAAGAGTACACTTCAAAAACACTCATAAGTTCATCTAAATCACAAATTAAGAAACAACCATCTTTTGTGCATGTCCAAACAGCTGTTACAAAACAGCTGAACCAAAACTATGTTAAAAGAGAGGTTCAAGTGACTGATGCACCCCCTGCTAAGCAATACCAAAGAGGTAACGGTCAACCTCCATACCCAAGGGTCCCATATGTTTATGAGGCTTACAAAAGGCCTTCTAAACCAAAAGTGAACATGCATCCCGTTGGATATCAACATCTGATAAGAAATGACCCCCAACAGTGGTTAGAGAAAAATATTTCAAAAGTTGCCCAAACACCTGAGCTAACCACTGTCCATCTTCCTGAACTTAACATAGACACTATTGAGACCCCATCCAAAGCCTTATTGGCTTTGGAGACCCTCCTGAACTAATTATTTACTTAATCTGTAGGGAGCTTCTGCATGCTTAGATAGTCTTTGGTATGTAGATAGTGGAGGCTCCAGGCACATGACTGGATGTAGAGCCCTACTCAAAGAATTCAAAACTCATGGAGGGGGTGATATATCTTTTGGTAATAATAGTAAAGGGAAGGTGATGGGTTCTGGTACAGTACAGTCTGGAAATGTTAAGATTGAAAATGTCAATCTGATTGACAATCTAAAATTCAACCACCTTAGTATCTCACAAATGAGTGACAAAGGTTGTGGGTCATTTTTTACTAAGGAGTGTTGTAGGATTGTTGGACCAGAAATCATCAAAAAGATTGAAGATATAATAAAAAATGGAAAAACCCGACTTGTTGCACAAAGGAGTGGCAATGTTTATGTTGTTGATTTGTCAAAAGAGAGCCCCGTGACTGATGCCTGTCTGTTCTCTGCTACCTCTAACAAAGAGACAGAACTATGGCAAAGAAGATTGGGGTACACAAATCTCAAGACAATAACAACTTTATCAAAACAGGGCCTTGTAAGAGGTCTTCCACAAAAATTTTTCACCTGTCCAGAGCATTGTGTTTCCTGTTTAAAAGGAAAACAGCATAAAAGCTCATTTAAGTCCATTGAAGAGTCCAAAACAACCAAGTGTCTGCAAATGCTGCACATGGATCTGTTTGGCCCAGTAAAAGTCATTAGTCTTAAAAAGAAAAGATATTGTTTGGTAATTATAGATTACTTTTCTAGGTTTACATGGACTTATTTCTTACATTCTAAAGATGAGACTGCAGGCATTCTGCAAGACTTTGTCAAACAGGTTGAAAAGTAGTTTGACTTGTCACTAAAAGTCTTTAGGAGTGACAATTGCACAGAATTCAGAAATAGGGAGTTCGATGAGTTTTGTGTGTCAAAAGGAATTGTAAGGCAGTACAGCATTCCAAGGACACCAGAACAAAATGGGGTTGTTGACAGAAAGAACAGAACACTGATTGAGGCTGCCAGAAGCATGCTTGTTGATTCAGGTTTGCCATTAACTTTCTAGGCAGAGGCTGTAAACATTGTCTGCTATGTCCAGAAAGAGTTTTGATAAAATCCGGGCATAGGCTGTAAACATTGCTGATTCATGCTTGCTGATTCAAATTTTGAAATTGAGTATTTTAAATTTAAAATGAAACATAGGCAGCCAAATACTTTAAAGTATGAGATCAGTGGTTTAATTTGACACCAACATTCTTTTCATACACATCCGGGCACGGAAAGGTGAATCGGAACGATGCAAAGAACTTGATAACCAACTCTACATACTGAGGCTCCGCTATCTCGAAAAGGCGGGACCAAGGAGGCGCCATGAGATCATCAAACCGCTTGGATTATCCGATCAAGTCCAAGTCAACCATTTGTAGCCTCCTCATGGGCTCAATTAAGTGTCTTCTAGCCCATAACCTCTCCACCTTAGGTATGCAATACCCTTCCCTAGCATTGTTGCGGAACTGCAAGTACGGGTGATCCATCTGCAAGATTGAGACAAAAATTTATCAGCATCCAAAAACAGACAAAAAATATGGAACTGGACAATATGGCACGGTCGTGCCACCATATGGCACTACCGTGCTTGACCTGGAATCAACAAGATTACGAAGATTTCTGGGGAAATTATGAAGTTTTGGGTTTTTATTCCCCAGTCGCACGATCGTGCCACCCCACGGCACCCTCGTGTGAGGCCGTAAACGGCTCTGATTTGAATGATTTTACAAAGGGCACGGTCGTGCCACCGTATGGCACTCTCGTGCGTGACCGATTTCCAGAGTCTGAGATTAGCGATTTGAGCAATTTCTGTAAAAGCACGACCGTGCCATACATCGGCACCCTCGTGCGTGATGGAGTTTCTGGGCAAATTATGAAGATCTGGCACTGCTTACGAAGCTCACAACCGTGCGTCAGTTTGGCACCCTCGTGCGTGACGGAAGCCAGATCGCGAAAATGCTCAAAACAGCCCCAAAACCCCGATTTTTTTACATTTTTGCTCTGGGGTTTTGTAAATCGGTCCATTGCGGTTCAAACCAACACAAAAAACACGAAAAACGGGCTTGAATCGAGTGATTTAGACCAAGCCCTAAAAACTTAAAGAAAACTAACTATGAAGAACATGACATCAAAACACATGAAAATAACGAGAAAAAGGAGGAATTCGTACCTGGAATGATTGTTGGTGTGACAACCCTCACTAAACCAAGTATCCGTACGACTTAATTAATAATTAATAACTGCTTAATTACTGTGCTTGCTTGAACTTGTGAACAAACTGCTACTTGATTACTGATACATGTACTTACTTGCATCATACTTTACTTGCTGTCACTACATTATTTACATACTGAACCTTAGTGACAAACATGATGCACAAAAAGCACAGTAGCACTATAACGGATAACCTATTGAATGTGCTGATAAAGCCAGCATCAGGCAGACACTGCCTCTAAGGCCTGTTTGAGCCAGAAATACTTTGCTACACTAGTGGTGAGTGTAGGGATACAAGGGTTGTAGAACTGCGTCTCTAGGAATAAGTTTTAATGACTGGATGTGCCTAAAACGTGCTCTAAGCACAAAATTCAGCACTTTACATAATAATTCAGCATTTAGCTACCTAATAAAGTGCCAAAACATGAGAAAGATGTTACTAGACACTTTCCAAAGTGTCAGAAATAAGTTGTGTCACTAAAAATGGTATTAACGACACTTTAAAGCTTTGTTAACGCTTTAACGGATTACTATCCAACCGAACAACCGGACTATACCCGGAACATGAAAATATTGTTATTTTCATTATTTATCTTTTTCTGAGCCAGTTAGGGTCCCCGAATACCCTAACACCCGTCATAACACACTACGCACTACTAACCAGGTTAAGCACTTAATTAACTTAACTTTTATCTAACTAATGGTTGAAGTGGAATCGGATTAACCCCCCCCCCCCCAACCGATTCGGTCACTATGTGACCACCCATTGTACTTGCATGATTATTTTAAACACTTATGCCTAATATCAAGGCTACACAAGACCCCTTGGATAATAAACATATGGTTAGTCTATAAGATCAAGACTTGGACTATCATTCCTTCACTTAACACACACCACAACACACACACTCTCTCCCTCTCTACCACTCTCGGCCGAACACCCCTCTCTACCACCCACCATTTTCGAGTTTTGATCTTCATATTCCAAGATCATTCAAGTGTTACGGATCGCGTATAAGGAACCTTGGTGCAATCGGAAGGCGAAGGACCTCTTTATCTTGCTTTTATCCACGCATTTTTCGCTTAGATTCTTCCCTAGCCTCGAGCTAGTGGTATGTTACTTAAATCACCTACTCGAACTATTTTAAGGTGGTTAATATGATTTGTAACGGTTAAAACTCGTGAACATACAAGATGAAGCTTAAAAGTCTACTAAAAACACTAAAAATGGTGGTTAAAAGCTCATATGTTGTGTAAAACTTGTAGTGTTTGATTTGTGTTGTTATTTGGACCCGATCTATGTTGTGGTAGCTCGGATCGTCATTTAACCCGGATTGGTCATGATCTTGGATCATGACATAAGGTTGTTTTGGAAGTAACAAGGGTTAAAGGATGAACTCTACCACACATAAATCATGAACTTGTGTAAAAGCGATTTTGTTTGTGAAATAGTGTTTAAAACTAGTAGATCTACGTATCTACAAGCGGTATTTTCAAAGGACCACGTGTCAAGAGAAAACATACTTTTAAAGACGGATCTTACACTAACACGAATGGTTTTTAGAACACACAAGTGTGTAAATACTTGTGTAACACTAAGTTTCGACAAAGAACTAGTTTTGTCAAATTTTACAAGAAGTTGTAAAGATGGAATTTCTTTAAAAACGAGGTTTTTACAAAATCGGATTGTTTTATATAAAGATCCACTAAAAGTAATGGGATTTACTTCATAGTTTGGATAAATCACAAGTTCATGAAATTTATGCGATTTATATATATTTTGACTAGTTGTGGTTTGAACATTGTTTTGATTGAATGATAAAAATGGTTGGTTTGTTTTGTAAAAGAAAATGATACGCTTAAAAGCGTGGCCACCTCCAGTTACAGGGGAAACTCTGGCGAAATTTTCTAAAAACCTAACACTTAGAATTATTTTCACTATAAGTGTTAGAAATACTTTTCGACGTGTTTTCAAAAATATAAGTTTCGCCACGACTATATTTACAAAATACCGGAGGTGGGATTTCACAAAATAAAACGTGATACATATATATATTTAGTATATATTTTTCACAACATCACTGGTATAAGTGTTTATGATTATTTTGTGAACTACGTAAATATTATTTTTAGGGTAAAAATAATATTACTAAGTATTATTTTGGGAAAATCACATGTATTAAAGTATAATATTTTTGAGAAGAATATTATATTTTGGAGATAGAAATAAAATATATTTTAAGTGAGACTTAATAATATATTTCGAAATTATACGAACACACATGTATTAAATCCCCCATCCTTGGGAAGGAAAATGACTACCAAGTATATACAGAATGTAAACACGAAATAGTTGCCTAACTATTTCCCAAAAACTTAAACCATAAAGCTAAGGCACGGCCGTCCGTCTAATAGAGTTAGTACGTGTAGGTCGTCACACAGCTGATTGATTTGGAGGCATACTTGGTAGAGACGCACCACTGTGAGTTCATGTCCCCCTTTTCCCTTAACTGTTTTCAGTTTTATAACTTCGGGGGTGAAATACATGTTACTATGATTACGAATGTTTCTTACATGGTATGGTCAGCTAAGGAAGGAACTGTTAGGTTATGTGATTGGGTAGGTGAAACCTTAAGAACATTAGTCCTCGTAGTAAGATCGAGGGATACAAGTGATAGGCCTATTTGAGCATAACAAACCCCACCCATGCGCCCTAAGGTTGGACCATGTGGTGACCTTGTCTTAACACCACCCATGCGCCCGCAGGTTGGACCATGTGGTGATCTTGTCGTAACACCACCCATGCGCCCGCAGGTTGGACCATGTGGTGACCTTGACCTATCCCCTCCCATGCGCCCGCAGGTTGGACCATGTGGTTACACATTAACTGATATGTTTCCTTATTTGCTTTCATACCAGAGTTTACAAAACATTCATACTTACAATGATTATAAAGGTTTATTCGCGCGCACATACTAAACACATGAACTCGCTCAACATTATTGTTGATTTTTCAACTTACATGTATTTCAGGGAATTAAAGGATCTGGCGCGGTATGACACGTTTTTCCGCTGCACTAGTTACGAGGTCATCCGGGTTTGGGGAATGTGACTCTTTCCTGGACAAGTCACAGTCCTTAAACTGTGTTTATGTCATGTTGATGTTTGTGATTGTTAAAACAATGTTGTTGTATTTGGTTTTTAAAACTTAATTAAATGGATGATCTCGCATGGTTTTAATTCATATAGCTTTGTTATGGTTAAGCTATGGTATTAAGAAGTCACACCAAATTAACCACGCTTCCGCAAAGCCAGGGTGTGACAGCTTGGTAACAGAGCTCTGATCATAGCGAACTAGGATTCCTTCTCGAGTCTAGACTATGATCACTAGGGCTCTCACGAAAACATTTTTACTGCATACCACTTAAGTCCAGATCCAAAACTTTTTACAAACAAATGTTGAGCACATTTTATTTATTATTTATAGGCTCAGTCTAGAAAGGCTGAGGCTCGGTCTGAGAGGCCGAGGCTCGGTCTGGGAGATCGAGGTAGTTGGCTAGTGGGACTAGGAGAATTGGCTAGTGGGACTAGGAAGAGCAGTCTGAGAGGCTGGGAGAATTGGCTAGTGGGACTAGGAAGAGCAGTCTGAGAGGCTGGGAGAATTTGGTTAGTGGGACTAGGAAGAGCAGTCTGAGAGGCTGGGAGGCTAGTGGGACTAGGAGAATTATTTGAATGCTTACTTGGTGACTTATGTGATTATATGATGATATGATTGATTGTTATACGTATGTGTGTTTGTGTTACAAACGTCATGCCTTCATCATGTAATAGAAATATGGACACTACGAATCCCATGGCCATAGTATCAGACGACATAGTTTCATCGGAGCACGAGGTGTACATTTCCGATACTACCGGTACAGACAATGACGACTTTCAGCCCTTTGCACTGCCTGATGTCGTAGCAGAGCCTGCTGATGGCCATCTTGTTGGGAATTTGCCACTCGCGGTGATCCCTGCTCCTGTGCCCTTGCCGCTTCTCCCGTTGTTGATATGCCCCCCGACGTGGTCTCTGACGACGATAACGATCTATTAGAGGAGGACCCATTTGAGGGCGAGGCCCTATTGCTGATGGTGATACTCCTGCAAGAAGAGGCTCATGCCCATTCACCTGTCCCAGACCCATTTGAGTCTGTGGCGTCCGCATCTTTGCATACACCGGGAGAGCAACATCACTCACACGACGCCGACCCCGATATGGCGTCATCAGCTGCACCAGTTCTCGCGCACAACATTGAGTTTGATCGCGATATTGAGGACGATTCTGTTTTTCCACCTGGTTTTGATCCAGACCATGACATTGAATTCATACACTTAGACCGGCCCTTGGAGGATTCTGTAGTCCCTGTCGACCCTATGTTTGTTGATCCAGCTGATTTTGAGATGGAGTTTGTTGATCCGGAGCCGGCTGTGGCCCCTGAGCCAGGCGTTGCTCCTGACCCCGCATTGGAGCATGACCCTGTTCATGCCAATGCACCTGCTGTTGCTCCTTGATTGATCATCTGCTTGGACGAGAGAAAATTGGGGTAACTGTGCAAGACAATTTATTATTACGGGGGCCCACGTAATAACGACTTGTAGTGCACAGAAATCCTGGTGGACTCTGCGGGTCAAGCTAGTGAAAACCAATGTAGCAGGAAATAAGTTAAACACGAATGACCAAGGCGTTGCAGCCTCGAATAAGCCAAATTGGCAAGCCTATGTGAAGGCTCAGAAACTATTACCTCACTCATACATTGAGTATATTTACGTGTGAAATTGGGTGATTACATGATGGCTTATGGTGCTATGTATCTCATAGACAACTGAAATGTTGTCTAGCCCGCTTCATCCCACTTCGACAGAAGGGAATGTCACCCAGACGTGACACAAACACCAGTACGTTGCCAAGGACAGAAGCCGAGCTGCAAGAGCGCATCTCACAGGCAACTGCACGACGTAAAGCCCTCCGCTCTAAGCACAGCAATGGCACCACTGGGAACAACCCCCCCCCCCAACTGGCTGCACCTATAAGCAGTCCCTGAACTGCAAGTCTTTGAACCTTGACGAAACAGGGGGCGTCGTGGCATTTGTTTGTTGGTCTGAAAAGACCGACTCCATTCTAAGAATGAGTAACTGTTCGCCCCAACAGAGTGTTACATATATCTCGGGGTTATTTCTAGAGGGCACACTCGCATAATGGAACCTCCAGGTTCAGACCCTTGGTACAAGATACTGCTAATGCACTGAGCTGGGATGAGCTCAAAGGAATGATGGAGAAGAGATACAATTCTAGGGCTGGAAACCAGAAGCGTGAGGTAGAGTTTCGGAATTGAAAATGGACGGACCAGAGATTCCTGAATACATCCAGCAATCTCACGACTTGTCTAGGGTCGTCCCCTACTTACTCAAACCGGAGTTCAAAAGGATGGAACGATTCATTTGGGGACTTGCACCCCAGATCAGGGGCATGGTTACTACCTCGAAGCCCTCAACCGTTGCAGAGGCTATCAATATGGGTGATTGATTTATAACATGAGATGTTATGTGATTGATTTATTTATAACATGAGATGTTATGTGTTGATATTGTTGTATACTTACGTACACTTTACTTACTATGACCTGACCCATACGATCATCATTTAGAAGATGCCTCCAAGACGGGATGTACGCATACCCACCAACGAGGCGGAACTTCAGGGAATCATTGCTGCAGTCATCGCACAATACGAGGCCCATCACTCCGAGCGCAACGGAGGTACCTCAGGAAATAACCCACCCAACGGCTGCACCTACAAGCAGTTCTTAGGCTGCCAGCCCCTACATTTCGACGGCACTGGGGGTGCCGTAGCCTTCGTACGCTAGATTGAGAAGACGGACACTGTTTTGCGTGCGAGCAAATGCGCCCCAAGAGATCAGGTCACATACATTTCCGGGCTGTTCCGAGATGGGGCTCTGTCATGGTGGAAACTTCAGGTTCAGACAATGGGCGAGGCTGCTGCGTATGCTCTATCATGGGACGAGCTGAAAGAGCTAATGCATAAAAAGTACTGTTCGAGAACAGAAAGCCAGAAGGTAGAAACTGAGTTCTGGAACTTGAAGATGGAAGGTCCAAAAATAGCTGAGTATGTGGAGAAGTTCCAAGTTCTATCGCGTATCGTTCCTTACATGGTAGATCCGGAGTTTAAGAGGATTGAGCGTTTCATTTGGGGATTGGCGCCCCAAATCATGAGCATGGTAACGACATCAAAGCCTGCAACAATCACTGAGGCCATCAATCTAAGTGTAGCCCTGACGGAAGAGGCAGTCAGGATGAACAAATTTTCAACCTCTGAGGAGAAGAAGGAGACTCATGTAGAGTCATCTGGGGACAACAAGAGGAAGTTGGAGAATTTCAAACAGGGTACCCAGTCGAGTAGCGACGACAAGGCCAAAAAGAGAAAAGAGTACACGGGTATCCTACCAAAGTGCGACAACTGTCGACGTCAACATAACGGGCGGTGTAGATATGGAAAATGTGGTAACTGTGGCAAGGTGGGACATGTCAAGGAAACGTGTCGGCAAAGTACTAAACATGGAAATAGAGGTCAAGATGATAGCGGAAATCGCGGAGGAAATAACGACGACAACAACTATCAAGGCAGGGATAGTGACGATCAAGGCTGTGGCCAAGCATGTTTTAATTGCGGCGATGTGGGGATTTCAGGAAGTATTGCCCTAAGAACACTCAGGCACGTGGATGAAAGCTCAACAGCGGGGATAGAATCCAAGCGCGGATATCGGTACGTCTCATAATAGACAATGTTATGCTCTATTTGACAGTATTGTCAAATTTTAGCTTCAGAAAATATAGTTGTTTTAGTAGTAAGTAACCTAGATACCCAGTTCTCGATAGAACAAGCCTAACGGAAGCTTCGATGTGATAATTGGGATGGACTGGTTGTCGAACAACCCGGCGGAGATTGTCATCCGTGCCCCGACGACGAACGAAGAAATGATTGTGATTCATGGAGCATGATACGCTCCTACGGATTATCAGGCAAAGAAGACTTGCCGGAATCGTCTCCTCAACGATTAGTCGAATCCCGCGTCGATTTAATTCCAGGCACTGTACCCGTAGTCGATGCATCGTAGCGACTTACATTTTCGGAGATGTAAGGATTGACAGAGAAGTTTTAGCAATGGATAGAGAAGGAAGATAACAGACCAAAATTCCCTTTTGGGGTAACCCCATTTCTACTCGTCAGAAAGAAGGATGATGATTTTCAAATAAACATCAACTACCGGGAGTTGAACAAGCTGACGATCAAGAATAAGTATCCTCTGCCAAGAATTGATGATCTGTTTGATCAACTGCAAGGTTCAAGCTCTTACTCAAAGATCGACTTGCGATCTGGATACCATCAGTTAAGGATACAAGAGGAAAGTATCCCGAAGACAGCCTTCAGAACTCGTTATGGACACTACGAGTTCCTTGTCATGCCGTTTGGTTTGACAAACGCACCTGCAGCGTTTATGGACTTGACAAATAGAGTTTGCAAGCCGTACTTGGAAAAGTTCGTGATTGTGTTTATCGACGACATCTTGATTTATTCAAGAACAAAGGCTGAGCACGAACAGCATCTAAGAGCTATTTTGGAGCTGCTGAAGGAAGAACAGCTGTATGCCAAATTCTCTAAGTGCGAGTTTTGGCTACGCGAAGTCCAGTTTCTTGGACACGTGGTTAATGGAAATGGAATCCATGTTGATCCCACAAAGATCGAAGCGATCAAGAGTTGGGAAACGCCAAAGACGCCAACCGAGATTCGATAATTCTTGGGTTTGGCTGGCTACTATCGAAGGTTCATTGAGGATTTGTCGAAGATCGCTCAACCATTGACACTCCTCACCCAGAAAGATAAGAAGTTTGATTGGGGAATCAAACAGGAAGAAGCGTTTCAGCTGTTGAAGGATAAGCTCTGCAATGCGCCAATTCTAGCACTACTGGAAGGTACTGACGATTTCGTGGTATACTGTGACGCCTCGCGTCAAGGATTGAGTTGCGTGTTGATGCAACGCCAGAAGGTTATTGCTTACGCATTACGTCAGTTGAAGGTACATGAGAAGAACTATACCACGCATGATTTGGAACTTGGCGCAGTGGTTTTTTTGCATTAAAGATCTGGAGACACTACCTTTATGGTACAAAGTGTACAATCTTTACAGATCACAAGAGCCTACAACCCATATTCAACCAGAAGGAGCTGAATATGAGGCAGAGACGATGGGTTGAGTTGCTGAACGATTACGACTGCGAGATAAAGTATCATCCAGGGAAGGCGAATGTGGTCGCCGATGCCCTAAGTCGAAAGGAGAGGATCAAGCCCATAAGGGTTAGGGCTTTAGAAATGATTATTCGAACCGATCTTTCCTTGCGCATTCGTGCCGCGCAGAAAGAAGCTCTCAAGGAAGGAAACCTTGAAGAAGAATATCTCCGTGGGATGGAGAAGCTACTGGTACCAAACGAGGAAGGAACGTTATGTTTTGAGAAAAGGATTTGGGTTCCTCTGTTTGGTGGTCTAAGGAAGGTTATTTTTGATGAAGCTCACAAGTCGCGGTACTCTAACCACCCTGGAGCGGATAAGATGTACCAGGATCTCAAAGATTATGATTGGTGGCCTAGGATGAAAGGCGATGTTGCTGTTATATGAGCAAAAGTTTAACATGCACTAAGGTTAAAGCGGAATACCAGAAGCCTTCAGGACTTCTACAACAACCTGAGATTCCCAAGTGGAAATGGGAACAAATCTCCATGGATTTCATTACAAAGTTGCCAAGAACGCCGAGAGGCCATGACACTATTTGGGTAATAGTGGACCGATTAACAAAGTCAGCACACTTCTTACCTATCAGAGAGAAGGATAATACGAGCAAGTTGGCCAAAATTTACATGAGAGAGATCGTCGCACGTCATGGAGTGCCTCTCTCGATCATCTCTGATAGAGACGGAAGGTTTGTTTCAAGGATATGGCAATCCTTCCAAGAAGCTTTTGGCTCACAATTAAATCTGAGCACTGCGTTTCATCCGCAAACTGACGGTCAAAGCGAGCGAACGATTCGGACATTAGAAGATATGCTGAGAGCATGTGTAATGGATTTGGGCGGTAGCTGGGACAAGCATTTGCCTCTGGCCGAATTTTCATACAACAACAGCTACCACACCAGTATTGGTGTCGCGCCATTTGAAGCTCTTTACGGACGCATGTACCGATCACCCCTATGCTGGGCTGACGCAGGTGATAGGCAGCTTGCTGGTCCCGAAATCGTCCGAGAGACGACAGACAAGATTGCGCAGATTCTAAAACGCATCGAAGCAGCTCGCCACAGACAGAAGGCCTATGCGGATCCAAACCGGGAACACTTGGAATTCCAAGTGGGAAAAATGGTTTTATTGAAAGTTTCACCCTGGAAGGGTGTGGCACGCTTCGGAAAGCGTGGAAAGTTAAATCCGCGCTACATTGGTCCTTTCAGAATTTTGGAAAGAATAGGACTAGTAGCATACAAGCTGGACTTACCTGCCGAACTCCATTCAGTTCACGATACATTTCATGTATCCAACCTGAAGAAAAGTCCAACTCAAGATACCATTGCCATTCCCATCGACGAGATTCATGTTGACAACACGCTCCATTTCGTTGAAGAACTGGTTGAGGTTACGGATTGGAAAGTAAACAAGACCCGCCGGAGCAGTGTCAAGCTCGTCAAAGTTCGTTGGAATGCCAGACATGGTCCTGAATACACCTGGGAGCGTGAGGACCGGATGAAAGAGAAATACCCCCACCTGTTTCCTAAGAACCCTGCATCTACAAGCAGAACTTAAAATTTCGAGACGAAATTTTTCTAACGGGGGGAGAATGTGACAACCCTCACTAAACCAGGTATCCGTACGACTTAATTAATAATTAATTACTGCTTAATTACTGTGCTTGCTTGAACTTGTGAACAAACTGCTACTTGATTACTAATACATGTACTTACTTGCATCATACTTTACTTGCTGTCACTACATTATTTACATACTGAACCTTAGTGACAAACATGATGCACAAAAAGCACAGTAGCACTATAACGGATAACCTATTGAACGTGCTGATAAAGCCAGCATCAGGCAGACACTGCCTCTAAGGCCTGTTTGAGCCAGAAATACTTTGCTACACTAGTGGTGAGTGTAGGGATACAAGGGTTGTAGAACTGCGTCTCTAGGAATAAGTTTTAATGACTGGATGTGCCTAAAACGTGCTCTAAGCACAAAATTCAGCACTTTACATAATAATTCAGCATTTAGCTACCTAATAAAGTGCCAAAACATGAGAAAGATGTTACTAGACACTTTCCAAAGTGTCAGAAATAAGTTGTGTCACTAAAAATGGTATTAACGACACTTTAAAGCTTTGTTAACGCTTTAACGGATTACTATCCAACCGAACAACCGGACTATACCCGGAACATGAAAATATTGTTATTTTCATTATTTATCTTTTTCTGAGCCAGTTAGGGTCCCCGAATACCCTAACACCCGTCATAACACACTACGCACTACTAACCAGGTTAAGCACTTAATTAACTTAACTTTTATCTAACTAATGGTTGAAGTGGAATCGGATTAACCCCCCCCCCCCAAACCGATTCGGTCACTATGTGACCACCCATTGTACTTGCATGATTATTTTAAACACTTATGCCTAATATCAAGGCTACACAAGACCCCTTGGATAATAAACATATGGTTAGTCTATAAGATCAAGACTTGGACTATCATTCCTTCACTTAACACACACCACAACACACACACACACTCTCCCTCTCTACCACTCTCGGCCGAACACCCCTCTCTACCACCCACCATTTTCGAGTTTTGATCTTCATATTCCAAGATCATTCAAGTGTTACGGATCGCGTATAAGGAACCTTGGTGCAATCGGAAGGCGAAGGACCTCTTTATCTTGCTTTTATCCACGCATTTTTCGCTTAGATTCTTCCCTAGCCTCGAGCTAGTGGTATGTTACTTAAATCACCTACTCGAACTATTTTAAGGTGGTTAATATGATTTGTAACGGTTAAAACTCGTGAACATACAAGATGAAGCTTAAAAGTCTACTAAAAACACTAAAAATGGTGGTTAAAAGCTCATATGTTGAGTAAAACTTGTAGTGTTTGATTTGTGTGGTTATTTGGACCCGATCTATGTTGTGGTAGCTCGGATCATCATTTAACCTGGATTGGTCATGATCTTGGATCATGACATAAGGTTGTTTTGGAAGTAACAAGGGTTAAAGGATGAACTCTACCACACATAAATCATGAACTTGTGTAAAAGCGATTTTGTTTGTGAAATAGTGTTTAAAACTAGTAGATCTACGTATCTACAAGCGGTATTTTCAAAGGACCACGTGTCAAGAGAAAACATACTTTTAAAGACGGATCTTACACTAACACGAATGATTTTTAGAACACACAAGTGTGTAAATACTTGTGTAACACTAAGTTTCGACAAAGAACTAGTTTTGTCAAATTTTACAAGAAGTTGTAAAGATGGAATTTCTTTAAAAACGAGGTTTTTACAAAATCGGATTGTTTTATATAAAGATCATCTAAAAGTAATGGGATTTACTTCATAGTTTGGATAAATCACAAGTTCATGAAATTTATGCGATTTATATATATTTTGACTAGTTGTGGTTTGAACATTGTTTTGATTGAATGATAAAAATGGTTGGTTTGTTTTGTAAAAGAAAATGATACGCTTAAAAGCGTGGCCACCTCCAGTTACAGGGGAAACTCTGGCGAAATTTTCTAAAAACCTAACACTTAGAATTATTTTCACTATAAGTGTTAGAAATACTTTTCGACGTGTTTTCAAAAATATAAGTTTCGCCACGACTATATTTACAAAATACCGGAGGTGGGATTTCACAAAATAAAACGTGATACATATATATATTTAGTATATATTTTTCACAACATCACTGGTATAAGTGTTTATGATTATTTTGTGAACTACGTAAATATTATTTTTAGGGTAAAAATAATATTACTAAGTATTATTTTGGGAAAATCACATGTATTAAAGTATAATATTTTTGAGAAGAATATTATATTTTGGAGATAGAAATAAAATATATTTTAAGTGAGACTTAATAATATATTTCGAAATTATACGAACACACATGTATTAAAACCCCCATCCTTGGGAAGGAAAATGACTACCAAGTATATACAGAATGTAAACACGAAATAGTTGCCTAACTATTTCCCAAAAACTTAAACCATAAAGCTAAGGCACGGCCGTCCGTCTAATAGAGTTAGTACGTGTAGGTCGTCACACAGCTGATTGATTTGGAGGCATACTTGGTAGAGACGCACCACTGTGAGTTCATGTCCCCCTTTTCCCTTAACTGTTTTCAGTTTTATAACTTCGGGGGTGAAATACATGTTACTATGATTACGAATGTTTCTTACATGGTATGGTCAGCTAAGGAAGGAACTGTTAGGTTATGTGATTGGGTAGGTGAAACCTTAAGAACATTAGTCCTCGTAGTAAGATCGAGGGATACAAGTGATAGGCCTATTTGAGCATAACAAACCCCACCCATGCGCCCTAAGGTTGGACCATGTGGTGACCTTGTCTTAACACCACCCATGCGCCCGCAGGTTGGACCATGTGGTGATCTTGTCGTAACACCACCCATGCGCCCGCAGGTTGGACCATGTGGTGACCTTGACCTATCCCCTCCCATGCGCCCGCAGGTTGGACCATGTGGTTACACATTAACTGATATGTTTCCTTATTTGCTTTCATACCAGAGTTTACAAAACATTCATACTTACAATGATTATAAAGGTTTATTCGCGCGCACATACTAAACACATGAACTCGCTCAACATTATTGTTGATTTTTCAACTTACATGTATTTCAGGGAATTAAAGGATCTGGCGCGGTATGACACGTTTTCCCGCTGCACTAGTTACGAGGTCATCCAGGTTTGGGGAATGTGACTCTTTCCTGGACAAGTCACAGTCCTTAAACTGTGTTTATGTCATGTTGATGTTTGTGATTGTTAAGATAATGTTGTTGTATTTGGTTTTTAAAACTTAATTAAATGGATGATCTCGCATGGTTTTATTTCATATAGCTTTGTTATGGTTAAGCTATGGTATTAAGAAGTCACACCAAATTAACCAAGCTTCCGCAAAGCCAGGGTGTGACAGTTGGGATGAAAGAAAACAAGAATCTCTTGAGGAAGCTAGGAGATGTAGAGGATCCGTGAGTGCATTGAATGGGTTCAAGTGAGAGGATGAAGGATTTATGAAGAAGATGAAGAGTAGGTGGTTGAGTTTATTAAAGTTCTATTATTGATCTGCAAAGGGCTGACACCCCCATGTCTGGTAGTGCCAGATTTTACTGTTGGTAGTGCTTTATTTTCGATTTTTTAGAGAAATATATATAAAGACAACTCCTTGAACCCGGGGCACTCACGAAGCATCTCCTACCAAGAAAAAGAACCGAACTAACATACATGAGAGCCGGCAACAAGCTCTAACATCCCTCGCGACCAGAACGAACCGCAACCTGAAAAGAAATAGACAACCACACACAAAAAATAATAACAAAAATAATAAACACACAAACATGCTAAGTTTATTTACGAGTCTTCAGCTAGACTCACCACCCCAAATTCATTTGTTCCTGGGGTGGAGGGTAACAACCTCCTCATTTCGATTAACGGGTCCTCCAACATAAGCCTTTAGCCTATGCCTGTTGACTTTAAACAACCGGCCATCCTCATGGCCTATCTCCACAGTCCCGTAAGGAAACATTGACCGTACAATGTAGGGACCCGACCACCGAAACTTAAGCTTACCAGGAAATATCTTGAGACGTGAGTTGTATAACAACACACGATCACCCACTCGGAATTCTTTCTCGTCCTTCAAGCGGGTATCGTGAAGCGTCTTAGTGCGTTCCTTGTACAGCTTGGAGCTTTCATACGCATCGTGCCTAAGCTCCTCAATCTCATGAATCTGCACAAACCTGTTTTCACCCGCAGCAACCATATCAAGATTAACTGTCTTCAATGCCCAGTATGCTTTGTGCTTGAGTTCAACAAGCAAATGACAAGACTTCCCATAGACCAATTTAAACGGCGTGGTGCCTATAGGAGTCTTGTAGGCTGTCCGGAAAGCCCACAGTGCATCATCCAATTTCTCGGACCAATCCTTACGGCTAGAATTAACCGTTTTCTCTAGAATCCGCTTGATACCCCAATTAGTGACCTCAACCTATCAGCTCGTATGCGGATGATATGGTGTAGAGAATCGATGTTGCACACCATATCGGGACAATGCTTTCTCAAGCTGAGCATTACAAAAATGCGTCCCACGAACACTAATCAATGCCTTCGGGGCACCAAAGCGAGCAAACAACTTCTTCAAAAACCTCACCACTACCCTAGCATCATTAGTGAGTAAAGCCTGTGCTTCAGCCCACTTTGAAATGTAATCAACAGCGACTAGGATGTAGCGGTTACCAAAAGAGGTCGGGAAAGGGCCCATGAAATCTAGCCCCCATACGTCGAAGACCTCACAAACTTGGATGCCGTTTTGTGGCTTCTCATGGCGTGCAGAAATGTTTCTTGCCCTCTGGCAAGCATCACAGGACCTCACCCACTCATGGGCATCACAGAAAATAGTCGGCCAAAAGAAGCCAGCGTCGAACACTTTCCTCATCGTGTTGTTCGCTCTGTGGTGGCCTCCCGTGGGTCCCTCATGATAGTGGCATAAAATATCACTCGCCTCATCACCATACACGCATTGCTGGATCATCTGATCCGCTCCTACCCTAAACAAGTAAGGGTCATCCCAAAAGTAATGCTTGACATCCGCAAAGAACTTTCGCTTTTGCTGATGGGTCATCCCCTTAATCAGGATGCCACTAGCTAAGTAGTTTGCAAAGTCAGCAAACCATGGGGAATCATCACTAGTCTCGATCCTCATGAGAAACTCGTGGGGGAAATTATCATTGATGTTAGGCCCACGACTTTCCTTTCCCTCAGAATGCTCAAGACGAGACAAATGATCGGCTGCCAAATTTTCAGCCCCTTTTATCACGGATTTCAATATCAAACTCTTACAGCAACAAAATCCAACGTATCAATCTCGGTTTAGCATCCTGCTTGCTAAAAAGATACCGAAGGGCTGCATGATCCGTGTACACAATGGTCTTCGAAAGGACAAGATAAGACCGAAACTTATCGAAGGCAAAGACCACACCTAGGAGCTCTTTCTCTGTCGTGGTATAGTGCTCCTGAGCGTCGTTCAAGGTCTTGCTCGCATAGTAAATCGGGTGAAAGTGCTTATCTTTCCTTTGACCCAAGACAGCCCTGACTGCGAAGTCGCTCGCATCACACATCAACTCAAATGGTAGCTCCCAGTCGGGAGCGACCATGATCGGGGCATTCACAAACTTCTCCTTCAACAACTCAAATGCCCGAAGGCATTCATCGGAGAAAACGAACTGGGCATCCTTCTCGAGGAGTTGAGTCATGGGACGGGCGATTTTGGAAAAGTCCTTTATGAATCGCCGGTAAAAACCTACATGACCTAGAAAACTCCTAATAGATTTCACTAATGTGGGAGGCGGGAGCTTTGAAGTAGTCTCGACTTTGGCTCGGTCAACCTTGAGCCCCGCCTGTGAAATCTTATGCCTAAGCACAATGCCCTCCTTTACCATGAAGTGGCATTTTTCCCAGTTCAACACAAGGTTGGCTTCTTCACATCTAGCCAACATCTTTTTCAGATTCCCGAGACATTGATCAAAAGAACTTCCAAACACAGAAAAATCATCCATGAAAACCTCCATGGAGTCCTTGATCATGTCATGAAAAATGGCCACCATACACCTCTCAAATGTGGCCGGGGCATTGCACAGTCTAAAGGGTATCCGCCGGTAGGCGAATGTGCCATAGGGACATGTGAATGTCGTCTTCTCCTGATCCTCAGGAGAGATGGGAATCTGAAAATAGCCTGAAAAACCATCAAGGAAGCAATGGTACATCCTCCCGACAACCTTTCCAACATCTGATCAATAAAAGGAAGTGGGAAATGATCCTTCCTCATGGCATTATTGAGTTTATGGTAGTCAATGCAAACTCTCCATCCGGTGACAGTACGAGTAGGAATCAACTCATTTTTCTCATTAGTCACCATTGTCATGCATCCTTTCTTCGGGACTACCTACACAGGGCTAACCCATGGTGAATCAGAGATCGGATATATCAAACCTGCATCAAGTAGTTTGATGACCTCTTTCTTCACAACCTCCTGCATGTTGGGGTTCAAGCGCCTCTGATGCTGTACCACAGGTTTAAAGTCCTCCTCCATCAAGATCTTATGGGTACAAAAGGATGGATTGATCCCTTTTATATCCATAATCTTCCAAGCGATCGCCTTCTTATGCTGCTTCAAGACTTCAAGCAATTGATCCTTTTCCTCTCTCGATAATCCAGCAGAAATGATAACGGACAGATGAATCTCACCCTCCAAGAAAGCATACTCCAAATGATCTGGAAGCTCCTTAAGCTCATCCGAAGGTGGATCCTCAATAGAAGGGCGTGCTTTAGGCTCAGCAACGCGATCCACAACCTCAAAAACCTCGGGACATGGGGGAGACGCGTGACCTATCAGACAGGTCACCTCCGCAACCAATCGGTCCACTCTGGGCGAACCAAAAGTCTCCCCTCCTAGCACCTGTGTGTCCACAACATCCTCCTCAAATGTAACATGGAGATGATCACTCACATATGTATCGATAGTCCCAATGAAGTAGAGTGTATCATCCTGACTCTGTGAGTGTTGCATAGATTTCCCAATATCAAAGGTAACCTCCTCATCATCAACCCTAAGAGTAAGTCTCCCCGTGCAGACATCAATCAAGGCTCTCACAGTGGCTAGGAATGGGCGACCTAAGATAAGTGGAACATTTTTGTCCTCGTCCATGTCTAGAATCACAAAATCGACAGGAAAGACAAACTTGTCGATTTTCACCAGCATATTCTCAACTATGCCTCGAGGGTACTTCACTGAACGGTCGGCTAGCTGAATGCTCATACGAGTCTGCTTGGGCTCTCCCAAGTCTAGCTTAGCAAAAACCGCATATGGCATGAGGTTTATGCTAGCTCCAAGATCAGTTAATGCATTGCTGACCGACAAACTACCAATCAAGCACGGGATAGTGAAACTCCCAGGATCATTCATCTTCTTCGGTAGTTTGTTCTGAAGAACCGCTTAACACTCCTCATTCAAGGTCACCTGCGAAAGCTCCTCAAGTTTCTTTTTGTTGGATAAGATATCCTCAGAAACTTGGTATACTTAGGCATTTGAGCAAGTGCCTCGACAAATGGTAAATTTATATGAAGTTACTTAAAAAGCTCGAGGAATTTACCATAGTGTTCTTCGATTTTCTGCTTCTTCAACCTCCCCGGGTATGGAATGGGAGGGACATTGTAACACCCCGAAAACGGGTTTGGTAATCAAACCACGTTAATATTTATGAACGGGTAAAGTACCGTTAGTGGTGAAGTTAACCCGGTAAATATTAGGGATTAAATAAAGAAACCTAATATTAAATAAAAAGGAATAAAGGCTGTTGAGGAAACAAAGTATATATATAAGGCCCGAGTTAACGGGACTTAAAATAAAACGGGTTATAATTTCCCGAACCCATTAAAATAACTAGGAATAAAAATAACCTAGTTAGAAAGAAGCCTTGTAGTAATATGTTAGAAGGTTAAAAACACCTAAAATAAGAACCTAATAATTGTTTGGGGACCAAAGGTGTTAAGTTTGAAACAAATATTATTAAAACAAAATTTAAAACACCAAACTTGTGTCTGGTTCGATCAAGAACGCAGGGGGCGAGCAAACATCCTCCACCAAACCCTAGTTCATGCCAATTGTCCAAATTGAAGGCCAAATCCTGTTTCAAAACGAAATCCGAGCACGAAATAGTGATCTCCACTGAAAAAGGAGTCATAAGGTATGTGAATTTCATGAGAAATCTCTAGTTGAATTTCTGGGTGATCTTAGAAAATTCGAAATTGATGGTTGCATGTTTGTTATATGGATAGAATAGGAACATAGTAGTGTCTAGGAGTAAACCCTAGACAAGTATATGTTGAAATCATGCTTAGCTCAAGTTTTTGTTGATACTAAATTCATGTATGAGATGTTTTTAGGGTTTTGATTGCAAAAAAAATAGTGTTATGATGTCAAGAACAGGCTTAAATTGAAAGCTGAATTCAAACGATTCTTGATCAGAATTTACAGCCGATTTGTATTGGCTGTAACCTGGACAAAACATGATAAAATCATGTGTTTCTTGAGTCTAAAATGTAATTCCAGGAAATATCTTTAAAACCCCACTGGAATCGCATTTTTTCGGTGAAAATTGAGCTTTTTTGAATTTTTCCGTATCAAAGGTTCAAGCTGCGTTTTCTGGCAGAATTTGCAGCCCATTACGAATGTCATAACTCAATTTAGGAATTGAGTTATGATCTAAAATTCTTACAGTAGAAATTTTTAAGTGATTAAAAGAATCGCCAATTGGAATTTCGTCAATCGGATAAACGAGGAATTTTAAATGAATTTTTCCGTAAGCTGCAGTCAGAAGTGACGAATCTTATTGCAGCTTAGTAAATGAATTTTTACGAATTTTTGGTAAAGAGTTAGATCTTGAAATTTTAACACATGGGCTAACCCTCCGAGGGGTACGCCACACAAAAAAATTATAATTTTCGAAGACTTGTAAATAGGTTAAACAAGTCACCAAAAACAGCCCATTTTCAGTGATATGAAATGCCTAAATGAAATCGCGGCTTACTAGTTAGTATGTAAAATTTTGATTTCGTTAAGAGTTCGGATGAAATATGCCTAAGTGAGTTCAATGAACCAAATGTGCATATGAATATGTTGATAAGTCAATTGACTTTTAAAAAGTCAAACCGACTAAAGATTAGATCGAATGATAATTTTGATATGGTCGAATGATAAATCCGACATAAAACCCGTAGGATGGAATAGCCGTAAATGATTATGACTAATCTAACCGTCTAACGAATCATGATGATAGTTTGACGCTTGACAAACTAGATGGAGGCTTGGAAAGGAAGCGGGTCAAACGAATCAAGTGTAAAGGGAAAGCGTACTTCGGATGCAAGGTAAGTTAACCTTACACCCCCTTTTTAATTACATTACATTTACTTGTGAACATTGATTGTGAATTATGTTAAGTATTTGAAATATGAAGTCCGACATGATACTATGCAAGTCGGAATAAGTAAAACTGGCGAGAAACCATAAGATATGGTAATAAGGGGTAAAAGGGTAAACTAGTCGGGTGAAGACTAGTAAATAAGGGATTTTGAACAATACGTTATGGGGTGAATCGTAAAGGGAAAAAACGGTAGAATGGTAATCCGAACATGGGTTAACGAATAAATAAAAAGGATTTGAAAGGACACCATTTGGCATAAGTCAAAATGGGTCAAACAAAGCAAGAAACGACTTTTAAGCAACATGAATTCAAAGAGTAAATCGGAATAGGTTAAAGGGATGAAATGGTAATTAAATACCATCTCATAATTATAATTGGTCGTTTCGACTAAACGGGTCAAATGGTGTTGTTAACACCATTTGACAATAATATCTTATGATCGAGTATTGAGTTTTGTAATCGCAGGAATTTAACCCATGGTTCGCATTGCTATTGATTAGAAATTAATAGCAAAAGGTATGTAAATGGGTCAATTCCATGACTCGAGCCAGGTACGCATAGTTAAGTTGCTAGTTAAACATGCAAATATGGGTCAAATAATTAGCGAGAGTCCTTCGTCGTAAACGAGGGACTAAAAATGACCAAAACGCCCATGATTTGTAAATCGGGCAAATGACCCTTAGAGGTCGTTTAGATACTAGTATTACGATTATGCAACTCTTAGATATATGTAAGAGTTGTAAGTATAAAACTTGAGAGTCAAATGCCTAAGAACGGGTCAATTACGTAGAATGACTATCCAAAGGGTAAGATTAAGGATAACGGTCCGTTATGTTAAATCCACTACAAAATAGTTGTTGTGGAATGTAAGAGGCTATTTAAAAATGGAAATATGAAGTGTACAAAGTGAAATGCGAGTTTGATGCTTAAATGCAAGAAAACTTCTAAACGGGTCAAAATAAAGTAGTTGGTAAAATGTTGGCTTAAGTGTAATAAAGAAAAACGTAAACCGGGTAACGGGAGCGTAAACTATATGAATAATGGATCCGGGTAATGGATGATAGTTTAGACATGTTAAGAAACGAACCCCAAGCAATTAAAATGAGTTTGGATAGGTTTGGATGCAAATTTGATAAAAAATAAACGTGCAGAGTTGACACGGGCGAGTGAACTTTTGACACGGCCAGGGGAAGGGGCTGTGAAAAATATATGTTAAGCTGACACGGCCGGGTGATCTTTTGACACGGCCGGGTGAAGGGGCTGAAACAAAATATATAATTTCTTGTATTTTATTATTTTTGTTCAAATGCCTTGATTTCTAATCTTTTAAATGAAATTGTATGATAGGTAAAGACGCTCTTAAGACCCCGGAGGATGATCAAGCCATGTCATGAACCGAACACACCGAACAAAGCTTCCGCATTTTGTCTATTTTGTTTTAGTGACATGTAAACACTTGAAATTATGTTTTGAAAGTTTATCTAGCATGATGTAGGCTTGAATGTTATGATCAAGTATGATCTTAAAACCATGAAGTTTTTGTAAACTCGAAAAATTTTGTACTAAATGCATGATAAATGTCATAAATCCTGTTATTTTAAGTTGGGTCTTACAGACATACTCTCTCACTGGCTCCTTGGGTCGTGCGGTACTTGCTGGGGCTCGCCTCTGTTGCACCTCACCCGGAGACTCAGTCTCAATCTCTTCAACAATCTCATCATCAACAGGCTTTGCTGGAGCAGTCGGAGTGATGGGCTGAGCGGTCTTGCCGCTTCTCAACGTGATGGCCTTTGCAGTAGCATTTGGGTTAGGCTCTGTGTTGCTCGGAAGGCCCCCCTGTTGTCTCTCATACAACATCTTGGCAATCTGGCCAACTTGGTTCTCAATGGTCAGCATGGAAACCTTTTGGCTTCTCAACTCACTCTCGTGCCTCGTGAAATGACTGTCATACTCCTTAAAACGCTTTTCATTCTTGACATTTTGAGAGTTTTGACAGGCTAAGATCTAACTAAGCATATCATGCACACTAGGCTTGCTAGAGGGACGTGCCTGCTGAGGTCGAGGTGGACCATATGCTCCATGAGCTGGAGCTGTGGGACGTGGAGCAAATCCGGGTGGATGCTGGTTAGAAGCGTCAGGCCTCCAACTGAAATTTGGGTGATTCTTCCACCCTGGATTATAAGTATTGTTGTATGGATTATTCTGAGGACGGTATTGGTTTCCCATGAAATCAACAAGCTCGTGTGACATCTCTCCAATAAAAAAATCGCCTACATGATACGCTCCCCCACTCAAAGAACCTCTCGAGTGCATTTCCATCACTCGATCAAATTTCAAAGATAAGGCATCCATACGTGCTGTCATGGCTGTGTAGTCGTCCACCTGATGAACTCCCTGTCGAGAACTCTTTACCCTCGGAGGCTATTGTGTTCTATTTTTTGCGGCACATTTCCCCAGAATCACAAATGCCTCAGTGGCATTTTTCGTGCCGATATCTCCACCCGAGTATGTATCAACCATCATCTGTCCCTGACTGTCCAAACCATGGTAGAAGATCTGACATTGTTGCCACTTGGGCAACCCGTGATGTGGGGCCTTTCTCATAAGCTCTTTAAAACTCTCCCATGCCTCGTAACAAACTACAACCACTGATCTATACAAACAGAATTGACTTTGGTGAAGAAGAGCTAACAGAACAGTACAGGGTATTGTTCTATTTATAGTACAAGACAACCAGTGAGCATCTTCGGCTGACAACACCATGAAAGTGACATCTAACCTCCTAACAAACTACAACCACTGATCTATACAAACACTGTCAACTAAACTACTGATTACATATAATGCATAAGTAAACTACTGATTCTTCATTCCACTGTTGTATGCTAAGTAGTACATTGGTCTTCAGCAGTACTTGAGACACATCAATAGATTGAGCTTCAGCACTTTAATCTTCATCAGTCTTTAGATCAGTAGCAATTGTAATGAGCAGTACTTTGAGTCTATCAGCAGTTGGAACCACTGTCAAGGGGAAACATATGTGCAAACAACTGCTTATGAAGGATCCATTGTTCTGAACCAGTTTTGGCTTTATCAACTGTTCCTTTGTAGGGTTCAATCCCAACAGTTCAAGATCCCATGTCTGATTGGCTCGTAAGGCCCCAATCTCGTCTTCCATGGCTTGACGCCATCCTAGGTGAGCTAGAGCTGTCATCACATTCTTCGGAATCGGGTAGGAATTCAGGGAAGTGGTAAAGGCATGAGACTTAGTAGAGAAGTGAGCATAGGCAACGTAATCCTGAATGGGATAACGAGTGGAGCATCTAGGTTCCCTGCGGAAGGTAATAGGGATATCGGGATATGGTGCACCCGGAGGGTCATAAGCAGGGGTATCCGAGGTAGTATGGGTAGTTTCTGGTAAGGGTGTATCAGGTTCAGTCATGGCAGGAACGGACGACATATCAGAGACATGAGTAGGCTGGGGATCAAGGGCCGCTAAGGTCTGATCCTTACCTTGCCGAGTATATGTGAAGAGTAATGGCACTTGTTTAAAATATCTGCAATTACATAATTAGGACCATAGGAAGACAGTGGACAAAGTTAAGTGTGCAATAAATTTAAAATAAGAATTAGGCTAAACTTAACCAATCTCTATGTTTTTCATGGTACTACTCCTCCTGAAAAGGCAATGAAAGAGATCATGTTTGTGTTTTAATATGAAAAGGGGGTATATTAGTGATTTGATAGCTTGAAAAAGGTGTGACAAGTAAAAATAGAGAGGGTATGGTACGTTTAGCATAAACCTTCGAATATCACCCTTATTCCCATTTCTCACTCTCCCAACAACATACCCTCCCCCCAGTACATCCATTCTTACAGGCATGGTTGCAGAAATCGGCCTAGGCGGCCGATTAATCGGCGCCTAGGCGCTAGGCGGTCATCTACTGCCTAATTTTGAGCTAGGCGGTCAATTAATCGGTCATGGTAAAAAATCGGTCAAAATCGGTCCTATGCGGTCAAAATCGGTCCTAGGCGGTCAAAAATCGGATTAATCGGACAATATTAGTCGGTCAAAATCGGTCCTAGGCGGTTCTAGGCGGTCCTAGGCGGTCAAAATTGGTCAAAATCGAACCATACTATCTGAAACTTGAAGTATTTATGTGAATTTTGAAGTATTATTTTTATATTATTGGGTATATATATATATATATAATTTTGAAAAAATACATATAAAAATCTCATTCCAATTAATCCCGATTAATCCTGATTAATCCCAATTAATCCCTAGGTTGTACCTCACCGCCCGACTAGCGCCTAGCACCTTCTACAACATTGCTTACAGGTAAAGGTGCACAAACCAATTCGGTTTTAATCAATGGAAGTCAAAACACCAAATAACCAAACCGGTTCCAGTGTTTTTACAAGTTCGGTGAGAATCAGTTTGGTTGGTTCTGTTCAGTTTTAACAAAGATTCTCAAACTTGTGCCAAACTGCCAATTCATGCTGGTTCCTGTACAAACTTGTTTCTATATCAGGTTGGTTCCAAAATCAGGTAATGATTTTACCAACATCGGCTAAACCTGTTTTGTGTTTTTACCAAAATTGGCTAAACGTTTTTTGTACACCTCTAGTTTTAGGTAATGATTTAGTTAGCAATTTTAACTTATTGATGCATAACAAAACCAAAAGGATCATGTGTTCTTTATGATCCACAGGGAACTCTTTTTAGGCTTTAGCAAGATGGATCCACAAGTAAACGAACTTGGTGGAATTAAGAAGAGTACAACAGTTATAGCTTATCGTACAACTCGAGTCTCCATTATAACAAGTTTGCTAAGAGCATGAGCATCCCCGATGCCAATTTTTTTGGGATGTTTTTAGTTGGTAATTAAAAGGTGGTTGTATTTCCATATTAAATGGGTTTTGAGTGTTTTTGAATAAAGCATGTTTTTTTTTTTAATTTGTCACCTGGTAAAACGTTTGTATTATTTGCCTAACCTCCAATCTACAACACCACACTAAAATATTTCACTTAAAAACTCTCTTGAGTTTAACATGCATCAAAAAAATGTTAGCTGTTCATGTTTTCATATTTGACACATTCAACAGTCAATCTCAATACCTTTATTCTTAACAAGTGTAAAAATGAGTTAAAAGTGATGATTCCCACTATAATATTTATTCAATTCTTAGAAAAGATTTAAATAATTTGGATATGAAAGACAAGAAAATTGAAATAAAAGACAAGTAATATTTACTCAATTCTCAACAACACCTTCGTTGTTGTAAACTTTGATGTGAATCATTAGAATAAAATATAATTGATATGGAATTATGGATCACATGATGTAAATTTAATGGATTTGTGATTTGTTAATGGCGTTGCATTGGTTCAATGCATGTTCTATTATCATAATTATGGATTCATATTTATAGCATGGAAACGCTCTTTTCTTATGTTTAAATACACTTTTTTCTAGACAGCTTAAACAACTAATTTCGAAGACACCATGTAACAATTCCCAAAAAAAACCCTATGAAGAACCCTGATCGAAACCACGGACATGCACGACGAGACCCAACACCAAAAATGAAGAAATCGAAAACAGGACACTCAGGAGCGTCATGGGGGATACCCTTGATTCTCTCGCGACGCGCGGAGGAGTACCAGGTCACGTGGCACCGTTTCGCGACAAGTAGCAAGCCTATACACGTGACAAGGCTGACCTAGCCCTAGCCGGTAGCCGTCGCGCCACACGGGGAAACCCCAGTTCCTCCCTTTGAAAAATCTGATAGTACATGATGTGCGTGAATTATATATATATTTTAATTGAGTATTTCTTCACACAAATTTAGTTTTAAAAATGGTTTTTCACCTAGGAACTAACTACACACACAAAGGGCAAGTGTACCCGTCGGGTGGTAATATAGCTGATCGGCAAGAACCGGATATCAATCCGTGGATGCGGTGTCTCGATACTAAACTTTTGCTACTTTAAAGGCTTTTCAATTGATGGGTTTGATTTTTCTAACTTAACATGCAAATAAATAAACTACTAAAAATCTAGAAAAGAACAATATCTAAGAAAGGTTGCCTAAACTAAGTTTCCACTAACAAACATGTGACAACAAAGGGGAAGGATTAGTGATGATGCAAGCTCTAATTTCAACTAAGTCCCCAATCAAGGCTTCCTAGTCTTATAATCTATAATATATTAAAAAGGAGAAGTGATGGACAAAGATGTAAATTTACGTTACATACAACTTTCGTAGCAACATGTACAAATAAACAAAACACATTTGAAAAGGGTAAAGTAGTAAACTACACTAAATTTTAAGACACTAGAGGGACAAAATAGTAAATTTATTGGACTCCTTCTTTTGCAATCTGATATTCAGTTCCATCTTTTCCCTTATTCAACCGAGAAGTCTGTATTGAAGTTTGATCTTTCACATTCCCTCACCTGCCCTTCAATTGAATGCTGCAACTCAATCGTCTGCCTTTAGTTAGTCGGCTCAATCCACCTCTTCTTATTCATAAATAGCACTTCTTCCTGTCATTATGCTGATTTGGAATTTCAATTCCGCGTGAAGGAGACGGCAATCGATTCATTCAAATCCCCAGTTTCTTTCCGGTAACAAAATTCAAGAAACAATCGGTAATTTTAAAGTTCTGGGCAAGCCTGCATTCCTAAATCTAGGTAAACATTGCTCCGTTGATGATTGTAAACTCGTCGATTTTAACTATTTCTATTGTTATTATTGATAACTGTGTGCTTAATTTGGAAGTTTTTATTGTTTTTTGTGTTTAGTTGATTTTACCCCTTTTGATAGATTTAAGGGTTTTGAAAGTTACTTGAGACTATGTCCATCTGAATTAATATTAGTATTTAGCTTTGGGTGTGACTGTACAACTCGACGACGACAATACAGGTGATCCGATGAGGGTAAGAACGGCCACCGAGGTGCTAATGGTTGTCTAGGGTTTAGATTCAGCCCTTTCCGTTAGTGTCGGATTTTGATTCAACCCTATAAGCAGGTATCGGTAATTTTGCAGTCATTTTTTGGGCCTTCTTTATCTCTTTCGTTTTTTATTTTTTTTTCTTAATACAAGTTCATCTTCATGCCACACCGCTAGGGTTGCTAAGGAAGGCTATTGGAGGTTCTGAGATGTGCTTTTGGTGCACTTTTGTACATATCCTTGACTGGGGTTTCTCGCAAGTCTCTCTGATTCATAATTGGGGCGGTCTGGGTGAAGTATTGGAAGGAAACTGCAAATGAGCTAATTGATAGTCAAATTGATGTCAGGTTTAAAAGTATGCAGGTATCCTAATATAAATCTTGTATGGTTAGTTTGTTTAGCTAAATATTTGTGCAGGTATCCTACATTTATGCACCGTTGTAACCTTCGATTAGATCACGGAATTGAAGGCGATTAGATCACGGAACTGAACTCGTAAAAAATTTATTTTTTTATCTATTTTGCCTAATTTTTAGTTTTTTTTTTTTTTTTTGTTCCAACAATTGCGGATTTAATGTGGAAGAAGGGGGAGAGACAATTTTCCCTGCTACATAGGGAAATTTTAGCTCCAAGTCAGAGTGGAATGATGCGTCTTAGCGAGCAAAATATGGGTGATGCATTATTTATGTTTCTGTTCAGAGGTTTGTGCGGTTTTTATTCTAATGTGAGATCTGTATTTTCGTTTTGTACTTTTCCATTCGCTTCGAATTTGCCGAAGCGCACAATGCTTAAAAAACAAGGTCTTTTTAAGCAAGGTGCGTATAAACACGCCAAGTTTTAGATGCAGTTGGGCAATTCGTCCCAACTAGCGAATCGCGAACCCGAACCGGAGCAAACACGAAAACCGGAAAAGCCAGCAGCGTCAAAAGAAAGACAACGCATCCTCCATTGCACCCGCAGAAAAAAGGGTAGTTGATCATAAAGATAAAGATAGAAAAAAAGACGTCCCTCATCCATGAATGCAGTTTGATGATGCAACTCGGGTAGAGATAGCTAAAAAACGTGCAGTTGTAGAACAAACTGAGGTCAGAAACCGCGTCGAGCTTTTTAGGCATCTACCTCAATATGAACATAAAACAAAGCTTCCTCATCTAGAAATGAACTTTTACGGCCTCAATTTTGTTTACCCTGTTGTTTACAAGGTACTTTGCTATTTACATTTGCAGTTTTATTTAGGGGTGTAAACAAGCCGAGCCGTCCTACTACCCTAATAGCGACACTAGACCTATACGCTACTTATAGTTATATTTAATTGATATTTATGTTGAAAAAATAAAAAAAAATTAAGTGTCGCTATTCTCGCTATCCATCGCTACTACCCTAATAGCGACACTAGACCTATACGCTACGTAGCGCACTATAGCGATCGCTACGATCGCTATTGACAACTTTGACCGGAACAAAGAATATTGTGGCGATTTGATCGATTAGTGAACTAAAAAAATCAATAAACACTTCTAGCTAGCATATGCAGGAAAGAATATTCATGAATTTAAGAAATAGAATCATCAAGTCGTTGCTTCTTTGGTTCAGGTTCTTCAGGCATTCCTTGAGGCATAGGTGGTGGAGGAACAATGGGAATGCCATTTTGGGCCAGGGGTGTGAACTGAGATCCAGGTGACCTATTAGGCGATTCATCATGTAAATTCCGGGCCTAGGTGGAGTCGTGACTTGAGCATTAGGAGGGATGTTTAAAGCAAGCCCAGTCACATAGTTTGAGTAGCAGTGTGCTCATCCAAATCCATATCGATAAACAAAGTAACAGAGAAAATAGTAAAAAAATCCCTTTATACTCATTTGCTGACTAACTTTAAAATTAGATGGTAGTAGTGGCAAGGGTACTTGGGGAAAACTACTTGACACAAATAGTGAAACTCGTATTTAGTAACATGTTTCTCATTTTGGAGTAATTATTTCAAAAAGGTTCAATTTTCCTTTCTAATGATGGCTCACTTGTTGCAGTGAAAAGATTGAAAGAGGAACATACCCCAGCCGGTGAACTCCAATTTCAAACAAAAGTTGAGATGATTAGTACAGTGGTGCACCGTATTCTACTATAGTTAAGGGGATTTTGTACGACACCAACTTAAAGGTTGCTTGTTTATCCGTACATGGCTAATGGCAGTGTAGCTTCATGTTTGAGAGGTACCATTAATCTTTTTGGTGTATTTAGAGGGGGTAAAATATGCGGGGTGGGGCGGGCGGGTTGGGTGACAGGTTGATAGGGGTATTCATTCTTTAATTCTTTCACAATGGGGTAGAGCCGTTACCATTTTATTTTTAAATGGCTTTCCAACCAACCATATTGGCTTCTTACATTCTTATTTTGGCGTTCTCACCGCACAAACCTTCTCTGTACGAAAGGCGTGACTTAATACTGTACATTATGCCAACTTTTTGTGCACGTTTTGCATCTCAAGTGTGCTTTTTGAGTTTACATGCACTCCTTGCTTTTTGTAGTCTGAAGCGTAAGCCTATGCGCCTTAGATATAAAAAAGTTGCTATTAAAAATTGTTAATATCTTGGATTGTGATTGCTTGATAGTTATACTTTTCATCTGTTGCAAAATAAAATTCACATCATGTTCATTCATTACTGATTCTGGTTCCATGTTCATTCAGGCTACAAGCTGGAAGCTTGAGGAAGCTATATGCAGAACTACGGCCCCCTTGTTGAACAAGATTCGAGTGCTAGCAAGTACGCAAAGTTCAATGCGCAGTCTCTCGAAAAAATGCTTAATTCCCTGTTTATACCAAAACCTGTGCGACATGGCGGTTTTAAAGTATGACAGCACAGTAGTAAATTCAGCAACAACGTTGAAGAACAGTTATCTCCGTCTCCTACACCTCCCATCGCATCGGCGTGACATCACCCTTGTCGTCTACCAAGAGCGGTTCCTTTGTACATATTGAGGAACTCAAAAGTGTAAAGAAGAAGATTCAGATTCCTGAAGTTGGTTTATGATATGGGAGTTTTAGGTTTCTTGATGATATATTTTTCAGGTTGGTGGAAAGTGGACAAATGAACTCATGAATCTATAGGTATCTTTGTTCCTATGAATCCATAATTATTGGTTCTGTTTTTTATAGGGTTAGTAGCAAGGAAGATTTGTTGAATTTAGTTATGTTGTTGTGTACAATTGTTTTGGTATAATTGCATCTACGAACTCTGGCCCCATAATTTTATTACAATATCTTTAAATCTTGAAGTATATGTGTGCTTTCTCTATGCTGCTAGATGGTTCTCTTATTTAAAGATTTAAGCTTTCTTGAGAAAAACATTTGTGTTGACCAGAAGCTCATGTCTTGATAATGTTTGAGAACAATATTTGTGTTGACCACAAGCTCATGTCTTGATAATGTAAGAAACTAAGAAACCTTGTGTGCCTGGGCTCTTTTCGAACATCGGGTTTGTGGTAAGCTTAGAATGTCATAAGTTTAAAGTACATGTAGTAAGCTTGTGCGCCTGGGCTCAAATTCAGCTTCAAATACGTAGTCTCCTAAAAATAGGAAGTCATAGGAAGGTTCTCAAACGGACTCTGGTTGAACTTATTATAGCGGCGTTTGAACCGTCACCCGCCGCAACGCGCGGGCATTCCCACTAGTTCTTAGGAAAACTTAAAATGAATTAACATTCTAATCACCTGAATAATATTTCTTTTAAGTTCAGTTGCTAAGTTGATGGTAATCTTTAATCATGAGTTATTTGTTTGTCAAAACTCCTAACTCTACAAACTAGGGAAAACTAATATGAAATACACACTAATCACCCTAATTTGGTTTCAAGTAAGTGGCACTATCATCATGTTCTTGATATGAACCACAAGCATGGTCATGCTAGCTAACAACTTTGGCCTAAATCATCAAACCAACATGAACACAAACTATAGAATTCATATAAACAAACTTTTGATCTTTCCAAATCTAGATGCAAGAATCCATACACATGTTCAAATCATCATTCACATCATATTAGCAATTACCATTCCTAGTTTCATGCTATGAATCATACTAACAAGTTAAAAAGATTCAATAATCATAATCTTTACATGGGCTTTCCAACACAACATGTAAATACTTATGAGCAAATATTCAAGAACAAGGACTTTAAACATGCACATGAACTCCCAGAACAAGATTAAGTGTCACTATGAAGATTAACACAAACAATCATCACATCTTCTTCCATATTATAACATGTTCATAAGCTTCAACATAGTTTAGACAACACAAATGTTTGGCCCATAAGGCTCATGACTACTACAAGAAAGATTAAATTGTTCACAATGTAGAAAGTAGGCTAACCAAGTTTAAAGACAAGATTAAAGTGGTCAATTGAGTGAATCTTCAATGGTTTAGTCTTCTCCAAGCTCCTCCTTGGCTTTAACAACCTTCCAAGTCCAAAATTTTGAGAGAACACTTCACCAAGATGCTCCAACTCCCTTGCAAATGAGCTAGAAACTCGTATTTAAACTGCTGGGCATTTGGAACTACCATGCCACCTTTTGGCAAGGTCGTGCTTGGTAAGTGTCAGAGTCACTTTCTCGTATGTTGACCATGTTTGCTACCATTTTGGGAAAAACCCTGCTCAAACGTTTTCGAGGTGGCACGGTCGTGCCAGACCATGGCATGGTCGTGCGTGTCGATGAGTGCTCGGTAATGACTAGTACGATCTCAGAGATGAGTTGATCAGAGGGTGATTTTGGCCTGGCACGATCGTGCGTGAGTCTGGCACGGTCGTGCGTTGTCTGATCTTCGATGGTTGTGATGCTGGATGATAGTGCTGGCCAATAGTGCCGATGCGGGATGGGCTGGCACGATGGTGCGCCTGGGTGGCACGGTAGTGCCATATCTGGCAGTTTGCTGGAATGCTTCATTTTCGCTCCAGTTTGCTCCAAAAGCCTCTGTTTCAACACCGGGCCGAAGTCCGGGCCTGTATTTTCACAAACAACTCAAATGAGTACCAAAATCAATGAAAATACAAAGAGTTTTCGCATAAACGGGGCATATTTGACATTTAAAAGATGTATAAATTCTTACACATCAGTACATTGGGCGAAGGGAACAAATTTTGAAAACCCTTCTTCTCTACCTTCTTGTTTTTTCGACAGCCAACTCCGGCCACCCCTTATTTTCCGGCCAACTTCAACCACCAACTATTTACCCAGATTATAGTCCAATTTCATTTACCCACCCCTTCTTCTTCAAATCTGTAACACCTCTTTTATGAAACCCTAAAACCACCACCGGTCACCTCCTAAATCGCCTCCGGCCACTTCCTAAACCACCTCTAAAAATCGCCACCGGTAACCATCATCAAATGTATATTTATGATTATCTAATAACCATCAAATGTTTTCTTTAGTTTAAAATATTTATACACTTTAAACTATGTACAAAATTATAATTATAAGAATTCCATTAATTGGAAATGTAGGTCTCCAAAGCAAAGTCCTTAATAGTTATATTAAAAATTCAAAAGGTGTTGACTTAGACTTCGATTTGTGGAAGTCCAACCACTGAAACTTCTAGACGAATTCCAAAATTATGAATATAGCTCATATCAAAAGTTGTTGACTAAAAATCCTTCGATGCTTAAGGTGCTTATTGATTAACTTTACATTTTCTTCATCAGCTTGGTCATGATTTGTATGAATCAGAGATGGATAGAAGGTGTGTGATAAAAAATAATGGTGGATTGGGAAAGGAGGTGGTGGAAGAGGTATGGATGAGAGGAGAGGGTGATTGAGTTGATGATGAAGAGGGATAGGGTGATGGCCGACGATTGGTGGAGGTGGTGGTGGTGGTGGTAGAGATATTAAAAGAAATTAGGGTTATTTGGGGTATTAATGGGGGGAAAGAGATGAGTAGCTTAAAAGACATTAATGCCCTCACGTGGGCCCCGCGTGACTACAATGAATTGAGAAAATTAACTGGGTTTGGGGTAAAGGATATAACATGTTAGGATTTGTAAACATTAGGTATGATTAATGTAATTATTGAAGACAAAAGACATGATTTGAAATAACATACATACATACATAAAGGACGAGTTTTGTAATTTACTCTAACATTTATTCAATTCTTAACTCCTTGGTTGTTGGTAATTTTGATGTGTATCATTGGAATAAAATATATTTGATATGGAATTATGGATCACATGATGTAAATCAGATGGATTTGTGATTTCTTATTGGCGTTGCATTGGTTCAATGCATGTTCTATTATCATAATTATGGATTCATATTTTATAGCATGGAAACGCTCTTTTCTTATGTTTAAGTACACTTTTTCTGGATGGCCAGAACAACTAATTTCGAAGACATCAGTTAACATAGATCAGCCCCGTTCGGTTCGATTCGTGGCAGACCCAAAAGAGGCAACCACGTGCCAGGAGGTACCCAAGGGCCCAGAGTCGAACTCTGGACCAACCCGGGCAGGAACGCCAAAGAGGGTTAACCTTCCCACCTCCGACCAGTTGGACTGACCATCATTGGCAAAATACACTTGACTTCCAAAATAAAACGATGCCCTCCAAATTAAAACGTCGCGCTTTTTTCAATGTTTTGTGTTAATAGCCACGTGGTGGCTTGAAAGGATATAGTGGAACGACGTGTCTTTCTGGTGCATGTCTTTTTTTAACTATCGCAGCCTTTTAGATAAAATAGTATAAATACTCATCTTGTTATTCATTAACAGCCACATGGTGTTGAAATATATGCATCATAATACTTAACACTTTTATTTTTATAACACTTTTGTTTTAGTTTATTAATGTTTGTTATTCAATTTTTCATGTAATGTGTTGCTGCTTGTTTAATGGGCCTTGGACATTCTTTACTCGCTATTGGACTGCTGGGTTGTTGGGCTGCATGGAAGGACTTCGACTGCTGGGCTGGATAGACAGATGGACGAGTTCAGTTTATATAAAAGTCTTATTCTCATTCGCAATGTCGACCAGTAGATATTTTCTCTCTCTAAGTTCTAGAATCATCTCACTGGGTTCTTTTTCTTCTCTCTCTTAGGGTCTGTTAGATCTTGTTGTACTTGTGATCTTGTGTAAAGATCACTGTTCGTAGTTTAGATCAGTTATTGAGAGATACCTGATGTGCGTTAGGTGTGAAATAATTTTATTAATATTTTAAGCCCTTTTTAACACTTTAGTCAAGTTTTAAATTTATAAAACATGATATTCTACTAACACTAAACACACATATGGGCAAGTGCACCCATCGTGAGCGTAGTATAGCGTTGGTAAGATACCGAGGTCGTCCAAGGACACAAGAGCTTTTAATACAGGTTTATCCTCAACGTCTAATCAAATCAAAAGTTTAGAAAAGGTTTTAAACATGAAAATAAAAACTAAAAATGCTGAAAATAAAAATAAAATAAAAACAGATAGACAAGATGAATCACTTGGATCAGACTCGCTTTTAATGTAACCTTTGATGATTTCTGCATTTTTGCACTTTTTAAGAGATTATCTTAGTTATAGTAGTAGGCCCCTCTTTGGAAGGTGACGTTACCCTCAATCCAGTGGTTTGAGTCAGCAAGGATACAATCCCAAAGGGTTGGAATATTCAAAGATAATTAATAAAGTTATTAATGCGTAATGTGGTAGGACCCTCTTTTGAAGGTGACGTTACCCTCGACTAAGTGGTTTGAGTCAGCAGGGATACAATCCCAAGTAGCCGGGTTAATGTATTAATAGTAGTTTACATATGAGGGGATCAAGTCATTCGCACCCCCGCCATCCAATACCAGTGGGTATTGAAGGAGGTCCTAAAAAGCTTGACCCAGGTCCTTGCAGGATCTATACACTGAACAAGGCAAGAACCTTACCAAACCATTCCCTTAACCCCCGACCAGGTAGCCAACATATCTCTATATAGACCGTAGAGATATAAATGGTGAAAATCTTTTATTTTATATAGACAGTAAAATAACGCCAAGACACCACGGATAAATGATAAGGAAGTTTCACCTTCAACATAAGAAACTAGTTATTAAAGTCATTAATACAAAACCAAATAAAGAGTGCGAAAAAATTAAAAATCAAAAGTAGTACATTAAATGTTTGTCTTCACCAAGTGATGTAAGAGACTTAGGCAAACATGGCCTTTGATTGTCAAGAACTCTTACTATCAATCTTGGATCCCGAGACTACTACACACACTCTAAGATGGATGATGGTGGTGGATGTGTGTTATAGTGGTGGTGAAGTAGGAGAGAGGCGGTTTGCCAAGAGATGCCTTTGAAGTGAACCAAGCACCCCTATTTATAGCCTGCACAGAAGCCCGGACATGGCCCCGTGTCCATTGGGAACGGCCCCGTGTCCACCCTCTTTCTCTTTATTCATTAATTGCAGTTGTCTGTATATGGCTCCACACGCCCCCGTGTTCGCTGGGCATGGCCCCGTGTGCAGAAGCGTATCTGTACTATCAAAATTTGCAAGATTCTGCGAATCTTAGCGTTGACCACGGCCCGTGTGGAGCTGGGCACGCCCCCGTGCTGGGAATAGAAGCTTCTATAGCGTTGTCTTTTCTGCAGGCACCTGGCCACGCCCCCGTGTCCGCTGGGCACGGGGCTGTGGTCAGCCTTCTGTTTCTTTGTTTTTGCTTGGGAAGATGCTGTCAAGGGGTCGGGCATGCCATATTTATTCCTTTTCTTTTATTTGTGTTAGATTTTGCTGCATATTTTTTCCTTTTGTTCATTTAAGCTCATTTGATCCTAAAAATATAAAAGGAAGACAAAAGCACACTTTTTCTAACATTAGTACTAAAAAAAGGGTTAGTTTTATGCCTCATTTTGATGTAATTTATATGTTGAATTTTACACAAATCAAATAACCCCACACTTGAATCTTTGCTTGTCCTCAACCAAAACTCTTTATTATGTGGCTTACACACCCAAATGGAATGGGTAGAAGAGAAGTTTTGGGCTTGTCTTGAGTGTTGGGAATCCAAGATCTTTATTGGGTTTTATTTTTATGCTATTTACAATCCTATTCGTTATGATTTATTTGGAACGTTTCATAAGAGAAATTACTTATTTGGGCATAACATGCCTCTTTAAAATTCCATTTATATACAAGTTCACATACCTCACGGGAGATCACTCAACACTCGGCCTAAGATGTATTTTTGTGAAACACTCGAGACCGGCATGGAACTTATTTCTACCATATGCTTGCCAAGCAATCAATCATCCTCCTTTTTAACTATAAACCTTTGTAAATATCAAGAGGACCTGGGGAAGGGTTAGGCTTGGGTTAAAGGTAGGTGGTTTTAGGTTAGCGGTTAGTAAAAATGGCTAAAAGCGTAAAAAGCGTCGGTCGTCGTAAAACTTTTTGTTTTTGTGACTTTTATTCAAACTAAGCATTTGCAAACCAAGTTTCTTTGAGGAACTTGTTTGTTTATTGCTAGACTCCATTTTTTTTATAAGGAACGTCACAAGAAAACCGAGTTTTTTACTAAAATAAAGGGTTTAAAAGAAAAAGGTTTTGGTGGGTAAATGGTGTTTGTTTTGTGTGTTTAGAAACGAAAAGGCTTAGGCTCAAAGGGGTAACTAGGGGATTTTGCGTAGGTGATAAAAAAATGAAAAATAATGGTTTTGAAAAGAAAAATGGGTTAGTCCTAATGCCTCCATCATTTACTTACTTGGGTTTAAGTTGGTAAGGACCAGGAATGTATCTTCATGGCAAGTTCTAGAGTCGTAAGAAACCAAGCGGCTATTCACACAAGAAAAGAAAAATGAGCATTTAGTTTAAAGATGTATATTTGTATGCTCAATAAAGGCTCAAAACTCACTTTTTGTGTGAATGAGTTTATGATGTAATCAATTACATATAATCAAATTTTAACTAGATTTGTCATGCCGTTTCATAATTTCTTGTTGGTTCTTTTTTTTTACGACGCTATCGGTTGTAAATTTGTAAAACTATAACCTTTTTAGAACTTGTTATTCCCAAATTAAACCAAGACAAGTAAAAAAAATGAAAAATATTTAAAAAAAATTCGGGTGATTAGCGGTTCTAATAGAGTTTTGTGTAAGGCATGTTATTAGAACTTGCAAAATTCAAGGTTTAGCATCCCCCCCCCCCCACACTTAAATTACACATTATCCTCAATGTGTCCCAAAAATAAGTTTTTAGGTTGATTGAATGTGTAAAAAGGTGTTTAAAACAAGGTTTTAGTGTTACTGGGCATCTGGACACGGCCCCGTGCTGGGTGAGCATGACCCCGTGTTCAGACTGCCAGTAACGAAAACTTACAGAAGGCGGACACAGGGGCGTGCCTGGTGAACACGACCCCGTGTCGGGCAGATTTTAAACAAACAGCAGGTTCTGGGTGATGGACACGGGGGCGTGCCGGCTGGGCACGACCCTGTGTTGACAATCTGCAATCCTTGAAAACAGGTTTTGGCTTTTGGTTCTGATTTCTAGGCTTATGTAGCACTAATACTTAGTGCTTCCAAGCGTCCTAGGTACCTATTTTACTTAGAAATACCACACCACAAAAGATAACAAACATCCTACCTTACCATAAGTTCAACCATCCACAACATAAACTAAAAATAAAAATGCAGGAAAGTAAAAGTGTTAACGGGAAATAAATTGTTCAACAATGGCACGCAGGCTAGTAAATTGTTTGTAAGAGAAAGGGGGGTTAACCTGTTATAACCTTCAACCATGTCACATCACCATCAACGCTTCCACTTTAATCCATATCTTCGTCCTCATCATCTCCTCCTTGGCCCGCCATGTACTCCCGGATGTTGCCGATGTCATCCTGCATATCGTAGATGTTCCTCTCCATCGCTCGAACCCGGGTGTACGTGTTGCTTGCCATATTGTAGGTGTTGCGTGTGCACATGAGGTTTTCCTGCAAGAGATCATGTAAAGTTTGGAAATTAGGAAAACCACCTCCTTAAGAGGAGGATTGGCCTGGATCACCATGATACTGATACTGGAACTGGGGAGGAGGACGGAATTGTGGAACGTGAAGGACGAGAGCTTCTTGAGGGTTCCACACATGCCCTTGAATCGTTTGAAATCTTACCGTCCAGTCATTGGCTTCGTTGATTATACCCATGGAGCGACATATGACGAGGTCCACTTTACCCGACCATGGGCCCTTCTTGAAGGACCTCGGCATCCTTTGCAAAAAATTCTTGAAGAGGCGGTAGATCCACCCTCCAAAAAGGATAGGGGTCGGGGGATTGGCGAGTTGGTTCAAGTGCATGTTGCGAAGGAGCAGGTGTGGAACATCAAGATGCACACGGTTGTGAATGCAGTAGAGGACCTTCAGATCACGTAAGCCTACAACACCAGTACTGTCATGCCTTTGACAGAGGGAGTTGGTTAGGACCCTATGAATGTAGTGGTATAAAGGGTCCCGCAACTGTGTGCTCTTGGTCTAGCTCGGATGTGACAACTCGAAATTTAGAACCTTTCGTTGTATCTTGGTGTAACTTGCTTGAACGTCATGTGATTAGTTAACTTGTTAGTTCAATGAATGACCTAAGTGAAATTATGTGATTATGTGTTATGTGTTATGTTTTTATGTATGCTTGAATGTATGCGACCCGAGACACAAGAACCCGACTCGAGACCATGCGGTCTCGAGTGAATAGTGTAATAGTTGGGCCGGTTGGGCCGCACCTCATCTAATCCACCCGAAACCCACTAGGGTGCACCAACTTGGTCCGGGTATAAAACCCACAAGAGTGACCAACCTTGCCTCTTTGCATCATTTGCAACATTTCAATACACACTCTCCAACACAAACACACTCTCACTCTCCCTCACTAAAACCCTAGCAACACCACTCTCTTACCTTGTGCCGGATCAAGAGTAGCAAGCCAAGCTCTCGGATTTGCTTGTGTTCTCCACTCGGAAACTTGCGGATAACAAACCTACTATCCTTCACACACACCCCATCAACCGGTTAGTGTTTTATGATGTTGTTGTTGTTAAATGCTATGAATGACATGGTGTAGCTAGAATAATTGTACGAATGATGATGTTTTTGTGTATCGGAGGTGTATGATGATGTTTGGCTAACATGTCTTGATTTCGGATAGATTGCATAAAGAACTAATGATGTCTTGTGTCTAAATGTGATTTAAACCATTGATTGTTGATGATCATGAAAATAGGCTTGCATATGTGCACTAGATAATGTCATGATAATCGGATTGTACACTCTTGTGCTAAGAATCAAATGCTTGTTAAACCGGCTACATGGGTGTGGAAATTGGATAAGTATAGAGCCGAGTTCGAGGTGCTATGTGATGATTTGAAACCATTAGATGAGTATGTTCAAGTGTTTGATTGTTGTTCATGTTATGGTTGTGTAAAATATGATGAACAAGTTTGAAAGAACATGATGAATATGTAAAGAACTTATTGAATGTGATATGGATATTTAAAAATTGCTATGTTTGATCCATTTTAGTTAATTATTAGACAACAAAACATGTTTGTGTGGATAGTACACTGTTGCATGAAATCGGATTTCCATTGGATAGTACATGCGCTGACATTTAGCAGGTGTGCCTGTCGAGACCTTCTGTCTCGACTCGAGACCTTGAGCATGATAACTCGAGACTGCAGTTTGCGACTTAGGTTGCGAGTCGAGAACCTCTAGTCTCGACTCGAGACCACCCATTATCAGCACACAAACACAACAACTCGAGACCATGGTTGCAGGTCCGATTGCGACTCGAGATCAGTGTGTGCATGACCCGAGACCTCTTCAGTTGCGACTCGAGAACTTGTACACTACAACTCGAGACCGCACAGTCTCGACTAGAGACCGCACAGTCTCGACTCGAGACCACTTGATCATGTATGGACTTGCACAACTACGGGCCTGAGTATTTGGGCCTAATGCATGGACCTTATACGTTACTGATTGAACATGAATATTGTTGGACTGCCATGAATGATACTTGCATGCAATGTGCTAGCATACGTGTAGAAACATACGTGCACAACCTAAATACGAACCTGACTTGTATGGTACAACTATGTTAGGGCGTGATTGACCACTAGCATCTAGACTTGACTTTCTGTGTATCTGCCGAGCAAACCAAGGTGAGTTCACACCCTCTACAAAGCATGGGATTCCCTGGGTTGGGAATGGGGTTAAGGAACGTGGATTCCTCGTCCTCCTTGGGTAGGACAGTATTGGTTCAGGAATGTAATTCCTCGTCCTCACGGACAGATAACTCGTACTAGACCAAAACTCTATCACGAAGTCCCTCCTTTTTATATCGACTTAATCGCCGGGCCAATGGCGAGCGGGTCATTAGTTAGATAGCGCTATTTAGGTCTGACAAACCTCACACCGTGCCGCAGAGGACGGGCGTGAACTAATGGATCTGTGGCACGTCAATGATGATAGACATTGACAGTTTCAGGGCATATAAACATGACTACAGTCAGCAGTCGATATGGTAACGAGTCTAGTGTATACATGGGGTAGCCCCCACGGCCGAAATGCCAGATAACTAACAAGGGGTAGCCCCCACGGCTGGATTGCCATAATAACCGGGAATAAACAAGTCACGTTTTTAACTATGGGGTAACCCCCACGGGAGTATGCCAGATAAAGGAAACCGTTTTCGAAACAACTTAAAACGAACACCCAACCGTGAACTCACTCAACTTGTTGTTGACTCGTTACTACATGCTTTGCAGGTCAATAGGTGCTTAGCTGGAGCTTGCATGGAAGAGAGTCGTTGTGGGACATGGACGGCTGTGTGCCATGTTAAACTTTGAAACAATTAAACTTATGTTTTGATTTTAAACGTTATGCTTCCGCTTGCAACTTAAACTATGTTTTGTTTGGACACCAATTGTATTGGTTGGATTTTTATATATTACTTACATGCTTATTCAATATGATTGGTGGCTGGATCCTGGTCAGTCACGCCTCCAAGCGGTAGTACTCCGCAGGTGGTTTTCTGGGGGTGTGACAGATTGGTATCAGAGCCATTGGTTATAGTGAACTCGGTTTTAATAAAGGAGAAACGTTTTTGTTAAAACCAGACTATAACCTGTACAGTGCTCAACGGTCCACAACGACGCTTCACTCCACATGCAAGGCTCAACATTCTAGGTGACATGATCTGTGTATATATTGCCTACTTGTTAGTTACATAGTACATTGCTCATGGTATGCTTGGTTAGTATAACTACTGTTGCTTGAATACGTGTGTACTTGCTCACTTCTGTCATCGCATTTTCGCGAACCCCTCTCACACACGTTCCTCTTGTTATGAAGATCATGTCTGGACGCGTTAACCTGACACAAGCCCAGTTGACGGCTCTGATTAACGAACGAGTTGCTGCGGCACTTGCAGCTGCACACGCAGGAGGTATACCCTGCAGTCCAAACTCATTCTAGGATCTTTAGAATCCTACTCTCGTGAACCAACCTTTGTGTTAAACTCTGTCTTTCTTTCGCCCACAATAGGTCAGCATGCTCAGCCACCCGTGTGCACTTTTAAAACTTTCATGGACTGCCGACCAACTACTTTTAGCGGCACTGAAGGAGCCGTAGGCCTCCTCCACTAGTTTGAGAAGCTCGAGTCAGTTTTCGAAATGTGTGAATGCCCCGAGGCGCGCAGGGTGAAGTATGCTACCGGTACTCTCGAGGGTTTAGCCCTCACATGGTGGAACGCTCAGGTTCAAATGCTGGGGTTGGTTGCTGCTAACGCCACCCCATGGGAAACTTTTAAGGAAATGATCAAGGAAGAATACTGCAGTCGTGATGACATTCATAAGCTGGAAGTTGAGTTCTTCAACCTCAAGATGATGGGGTCAGAAATTGTGGCGTACACTAAGAGATCGAATGAGCTTGCCTTACTGTGTCCTACTATGGTAGATCCTCCGTTTAAGCGAATTGAACTTTTTCTCAAAGGCTTGGTGCCAGAGATCCAAAGTCATGTGACTTCAGCAAACCTCACAACTATCCAGCAGGTTGTTCAGTTGGCTCACCGTCTTACTGACCAAGCGGTGGAGCAGAACAAGTTGCCAAAGCTCATAGGTGCGGCAACTACTTCAGGTACTCTTAGCGACAACAAACGGAAATGGGATGGAGCTTCAAGTAAGGGTTCGACTTCTGTTCAGTCCCAGTCTCAGCAGAGAAAGACTGATGACTACAAGAGCCCTAGTCAGTAATCATCTGGTGGTCAAAGTCATGGTGGGTACAAAGGGAATCACCCCAAATGCAATCGCTGCAGCCTGCACCACAGCGGGCCATGTACCAGGGGCAACTGTCATCGGTGCAACAAGCCAGGTCACGCTGCAAAGGATTGCAGGAGCTTATACCCCGCCAATCAGAATCGTCAACAAGCTCAACAGAACCAGCGCCAGCAGCAGCAGCAAGGTGATAACAAAGGGTGCTTTCAGTGTGGAGCTGAAGGCCACTTCAAGAGAGACTGTCCTCAACTGAACAGGAACCAGAACAACAACAACAATAACAACAATCAGGGGAATGGTAACAATGGGAACAACAACAATGGAGCCAGGGGGCGGGCGTTCGTGATTGGCCAAGGTGAAGCAAGGAATGACCCAATGTTGTAGCGGGTAAGTTCCTTCTCGACGACTTTTATGTTACAGTCTTATTTGATTCGGGTGCCGATACTAGCTACATGTCACTAGAAGTTAGTCAAATGCTTAAGCGTATTCCAACACCTTTGAACAACAAGCACACTGTAGAGCTAGCAAATGGTAAGAGTTTAGAGGCCACACACGTAGTCAAGGGTTGTAAACTTGTTCTCGCTAACCAGACCTTCTCTATCGACCTCATTCCTATCGTTTTGGGTAGTTTCGACGTTGTCATTGGGATGGATTGGTTATCCCAACACCGAGCAGAGATTCTTTGCAACGAGAAGGTTGTTCGCATTCCGGGTTCCGGTAGTGAACCTCTCATGATTCGTGGCGATAAGAGGAGTGCCGTTGAGAACGTCATCTCTCTCCTTAAGGCCCAAAAGTGCTTGCGAAAGGGCCACGCTGCCATTTTGGCTCTTGTTACTGACACCTCGGAGAAAGAGAAAAAGCTAGAAGATTTTCCAGTTGTACGCGACTATCCGGAGGTATTTCCTGAGGAATTACCTGGTCTTCCGCCTCATCGCCAAGTCGAGTTTCAGATCGAACTAGCTCCTGGGGCTGCGCCTATAGCTCGTGCACCTTATCGTTTAGCTCCATCAGAGTTGGAAGAACTCTCTACGCAACTACAAGAACTCTTGGATAAGGGTTTCATTCGTCCTAGCTCATCACCCTGGGGAGCTCCAGTACTATTTGTGAAGAAGAAGGACGGTACCTTCAGAATGTGCATTGACTACCGGGAACTCAACAAGGTGACGGTGAAGAACCGTTATCCTCTACCGCGTATTGACGACTTGTTCGACCAGCTGCAAGGGTCGAGCTACTATTCGAAGATTGATTTGAGATCGGGATACCACCAGCTGAGAGTCCGAGAAGAGGATGTCTCTAAAACAGCCTTTAGAACTCGCTACGGGCACTATGAGTTTTTGGTCATGCCTTTTGGGCTGACAAACGCACCTGCGATCTTCATGGACTTGATGAATCGGGTGTGCAAGCCTTACCTGGACAAGTTCGTTATAGTCTTCATCGATGACATCCTGATCTATTCCAAGAGTCAGGAGGAACACGAGCAGCATCTACGACTTATTTTGGAACTTCTTCGAACGGAACAACTCTACGCCAAGTTTTCAAAATGTAACTTCTGGCTTCGTGAAGTCCATTTCTTAGGCCACGTGGTGAACAAAGACGGGATTCACGTTGATCCATCTAAGGTAGACTCTATTAAGAACTGGCCTGCACCTCGTACACCAAAGGAAATTCGCCAATTCTTGGGTTTGGCAGGTTACTACAGGAGGTTCATTAAGGATTTTTCCAAGATTGCACAGCCTCTCACCTCACTAACGCAGAAAGGCGTCGCTTATCGATGGGGAAATGCACAGGAGTTAGCATTCCAGCATTTAAAGGATAGACTTTGCAGTGCACCTATCCTTTCCTTGCCCGAGGGCACAGACGATTTTGTGGTTTACTGTGACGCATCAATTCAGGGTCTTGGTTGTGTGTTGATGCAACGAGATAAAGTTATAGCCTACGCCTCACGCCAACTCAAAGTTCACGAGAAGAACTACACTACACACGATTTAGAGCTGGGAGCTGTTGTTTTCGCACTTAAGTTATGGCGACATTACCTGTATGGTACCAAGTGCGCCATCTACACCGACCACAGGAGCCTCGAGCATATCTTCAAGCAGAAGGAACTGAATATGCGGAAACGACGATGGGTCGAGCTACTGAATGACTACGAGTGCTCGATCAGGTATCACCCGGGCAAGGCCAATGTTGTGGCCGACGCCCTCAGTCGAAAGGACACCGTGCCTAAGCGCGTGCGAGCTTTACAACTCACTATACATTCTAGCCTCCCTTCCCAAATACGAGCCGCTCAGATAGAGGCATTGAAACCGGAAAACGTCAGGGCTGAAGCCCTACGCGGCTCAAGGCAACGCATGGAACAGAAGGAAGACGGTGCTTACTACGTAACGGGGCGCATTTGGGTCCCACTCTATGGCAACCTACGAGAGCTTGTGATGGACGAGGCACACAAGTCTCGCTACTCGGTACACCCTGGTTCGAATAAGATGTACCACGATATCAAAACTACGTATTGGTGGCCTAGCATGAAGGCCCACATAGCAACCTACGTCAGCAAGTGTTTGACTTGTGCGAGAGTCAAGTCGGAATATCAGAAACCTTCATTCCTACTCCAACAACCAGAGATACCACAATGGAAATGGGAGCAAATTTCCATGGATTTTGTTACCGGCCTACCTAGATCTCAACAGGGTAACGATACCATTTGGGTGATCGTGGACCGACTCACAAAGTCCGCACACTTCTTGGCTATCAAGGAGACGGATAAATTCTCCACTCTTGCAGAAATATATCTCAAGGAAGTTGTTTCGAGGCACGGGGTGCCCACCTCCATTATCTCGGATCGAGATGCACGTTTCACTTCAGAACTGTGGCAAGCGATGCACAAATCCTTTGGCTCACGTTTAGATATGAGCACAGCGTATCACCCTCAGACGGACGGGCAGTCCGAGCGCACTATTCAAACCTTAGAAGACATGCTTCGTGCATGTGTAATCGACTTTGGCAACAGCTGGGAAAAGCATCTGCCACTTGTGGAATTTTCGTACAACACCAGCTACCACACCAGCATTAAAGCTGCTCCGTTTGAGGCATTGTACGGACGTAAATGCCGGTCACCTCTTTGTTGGGCAGAGGTGGGGGATAGTCGGATCACTGGTCCAGAACATGTGGTAGACACAACCGAGCGAATTGCTCAAATTCGACAACGCATGGCGGCAGCTCGTGACCGTCAGAAAGTCTACGCCGATAAGGGCAGGAAACCGCTTGAGCTCCAGGTTGGGGAGCGGGTACTACTCAAAGTTTCACCCTGGAAGGGTGTGGTTCGTTTTGGTAAACGAGGCAAACTTAACCCACGATACGTTGGACCTTTCGAAATCATTGAGAAAATAGGCAGGGTGGCCTACAGACTGAACTTACCAGTAGAACTCGGTGCAGTTCACAACGTTTTTCACGTGTCGAATCTGAAGAAGTGTCTGTCAGATGAGACCCACGTAGTCCCTCTGAAGGAACTCACTATCGACGAGCAGTTACGATTCGTCGAGGAACCAGTTGAAATCACGGACCGGGATGTTAAGGTCCTCAAGAGCACTAGAATACCTCTCGTTCGAGTTCGTTGGAACTCACGTCGCGGCCCAGAGTTCACCTGGGAACGCGAAGATCAGATGAAACAAAAGTATCCCCAACTGTTCGCAAACAGTACAACCACTACTGAGGCTGAAGCTACGGAATTTCGGGACGAAATTCCAGATCAACGGGGGGTGGATGTGACACCCAAGGAAAACCAGGAAAACCATACAACTTAACTAGCTTCCTCAGTGAGTGCTTACCAAATTTCGGGACGAAATTTCTTTCAACTTGGGGATGATGTGACAACTCGAAATTTAGAACCTTTCGTTGTATCTTGGTGTAACTTGCTTGAACGTCATGTGATTAGTTAACTTGTTGCGAGTCGAGAACCTCTAGTCTCGACTCGAGACCACCCATTATCAGCACACAAACACAACAACTCGAGACCATGGTTGCGGGTCCGATTGCGACTCGAGATCAGTGTGTGCATGACCCGAGACCTCTTCAGTTGCGACTCGAGAACTTGTACACTACAACTCGAGACCGCACAGTCTCGACTAGAGACCGCACAGTCTCGACTCGAGACCACTTGATCATGTATGGACTTGCACAACTACGGGCCTGAGTATTTGGGCCTAATGCATGGACCTTATAGGTTACTGATTGAACATGAATATTGTTGGACTGCCATGAATGATACTTGCGTGCAATGTGCTAGCATACGTGTAGAAACATACGTGCACAACCTAAATACGAACCTGACTTGTATGGTACAACTATGTTAGGGCGTGATTGACCACTAGCATCTAGACTTGACTTTCTGTGTATCTGCCGAGCAAACCAAGGTGAGTTCACATCCTCTACAAAGCATGGGATTCCCTGGGTTGGGAATGGGGTTAAGGAACGTGGATTCCTCGTCCTCCTTGGGTAGGACAGTATTGGTTCAGGAATGTAATTCCTCGTCCTCACGGACAGATAACTCGTACTAGACCAAAACTCTATCACGAAGTCCCTCCTTTTTATATCGAATTAATCGCCGGGCCAATGGCGAGCGGGTCATTAGTTAGATAGCGCTATTTAGGTCTGACAAACCTCACACCGTGCCGCAGAGGACGGGCGTGAACTAATGGATCTGGGGCACGTCAATGATGATAGACTTTGACAGTTTCAAGGCACATAAACATGACTACAGCCAGCAGTCGATATGGTAACGAGTCTAGTGTATACATGACGGGTGGTCTGTAGGACAACCCTTAAATGAGCTAAGTACGTGCATATCCCATATTTTACACGGTTTTGTATTGTGAATGTGATAACTACGAGTTCTTGTGGTTTTACAGGTTAACCGTCTAAATCGGTTAAGTTAGAGTGCGTGTTGATGAAGTGGAATGACCGTGGGTGATGACCGAGAGATATTACATCGTTCGGGAGTCGTTTGGGTCAAAGAGATAGCCAAAAAGTGATCAGCATGTATTGGGCCATCAATATTGAGGGACTTTGGAAAGAGTGAATTAATAAAACATCACAATTTGAAGTGGAGGCACTAAAGTCAAGATATAATAATATCAATCATCATCACAGCAGACTTCGAAAAGGAAAGAAAGGGGGTGGCGGTTAACAAAGGAGAAAGAAACAATATCATCACATGACGTGAATCCTTAAATTTAATCATCATTCTCATTGGCAGCCACTCACGTGATTTACATCACAAGCACTTGAGGTTTGAGTCAACAATTAATCATTTATCATCTTAACATCACTCATCATCATATCATCTCATGCAAAACAAAAGGAGTGAACAAAAGTCAACATCATCAGCAACTTTGAGGTTTTGGTTTTCGATGAAGAAACAAACATCATCATCACTTCATTTGTTGGCAGCCATAGACTTGAGTGGAGGTATTAAATGGTTTTTCTTAAAACCCAAAGGGAAGTCACATGCACGTGAAGGGGAGCCACAAAAAGACTTGAGGGTTTGGTGTCAACAACATCACATCATCCTTCATCATCACATGCATGTTGGTGCATGTTTGTGACAACAGCTTAGATTTGGTCTTTGGATATCTTGTAATTAGTTAAACGATAAACAGTTAGCGGGTTTAGCTTTGTAATAGTTAGTTGTAATGTTTGGGCTAACCAAAACCCATATTGGGTGATGGAGGCGAATTGGGCCTGTCCAATTCGCAGTCCATGATGTTTAACCTTGGCCCAAGTAGTAACCTTGTGTTATAGAAACAAGGTTAGGCTTTAGGGTTTAGGTTAATCAGCCAGAACATTGTGTGAGAGTAATTTCGTGAGAGTTGAGAGACTTGGACGAAATTGAGTGTTGGTTAGGGTTTGATTGATTGTAAAACGTTTGTTTGGATAATCAATAGAAACCCTGGTTGAAAGTGTCTTGCTGTTTTCTGTTTCTACTTGTTTCTGTGATATTCTGATCAAGAGGATTCCGCACTCTTGATTGGAAAGACAATTCTGTGAAAGATCCATACGAATAGGGGACCTACAATTGGTATCAGAGCAATAGGCTCTTGAAGGCTCGGTTCAGAATTGTGCTTGGAGAAACAGGAAGAAATTTTCGAAATTTTGAAAACCTGAAAAATTAGGGTTTTGAAATTTTCGAAATTTTTGATATAATTTTTCGAATTTTGTTGGCTGTTTTGATCTTCTGTTTGTTTGTTTGGTGTTTTGCAGGATTTCTGGAAAGTTTTGGTTGATTCAGGAAGAGTTTCTGGAAGAGTTTTTGGCTGAATTTCTTGAAGATTCAAAAACTGTTTTCGTGTTCTTCATTAAGTTCATCAGAAATTTGTCAAAAGTTTGCTGATTTGCTTGTTCGATTTTGCAGGAAATTGATACGAAATCTGCAGAAATCTGAGAAGATTAAGTTTCCAAAGATACTGGGTAGCGAAATTAACTGTACTGGCGAATTTGGCTGCTCTGCGAATTTAACCAGCAAACTTACCGGCGACGTTAAATCCAAAGGCGACTTTGGTAACCGTGTGATTGTCCACAGCGAAATTATCACGGTTTCGGCGACGTTAACAGTCGTCGTAATAGCGAATTTAAGCAGCGATTTTGGAGGCGAAATTATTAGTGAAGTTGGCAGCGAAATTGATCTTTAAGCGAATTAAACCAGCGAATTTGGACAAATAAACTGACCAGCGAAATTAATCACTGATCCAGCGAAATTACCAGCAAATTTAAAACCAGCAAATTTAAAAAAAAAAAAGGTGGAATTTCAGTTGGCAAGCGTAAGAAAAATTTCAGTGTTTTGCAAATAGAAATTGATCCGTAGCTCGTTAGACAGAACTGTTTGGACCGTTGAATTCCTTGGATTCGTCTTTTCGAGACGATTCTAACGGTGTAATTTGGTAACCACTGTTTTCGGAAAAATATTGTACGGTTTTATCAGTCTGTTACGTTAAAAATGTCGAACATGTCTAGTTTGAATGAGCTGTTGAGAATGGAGCATGAGGTTGGCACTACCAACAAACCACCTAAGATGATGAAGGTGGAGAACTATTTGACATGGAAGGATCGTTTTCAATCGTTCATTGAATATCAGGATACTCGCATGTGGATATGCATTGAAGAAGGGTACATAGACCCAACACATGATTTTGAAGGCAGACCTCGCAAAACTGCCTATGTGAACATGGACGATGCTGAGAAAAAGATGTATGAGGCTGAAAAGAGAGCCTTGGCTGCAATTAAAATGTCCTTACCTGATAGCATCAAGCATACTTTCAGGAGGTACACAAATTCCAAGGATATGTGGGATGCATTGGAAAAGAGATATGCGGGAAATGCAGATGTCAAGAAAAACAAAGTTGATCTACTGAAGAAGCAGTTTGCTGTTTTCAAGTTCATGAAACATGAGTCACTTGAGGACATCATCACTCGCTACTATCATCTGATGTCAGAAATGGAAAATTATGATATCGATTGCTATACTGACGTAGAGAAGAATGACAAGCTGCTCGATGCCTTACCTACTAAGTGGGATATCTACACTCTCATGATTAAGGGAGAGGCAGATTATGAGACAAAGGAGCTGGAAGAAGTAGTTGGCAAGCTGAGAGCTTATGAGCTCAGTATGAAGAAGAAAGATACTGGATATGATCAGGTTCAAGATCCAACGATTTACAATGGGCTTGCATCTTCTTCATCACACAACGCTTCTAGCGACTCTGCTACTGCTTTTCTTTCGTGTGAGAATGAGCAGGTCACAGTGAATGAGGATGGTGATGTGTGTTTTGTAGCTGCTTCAGGAGGATCAACAGGAGCCAAGAAAACATCAGCTTCTAAGCAGAGTAGTGGTGTTAAGTCAATGCCAATGAGTGTGAAGTCTGCTGAAGAGCATCTTGCTCTACTTGCTTCATTTGTTGCTTCATATGAAAACTACATTCAGGGGAAGATATCTGATCCTGCCACTTTGGATGAAGATTATGATCAGATTGACCCTGATGATCTTGAAGATATGGATTTGCAGTGGCAAATGGCCATGATTACCAGAAGAGTGAAGAGATTTATGAACCGAACAGGCAGGAAGTTTATAGGAAAGACGGTTGGTTTCGACAAGACCAAAGTGAGGTGCTTTAACTGTCAAAGTTATGGACATTTTGCTAGGGAATGTCAAAAACAAAAGCAGGAGACTTCGAGTCAGAGTTCAAACAATAGGAATGCATCAAACAACTCTAACTCAAGAGCGCTGATCTCTACTGCTAGAGAAGGTTCATATGACTGGAGTATTCACTTGGAAAAAGATGACAATGTCACACAGGCATTCATGGCAGAGATAACTCCAGTTGATGATGGTGAAGCTACTGTGGGAGATGCTGAAGTAAAAGTGGATGCTGAGGCTGAGGTGAAGATAGAGAATAAAGTTGATGAAAAGAAGGCTGATCAGACAAAAGATGCTGAAGAGGATAAGCAAAAGTCTGTCCATGAAAAGGAAGCTGAAGAGAAGGAAGCTGAATACAACAGAGTGAAAGCTCAGCTTGCAGCCCTCATGGCCAACCTTGATAAACAAACAGGAGAGGTAAAGTCTAATTCTGTGTGTTTAAAATGTCGTGAACTACAGGGTGAAGTTGACAGGTTGTCCACACAAAACCAAAGTCTGGTGGGCGAGATGTCTACCATAAAAGAAGCAAACTTTTTTGCTAAAAGAAACGAATCGTCATACTTGAAGAAAATAAAAGGTTATGAAACTAAAATTGAAGCTGTAACCTGTAAACTAAATGAAAAACTTCAAGTCATAAACTTAGCTCATGACATGATGGCTGAGAAAACAAAAGAGATTTCTGATAAATGCAAAGAGTTGTCAGATGCACAACTAAGAATTGTTGAACTTGAAAAGAAATTAGGTCAATTCAGGGACTCTACTTTTGTTATGAAACACATGATGGGTGGCTTGAAGAAAAGTAATGACAAAACCAGTGTGGGATTTCATGGTTTCAATGAAGTTCCACCTCCTGTTAGTCATGACTATTCTTTCTTGCCTAATGAAGATGAGCTCATGGACTTTGGGTCAACATTGCCAAGTAGTTGCACGTCACGTCATGGAAATGTGTTTGAGAATGCTGATGCTAAGAAGGATAATAACAGCAAACCTGTTTTGAAAAAGAACACATCACATCCTAAAAATAACAATCCAACTTTTGTTAAAAAGGTTAATTTTGTTCAAGGAAGTGACATGAAAAACGAAACAACTGTTATTGAAAATGAATCTAATATAGAGTTTGCTAAAAACAAGAACATAGAAAATTTTGAAACTAAGCAAACTGAACCAAATCCTTCTAAGGCATCATCAGAAGAAAAACCCGAATCTAGTTCAAAGGCTTCAGAAAAGAAGTCTTCGAATAAGAGATCGTGCTTCAAATGTCACACCAAGGGACATGTAGCTAGCTGCTGTCCTAACAAAAAGAGTGAAGCACAAGTGAGTGAGAGGAAGAGAGAGAAGTCACCAGAGAATAGTGGTGATAAACAGGAGAAAGTTGCAAATTCTCCAAAGAAATCTGCAGCTAAGCAACCAGAGAATGTTGCTGTTGGTGAAGATAAGGCTGAAAAAGGAACTCCACAAGTTCCTCGTTTTCAAAGAAATCAACCAAGATTTCAGCCTAGATCTCCACCAGGCAGATTTGAGAGACCTAGAAGCAGTTCACCAAGAATGAACAATTATAATGCTAATAATTTCAGAAGTCAAGGTCAATATCAAAATCGATACCAAAATAATGGTGGTCGAACTTTTTATAACAATGGCTTTAGAAATTACAACAATAATGCTTCTTGGAATCAAAATTCAAGATTCCCAAATCAAAATTTCCAAAGGTCAAATAGTCCAAATACGTATAGGAACCCTCAGGACCAAAGACCTAGTGGAAATCAAAATCAAATTCCATCAACAGGTCTGAGATCCAAGACTCCAGTTAGGAGTAATGGATATTGGATGGATGTTCCAGTAGTTGGTGAATTTGGACGACCCAAGACCATTAAGGCTTGGGTCCCCCAATCTAACTAATTTCTTGGTTGGTGTGTGCAGGAGCTGCTAAGGAGGATTATCAACCTATGGTATGTTGATAGTGGCTGCTCCAGGCACATGACGGGGGATGTGAGATTGTTGACTGAATTTGAAGATTATGATGGTGGAAAGGTGAATTTTGCGGGTGCTAAAGGTGGTAGAATTACAGGACGGGGAAAGGTGACCAATGGGAAGATCACACTGGACAAAGTGAATTATGTGGAGCAGCTTAAACACAATCTGATGAGCGTGTCACAAGTCTGCGACAAGGGTCACTCGGTCCATTTTACCAAGAATGAGGCATTAGTGTTGAAACCAGGTTTGAAGATTCCGGATGATTGGATAGTGATGCGAGCGCCAAGGAGAAATGACACTTATGTCATGGACATGGGTGCTAAGGATCCAACTGCAGTAGTGGCGTGTTTACTATCAAAAGCATCTGAAGCTGAATCGATGTTGTGGCACAGACGCATGGCCCATATTCACTATCGAAAAATGAATTACCTTGTTAAAAATGAGCTAGTGAAAGGGGTTCCAATGCAGAGGTTTCAAGTGGAAGATAAATGTCTTCCATGTCAAAAGGGAAAACAACATAAGAAACCTCACAAATCTAAAACAGTAAATTCCATAGATGCCCCTTATGAATTACTTCACATGGATTTATTCGGTCCAGTGAACGTGAGGAGCATAGGTGGAAAGTACTATTGTTTAGTTGTCACTGATGATTACTCACGTTATTCATGGGTTTTCTTTTTAGGTACAAAAGATGAGACGGCGGAGATGCTGATAGATCTTTTTACGAAATTGGAAAACGTCCATGATGCAAGGATAAAGAGGATAAGGAGTGATAATGGCACGGAGTTCAAGAATCGAGTTCTGGATCTCTACTGTCTTCGAAAAGGAATTGAACATCAATATTCTGCTCCTTATACACCTCAACAAAATGGAGTTGCTGAGAGGAAAAACAGGACGTTGATTGAAGCCGCTAGGACGATGCTTTCAGATTCAAAGCTACCAGTTCTTTTCTGGGGAGAAGCTGTGAATACAGCTTGCTACGTCCTAAACAAAGTTTTGACTGTTAAACGTTTTAACAAAACATGTCATGAATTAATGTTTAACAAAAAGCCAAACTTGGAAGGCTTTGAACCATTTGGATTACCCTGCACCATTGTGCGTAATAAAGATAAACAAAAATTCGGTGAGGTGGCTGATGATGGCTACTTTCTAGGTTACGTGCCTGGCACACCGAATAAAAGGGTTTTTAATCTAAAAACTGGTAAAATTGAGGTTGTGTTTAATGTGGAAATTACTTCATACAAACCTCAACAATCAACGAGTGGTCCTGCTATATTATATGATTATGAAAGCACTTTTAAATCATTTAATATTCCTGAGTTTCCAAATGCAGATGATTCTCAGTTGATTCAGACAATGATTGGTGGAGACGATGAAGGCGAGTTCATGCCTAGATCGAATGTTGATATGACAGATGCTGCGGAAACTTCCCATGGTGCTGCTGATCCTGATTCGAGTGATAGTGACTCTGAACCCATTGAGGGGGAGGATTTCATTAATCCATTTGCAGATCAGAACATTCAAGGGGAGGTTGGATCAAACCTGGGTGATAATTTAGAAGTGGATACTGTTGCTTCTACACGAGCAAATAGAGATCATCCAGTTGACATGATACTTGGGGATCCTAATGCAGGTGTTCAGACGAGAAGAAGCATAGCAGCGAATTCTGGTTTATTTGTGTCGATTGAGAAGACTGGGATTGTGAATGAGTGCCTGTATAGCTGTTTTATTTCCCAAGAGGAGCCGAAGAACATTCATATGGCTCTTAAAGACAATTCATGGGTTGAAGCTATGCAAGAGGAATTGGCCCAGTTTGCAAAGTTGAAGGTTTGGGAGTTGGTTGACCTTCCTAAAGGTGAGAGAGAGATAGGCACTAAATGGGTGTTTAAGTGCAAGAAGGATGACAGAGGTATAGTGACGCGAAACAAGGCTCGATTGGTGGTAAAAGGTTTCAATCAGCAAGAAGGGATTGATTACAATGAAGTGTTTGCACCAGTGGCAAGGTTGGAGGCAATTCGTTTGTTTCTAGCTTTCGCAACATTCAAGGGCTTCAAAGTTTACCAACTAGACGTGAAGAGTGCATTTCTTTACGGGAAAGTCCAAGAAGTGGTGTATGTCTCACAACCAGATGGGTTCGTTGATCCAGATTATCCAGATCGAGTGTACAAACTTGATAAGGCTTTGTATGGGTTACATCAAGCTCCCAGGGCGTGGTACGAGACACTGTCTACACATCTGATCAAGAATGGTTTCGAAAGAGGTCAGATTGACAGTACACTGTTCATCAAGAGGAAGAAGGAAGATTTTCTGCTGGTACAGGTGTACGTGGATGACATCATCTTTGGGTCATCAGATGAGAGCATGTGTAAAGAGTTTGAGCAGGTGATGAAGAGCAAGTTCGAAATGAGCGCTATGGGTGAGCTGTCTTACTTTCTGGGGTTACAAGTTGAACAGAAGGAGGATGGGATGTTTATTCATCAAACAAAGTATGTGTATGACATTTTGAGTCGGTTCAAAATGAATGATTGCTCTACTTTCAACACACCCATATGTGAAAACCACAATCTTGGCCCAGATCACGAAAGTACTGAAGACGTTGATCCTACTCAATACAGGGCAATGATTGGTTCTCTAATGTACTTGACTGCTTCAAGACCCGACATCATGTTTGGAGTATGCTTGTGTGCTAGATATCAGGCTAATCCAAAAGAGTCACACATGAAAGCAGTGAAGCGTATTCTTCGTTACTTGAAGGGGAAACCTAAACTTGGGTTGTGGTATCCAGCTGATAGTGATCTGATTTTTGTCGCTTACACTGACTCAGACTTTGGAGGATGCAAGTCGAACAGAAAGTCTACAACAGGTGGTTGTCAGTTCTTAGGAGGCAGGATCGTGTCTTGGCAATGCAAGAAGCAATCCTGTGTGTCTACATCTACGTGTGAAGCTGAATATATTGCTGCGGGTAGCTGCTGCTCTCAGGTTCTCTGGATACAACATCAGATGCGCGATTACGGTTTGGATTTCACTCGTACTCCTATTATGATAGACAATAATGCCACGATTTCAATAACTAATAATCCCGTGAAACACAGTCGCACAAAACATATTGACATACGTCATCATTTTATACGGGATTGTGCTGAAAAGAGATTAATTGAATTACATCGAGTCGACACCGAAGATAACCTGGCAGATCTTTATACTAAAGCTTTTGACAGGGCTCGCTTTGAACATTTAGTCGAACTCAACGGGATGAGGAATCCTGAATAACTGGTTTTTCATAAGAATTTTTGTAAATAGTTTACTGTTTTTCTTAAAAAACAAAAATAAAAAAAATTTGAAAAATCAAAAACATAAAAAAAATTGGAAAATCAAAAATGAGTTTTCACTGTGTGAAAAAGAAGAAATGATAGTACATTGGCAAGTTAGACTGTCACACTCAAACTGAATTAAATTGCTTAAGTGTGATAGCAGCTTCATCATATGATGTACCAGTAGGCAAAAAGCATGAAATAATCAACTTACCAATGTGATATAAACCTAAATGAACTGTGTATGAGTGGGTAACACATCAGTGGTGTATGGTTTAATGACCTTAAATCTTGCGTTGATAGATTGCCAAAATCTGAAGTTTTGGGTCTTTATACTGTTATTTCATCTGGGGATATCAGGGGTGTCCTTCTGCTGCATCCAGATACATGCTGACCTAGGCACACCCAGGATATCTTAAAAGAGCAAAAAAATGCCAAAACCTTGAAAATGGAGAAGCTCTCAAAGAGAGTCATTCAAAAAGTGCAAAACGCACAAATCGTACCAAAAATGGTATTTGTCTTAGCCCTCGTTAGATATTTTGGTCTCTCTGCTGTACGAAAGTACTGACCTGTTCACCAAGTATCTAAACGTTGAAAAATAAAACGGATGAATTCAGTATACTCACCTACTACGATGAATCTTTGTGCATACCTTGATCGCGGGGGTATATCCTGAAGTGGGACACACTAGTATATCGGAAATAATATTACCTTAACGTATCATACGGTAATGGTACTTGAAATGTTCATGCATTTTGTTTAAGAGGACGAATATACTGGTAATCGTCTTGGACTGCTTTTCACGAAAAATTAAATAAAGAATTATCTAATAGTGTGAAACAGTTTGGTTGTGCTGATATGATCTTCTTACCAGTGATTCTCACAAAAAAAGAGTGTTTATTACTTTTGTTATTTACTTGCTTTCAGAAAAATATAAAAATCCAAAAATAGTGTCTTTTTCTGTTTAAAATTCTTAACGTACGAAAAACTGTTATTCTTGGATGAATTGTTACTGATAGGGGGAGACGGTGTTAGAAAGTGAGTTCAAAATTTTAAATCATGCGGGTTATATAGTGTGTGCTTAAAAAGTTTTGCGTGTTGGTGATAAATTGGAAAATGCTTAATCTGTTATACAGTTTGACAAATCTCTTGAATAATAATAATTTGTTTAACTTATGTTGAAAAATTCTTATGGTTTCTCGAGATGTTTGTTTTATAGTAAACAGATTGAAGCAGTATGTTGCTGAGAAGTTGCTGTGTTGCTGAGAAGTTGAAGTGATGAGTTGCTGTGAAGATGAGAGTTTGATTGGATGCATGGTAGAACCTCCTTTCTACATTGCAGACAAAGTTGAAGAGATTGAAGAGTGCTATACAAATGCTGAACTGGAGTTTACTCAAACGCTAAAGTTTTTGAAGATTTGGTGATTGGATGCATCAGCTTAGGGGGAGTCTGTTGCTGACAGAAGCTGTTGAAGCTGAAGCTATCCAAAGACCAAAGACAGTGCAAGAATACATGAAGATTGCAAGAAGACTGAAGACAAAGTTATTTTATGAAGCTATTGTCAAGGGGGAGTTTGTTGGTGCATGTTTGTGACAACAGCTTAGATTTGGTCTTTGGATATCTTGTAATTAGTTAAACGATAAACAGTTTGCGGGTTAAGCTTTGTAATAGTTAGTTGTAATGTTTGGGCTAACCAAAACCCATATTGGGTGATGGAGGCGAATTGGGCCTGTCCAATTCGCAGTCCATGATGTTTAACCTTGGCCCAAGTAGTAACCTTGTGTTATAGAAACAAGGTTAGGCTTTAGGGTTTAGGTTAATCAGCCAGAACATTGTGTGAGAGTAATTTCGTGAGAGTTGAGAGACTTGGACGAAATTGAGTGTTGGTTAGGGTTTGATTGATTGTAAAACGTTTGTTTGGATAATCAATAGAAACCCTGGTTGAAAGTGTCTTGCTGTTTTCTGTTTCTACTTGTTTCTGTGATATTCTGATCAAGAGGATTCCGCACTCTTGATTGGAAAGACAATTCTGTGAAAGATCCATACGAATAGGGGACCTACAATGCACTTCTAGGATGGTTATTAAAAGTCAACAACAACATCATCACTTCATAGGAGTTGGTTGGCAGCTTTCATTCAAGGGGGGTCACACAAAAAAAAATCACATCACAATACACATATATACGCGGACATGTGGGCTGGAGACATTGGGCCGCACATGAGCACATGGGCTGACTTGAGAGAATCAATTACATCATCATTGGGCTTGGACTTGATTGATGACAGAAGTGGGCACGAGACTTTTTGGGTTTTTTCTTTGGAAGCCGTGAGTCAGGTTTTGGGAGAAGAGAAGAATAACAGAATGCTCATTAACATCTTGGCTTCAACATTAAAGAAACATCACGTGAGATAGGCACATGTGGGCTTGAACGTGATTGGATGGCACATTTGATGGGCTTATCTGGATCATCATCGACTTTGGGGGTGTCACATGATCATTGTGGGGTTCAAAGATGTTTTTGGTGGCACATGCAAGACTTTTATGTGCAGGGAATTAAATATACACACATACAAGTGGAGCCGACATATAGGGTTTATATTATTTTTTTAATAATCACAATAGTCAACAACAACATTAAACTTCACACTTGGGTCGAGAGATGGACAGGACGCCACATGTTGGCTACGACTAGAGAGCTTTTGTAACTCCTACATTTAATTGTCTTTTGATGGGTTTTTATGAGGACTAATCATCTCATTTTCGGTTACAACCGGCTGGGGAACTCGAGATTGGAGAGCTTGTTGGAGACTTTTTGGTATGAAGAACAATATCGAATCATTAGTTTTTATGTTTTTGATTCCCTTGAACATTGAAATTATTATCATGATGTTGATTCGAGCCATGTGTGGCTAAACACTTTATGATCGTCCTAGATTAAAGGTTTGCTTGAGACATTTTGTATTTGATTTCCTAATTTCTAGAATAGCAATCCTTATCTTTATGGTTGGTTTGTTATGGTGTGTGATTGTTTGTTAGTAACTTGTTAATTCTTATGTTAATCTAGTTTGAAACCATACGTTCTTGGTGCCGTTGGCAATCGAGATATCATGGGTAGAATTAGGATTGGGTAAGGGTTGATTGATCATCGGGTAACAACCTCACGTTCTAGGAATCTGAGTACTTCGTTCCCTTTCAACACTGCAAGTAATCACGCATGAGCTATGTCTATGTAGTTCTTTCTAGTGGAATGATAATATGAATGTCGAAACAAACCGGAAATCTAGGATGGTCATTTGTCTCTAATTTGCTTACAACCAAACTTTTCTCTTGCAATTTACTTAGTTTAATTTAGTCTAAAAACAATTCACTCACATAAACTCTTGAATTTTATTTCTCTTGCAATTAGATTAATTTAGTTAAAATTAGATAAAATTTCAAAATAACACATATTCCACAAACTCCCTGTGTTCGATACCCACTTGCCACTATCTATATAGTTGTTTTTGGGATTAAATTTGCGTGACCCACGACAATCACGTCAATACATGGGGTAGCCCCCACGGCCGAAATGCCAGATAACTAACACGGGGTAGCCCCCACGGCTGGATTGCCAGAATAACCGGGAATAAACAAGTCACGTTTTTAACTATGGGGTAACCCCCACGGCAGGATGCCAGATAAAGGAAACCGTTTTCGAAACAACTTAAAACGAACACCCAACCGTGAACTCACTCAACTTGTTGTTGACTCTTTACTACATGCTTTGCAGGTCAATAGGTGCTTAGCTGGAGCTTGCATGGAAGAGAGTCGTTGTGGGACATGGACGGCTGTGTGCCATGTTAAACTTTGAAACAATTAAACTTATGTTTTGATTTTAAACGTTATGCTTCCGCTTGCAACTTAAACTATGTTTTGTTTGGACACCAATTGTATTGGTTGGATTTTTATATATTACTTACATGCTTGTTCAATATGATTGGTGGCTGGATCCTGGTCAGTCACGCCTCCAAGCGGTAGTACTCCGCAGGTGGTTTTCTGGGGGTGTGACAGGTTATAGGCTCCTTCCCCAATTTGAGCCCATGTTGCTTGGCGTTGGCCTTGTGGGAGTTCACGGATACCACCCGTGCTTTCCTCATCTCCAGCATCCTCCTCAGCATATAACCCAATGATAGCCCTAAATTGTGCAATTGATATCGAGAACACATTCCCCGCACAACGAAATTCCACCCCCTCATTGTCAAACGGCTTCGCTTTTTCCTTGAAGGCAAACGTGCTATAAAACTCCATGTTATACTCGTGTACAGAGTGGAGCCTAGTGCAAAGAGCTACTCTTAGTGGACCAGTGACAAGATTGTTCAAGCGGTCGACCTGGCCTACTGCTTCTAGAGTGTCCAGGCAAACTTGTCAGGGGTTTTCCTCGGGCCTTGTTTTAATAATTTCAAACCGTGCTTGAGCAGCCCACTCATTCTTGTTGAAACTTGTAAATTTCTTGGCCATCTGAAAGAAAACACCAAAATAATTAGCACAAAACAGTAAATTTTTTAAGAAAACTGAATACGGCTAGCTGAACACGGCCCCGTGTTCACTGGACACGCCCCATGTTCGCCGGAAATCAGCTGGACACGCCCCCGTGCTCACTGAGCATTACCCCGTGCTCAGGCGCCTGTTTCCCATAAACCCAATTTTTCGACCCGGTCCCGAAAACTTGAAAATTTTTGGTTGAGTAGGGGCGGTTTTCCCCGAAAATGAAACACCAAATGTCTTTTTTCCAAAAACAAATTGTTTACCCCATCAATTTCATATTTTTCGGTTCAAAAACAAGGGTTTGCAGTTTTTGTTTGAAATCGGGCAAATCTACAAACAATTCAAGTTGATTTACTTCCTATAACATGCAACTATACTACTACTAACATATTTAAGCAAAAAATTGAGGTTTGATTCGGTTCAAGTTGAAGAACCCTAGATTTTTACCCAATTTTTGATGTTAAACTACATGCAAGTGATTAATCTAACTAATTATGATGATAGAATCATACCTTGACGTTGTCGGAAGTCGGAAAAACGTGAAAATCTGCAGAAATTTCCTATGGAACCAGAGAGTTTTCGGGGAAACGGGTCGTGTGGAAGTGAAGAAATGAATAGAAAAGGGGTTTTATCCCCATTAGTTACGCGAACACGGCCCCGTGGGCGGGTAAAAATTTTTTTTTTAAGTGCACGTGTGAGTGACCTGTTTCCCGAAACTTGGTCTTAGAAATCTTACCGATTTAGAAGCTTTCCTGTCATTCGTTACTTACAAGATATGATGTTGATGCTCAAACCTTCGTTTATTCTTCGGCCGCTTGTAGCGAGATTTCCTCCTCTTCATCCTCAATAAATCCTTGTTAAAGCTTTAGCCATTGGCCATTGACTTTGAAAGTGATTACATTCCGAGATTTAATTTCAATTGCACCGTGTGGAAAAATGTGGGTGATAGAGAAAGGTCCCGACCACCTAGACTTTAATTTTCCGGAAAATAATCGAAGTTATGAATTAAACAATAGAACTTGATCTACTACCCGAAATTCATTTAGTTTAATGTGTTTATCATGCAGATTTTTCATTCTATCCTTATAAATTTCGTAGTTAGAGTATGTGTGATTCCTTAATTCGTCTAATTCATTTAATTGACAAAATCGATTTTTACCGTCAATTTCTATGTCTAAGTTTACGTTTTTAATTGCCCAGTAGGCTTTGTGTGCTATCTCTACCGGCAAATGACAACTTTTTCCATAGACAAGATTATATGGGGTGGTACCTATTGTTGTTTTATATGCAGTTCGAAAAACCCATAAAGCGTCGTCTAATTTATCAGCTCATTCCTTTTTATTTAACCCTACGGTTTTTCAAGTATTCTTTTTAAACCTCGATTAGTCACTTCGGCTTGTCCGTTTGTTTGAGAGTGATATGCTGTTGAGACCCGGTGATAGACCCCATACCTTGTAAAAAAAAATTCAAGTTGATGGTTACAAAAAATGGGTACCTCCATCACTTATTAATGCTTTTGGAGTTCCAAAACGAGAGAATAAGCATTTCAGGAATCTTACCACAACTCTTCCATCGTTTGTTGGAAGGGCTTCGGCCTCGGCGCATTTAGACAAGTAATCTACCGCTACAAGTATATATTTGTTTCCTTTTGACGATGGGAAAGGTCCCAAAAAGTCGAGTCCCCACACATCATAAATTTCACAAACAGGAATGTCATTTTGTGGCATTTCGTTTTTGGAAGAAATATTACCTGATCTTTGGCAAGCATCACATGTCTTGATAAGACTTTGGGGGTCTTTGTAAATGGTTGGCCAATAAAATCCTGAATCAAATACCTTTCGTGCGGTACTAGCGGCACCATGATGTCCTCCATATGGACCTTCGTGACAATGGCGGAGAATTCTTCTTGCTTCACTACCATGTACGCATCGACGGATAAGTTGGTCGGCACACATTTTTAAAAGATAAGGATCTTCCCAAAAATAATGCTTTACATCGACAAAGAATTTTTTTCTTTGATGATGTGGCCATCCTTTTGCGACTATTCCACTAGCTAAGTAGTTAGCATAGTCGGCGTACCATTGCTCTTCTCGATATTCCACCATTTCTAGGGACTCCGTTGGGAATTTTTCATTGATTAGCTCGTCCCTAGTTGCCTCCAAAGCTGGATCTTCCAAGCGGGAAAGATGATCTGCAGCGGTGTTTTCTGCTTCTCTTTTGTCTTTTATTTCAATATCGAATTCTTGGAGGAGTAGAATCCATCTAATTAAATGTGGTTTAGCATCCTGTTTCTTAAAGAGATATCGAATGGCTGCATGGTCTGTATAAACTATCGTTTTAGAAAGAACAAGATAAGAACGAAATTTATCAAAAGCTAATACTACAGCTAGTAATTCTTTTTCTGTTGTTGTGTAATTTTCTTGTACATCGTTAAGTGTTTTACTAGCGTAATATATTGGGTGAAAATGCTTATCTTTTCTTTGTCCTAAGACGGCTCCAACTGCAAAGTCACTTGCATCACACATGATTTCGAAAGGTAATTTCCAATCAGGCGCTATCATGATAGGTGCATTGACTAACATTTATTTTAGTGTTAGAAATGCTTGTTTGCAATCCTTGTCAAAGATGAAAGGGGCATCTTTTTCAAGTAATTTTGTTAGAGGTCTTGAGATTTTGAAAAGTCTTTGATAAATCGCCTATAAAATCCGGCATGCCCAAGGAAACTTCTGATGGCTCTAACGGAGGATGGGGGTGGTAATCGAGAAATAGTGTCTATATTTTTGCTCGGTCAACCTCCATTCCTTCGCTTGAGATTTTGTGACCGAGTACTATTCCCTCCATTACCATGAAATGACATTTTTCCCAGTTAAGGGCGAGGTTGGTTTCCTCACATCGGGATAGAATTCGTTCAAGGTTATCGAGGCATTGGTCATATGAATCTCCAAAGATAGAAAAGTCGTCCATGAAGACTTCCATAGTTTTTTCTATCATATCATAGAAGATGGCCACCATGCAACGTTGGAAGGTTGCGGGGGCATTACATAGACCAAAAGGCATGCGTCGATAAGCAAAATTTCCGTAGGGACATATGAATGTTGTCTTTTCTTGGTCTTCGGGTGCTATCGGTATTTGAAAGTAACTTGAAAAAACATCTAAGAAACAATAAAATTTGTGATCGGATAATCTTTCTAATATTTGATCAATAGAAGGTAAAGGAAAGTGATCTTTCCTTGTTGCCTCATTTAATCGACGATAATCTATACATACTCTCCATCTTGTGACGGTTCTTGTTGGTATTAATTCATTTCTCTCGTTAGTTACCACCGTCATACCGCCTTTCTTAGGAACTACTTGAACGGGACTTACCCAAGGACTATCGGCGATTGGGTAAATGAGTCCGGCGTCAAATAATTTGATGACTTCATTTTTAACCACTTCTTGGACATTTGGATTTACTCTACGTTGTGGTTGTGTTACCGATTTATAGTCGTCATTCATTAAAATTTTGTGCGTACACATGGAAGGACTTATTCCTTTGATATCAACAAGTTTCCAAGCGATCGTGTTTTTGTGTTTTTTCAAAAGTGTGAATAATTTTTCTTTCTCTACACTAGTTAATTTTGATGAAATAATTACAGGTAATTTACCATCTTTGTCGAGAAAAGCATATTCCAAACATTTTGGAAGTTCTTTGAGATCAAGTGGTGGGTCTTTAGGAGACTCCTTATTTGGTTGCTCATTGTGATCAAGAACCAAAAAGTTTTGTTCAATGGCGACCTCTTCTTCAACAAAGTGGTCCATTTCTTTTCTTGTATCGGGTGGTTCATCTTCATCTTCAATTAGGGGGTCATCATTGCCGAATGGATATTTCATTGAATGCTCAAGATCGACACTTTTTTTAATGCCCCTAATTGAATTGGTAGATTGTTATACGTCCGATTTTTCAAAGCTTCGTGGGTCTTTACAAAAGGTAGTCCCAACACTAGTGGAGCGTCATCAAGGATAATGAAGTCGGTTGGGATTACCATTTGATTAGTTTGGACTAACACATCTTCAACTATCCCTATTGATTTTATTGTTTTCCGATTAGATAGAAAAATGGGTATTTGAAGTGGAGAAAAATCACCAATACTTAATTTTTCGAAAATGTAGTTTGGCATTATATTAACACAAAGATCTTTATCAATTGTAATATTACTAATAAAGGAATTTTGAAAAAAAAAAATATGGAACCGGTGTAATGTTAATTTTAAATGGGTCTTATTTTATTAACATAGTTTGATCATTTGTTAATTTAATGCTTACCGTTTCGTCAATTTTAGTATTAGTGTTTAACTCTTTTAAAAACTTAGCATGAGTAAGTACTAAACAATAATTTCCGAAAGAAGGTGACAAGATATTAATTTCTTGAAAATTAGACTTTTCTTGAATTTTAACGTTATCTGACTCACCTTTTTCATTGTTTAACTCATGTGTCGGTTTTTCACTTACTTGTTCTTCCATTTTTCACCTCTTCAACTATCTCTTCTTTATTACTTGTTAATTCTTCGCTTGTGCGGGCTTCTTTTATATAGCGCTCAATAGTTTAAGGTGTTCTATTATCCTTTCGGCTCAGGTGATATAGTTGGCGGTTCGTCAAATTGAGTTGAATAAGTATCCTCAAAGTTTGCGTTCAGAAGTTCGATCTTTGGTTCCTCATAGTACTCATATGAGGTAGATGGTTCACACCATGGTTCCTCATTGTAAGTATATGATGGATAACGGTCGTAACTTGGTTCTTCATAATACTCATATGAGGTGGGTTGTTCACGCCATGGTTCTTCATAGTAAGTATATGAAGGTGGAGGCTCATATCTTGGTTCCTTAAAGTAAGAGTATGAAGGCTCATACCTTGGTTCATCAGAATATGAGTATGATGGAGAAGGTTCATACCTTGGCTCTTCATAGGTTGTGTATGAAGTGGATGGCTCATACCTGGGCTCCTCATAGTAGGTGTATGAAGTGGATGGCTCAAAGAGGTCACAATATGGTACCGAATGAGGGTTACCACAAATGGTGCAATAGTTTTCCCTATAATCATCCTCCTCATAGTGGTAGTTGTAATCTCCTGAGAATTGATCCATAAGAATCACTCAGCAGACCACAACAGAGTCTCGGGACCAGCAAACAAAAATAAAAACAGAAACAGAGGCTGAGCACAGCCCCGTGTTCAGGTTCCGTATCTGGGCGTTTTAATAAATGTGACTGGTTTTGTGCAGCACGGGGGCGTGTTCAGCAAACACGGCCCCGTGTTCAGACTCTGTATCTGGGAGTTTTGAAAAAAAGGTGACGTTACCCTCAACCCAGTGGTTTGAGTCAGCAAGGATACAATCCCAAAGGGTCAGAATATTGAAAGATAGTTAATTAAGTTATTAATGCGTAATGTAGTAGGACCCTCTTTTGAAGGTGACGTTACCCTCGGCTAAGTGGTTTGAGTCAGCTGGGATACAATCCTAACTAGCCGGGTTAATGTATTAATAGTAGTTTACATATGAGGGGATCAAGCCATTCGCACCCCCGCCATCCAATACGAGTGGGTATTAAAGGAGGTCCTAATAAGTTTGACCCAGGTCCTTGCAGGATCTATACATTAAACAAGGCAAGAACCTTACCAAACCATTCCCTTAACCCCCGACCAGGTAACCAACATATCTCTATATAGACCGTAGAGATATGAATGGTGAAAATCTTTTATTTTATATAGACAGTAAAATAGCGCCAAGACACCACGAACAAATGATAAGGAAGTTTCACCTTCAACATAAGAAACTAGTTATTAAAGTCATTAATCCAAAACCAAATAAAAAGTGCGAAAAAGATTAAAAATCAAAAGTATTACATTAAATGCTTGTCTTCACCAAGTGATGTAAGAGACTTAGGCAAACATGGCCTTTGATTGTCAAAAACTCTTACTATCAATCTTGGATCCCGAGACTACTACACACACTCAAAGATGGATGATGGATGATGGTGGTGGATGTGGGTTATAGTGGTGGTGGAGTGGTGGTGAAGTGGGAGAGATGTGGTTTGCCAAGGGAAGCCTTTGAAGTGAACCAAGCACCCCTATTTATAGCCTGGACACGGCCCCGTGTCCACCCTCTTTCTCTTTCTTCATTGTTTTCCAATTGTCTGTCTATGGCTTCACACGCCCCCGTGTTCGCTAGGCACGGCCCCGTGTGCAGAAGCGTCTCTGTACTATCAAGATTTGCAAGATTATACGAATCTTAGCGTTGACCACGGCCCGGGTGGAGCTGGGCACGCCCCCATGCTGGGAATAGAAGCTTCTATAGCTTTGTCCAATATTAGTAATAAAAAGGGTTAGTTTTATGCCTCATTTGATGTAATTTATATGTTGCATTTACACACATCAATAACAGTTCATCGTGTTAATGAACTGTTGGTGAGGATTACTTAAGTATCTTGTTCGTGCAGTTTGATTCGATTATAATAACGAGTTTGTTGATACCAGTCCTTATCTTTGTCTTCGTGACATGGTATCAGAGCTATCATAGCACTTGGGTGTATACGCTTCCATTGTGTCACACCCCAACCGATGATGGAAATATCGGGGCATGGCACTGAGCGAAATAGATTGTTCAAGAGAAATTCCATAACAACTACATTACCAGATAGTTAACAATATGTCCCATACCATAACCCATCAAGCAATTTAAGTTATTACAGACAGCGATATCTCAAAAACAAATAACATGTTCCGACAACTCAGATTTCAAATAAATAAATTGTCTTTGATTCTAGACCCCATCCTACTTGATTCCACAAAAGCAGATAAAGCACAACATCCTAAGCACCTGTCACATAGGTCAAAATAGAGGTCAATACACATAGTGTAAAGGTGAGCATACAAGTTTAATAGTATAGTAGAGTTCGAAAGCGTTTACACATAACCAGCATGTACAACATATAAAGTGAAGCATGTAAGTTATCTACAAAGATCCTATCAATACCAATGACTGCGATTTGGCTGCGAGTAGCGAGTGCGCATCACATGTTCACCACTGCGAACACGTAAAGTACTTGTCCTTAACAACCCCTGAGTGAATAGTTGCTGAGTCCAAACTATAGTACTATCGTTGCTAAGGCAGGTAGACAGCAATCAATGTGTAAACATAACAAACAAGCATTCATCGAGTCATGTATAACATGCAATAGCGGTCAGCGTATAAATAGTGTTTGCGTTGTGTGTTTGATGTGATTTAGAATAAGTAATGTATGTAACACCCAAAAGTGCGTAAAGCAAAAAGGGATCGAGTATACTCACAGCGATGATAATGGATTGAAGGGAGCGCTAGATTGATCAGCCTGAATAGTTAACGATAGGATAAGCGAAGAGCGGTGCGTAAAACGATGAACGTGACCAAGTGTCGAATGGTGACCTGATCGGATGGCAATCCGATCGGATGGTCACTCGATCGGATGTCAATCCATTCGGATGGTCATCCGATCAGATGGCCATTCGGTCGGATTGACACTCGCTTGGTAAGGATGTGTTTGTGTATGATGGTTTGTCCTTTGAAGTTTTCGTTGTAGCATTTTAAAAATAGAGAAGTATCTCTACCTTTCAAGTCGTTCGGTCAAACGGCGGTTCGATCGGACGGCGATCGGATTGGCGAGGCTTCTCAGTTGAGAACAAGTTCACAGCAGGACGGTCACTCGATCGGATAGCAATCCGATCGGATGGCAATCTTGTGCATTGAACATGTTGAAAATTTTAAGTGTTGAAGTTCCAAACATCACATGTTCGGATGGTCGTTCAATCGGATTACAATCCGATCGGACGGAAATCCGATCGGACGGCAATCCGTTTGAGGTTCAGAGCCTTGAAAGTTGAAGATGAAAACTTTAAGCGTGGAACCAGGTGCAACCCGATCGGATGGCCGGTCTATCAGATGGCAATCCGATCGGACGACAATCCGTCCTGACGGTCTGATCATCTTAGCACTTGATTATTTCGATTGTTTGCAGTTTGTTCGAGACGTTTTGACATCATGCTAAACAACAGAAACCCCATCTTGACCCAAGTGATCCGATCGAGCAGGAATCACCCTAGTCCGATCAGTTCACTGTTCGAGTCGGTTGTTCACGTTTAACCCGAAATTAGTTGTCTCTTGAATAGAATTCAGATCTTGAACTAACACAACACTAAGAAAGAGTAGAAGTTCAGAACGAGCTCCGATTCTATCAGTTTTGAGTGCATTGAGTGTAAAAGAGTTGAAAGAAAGTTGGAAAACCATCTTTCAATCCTTTTAACCATCAATTTGTGTAGATCTATGCGAAAACATTGTTTAATCTTGCGGAAATCCTCCAGATTCTAAGTTGTTCTTGGTGGAATGAAGCCAAACCTTGAAGTTCATAAGAACTCCATGATGACATCACCCTAGAACTCCTCAAATCCGGTGATTTCACGGTTAAAAGTTAAGATTCAAAGGTGAAAATGATGAAGAAGTGTGTGTAGATCATAGAAGTATAAGATTTTAGTTGGAAACTTACAAGAATCACAAGAAATTGAGAGAAAAGAGAGCTTGAGTGTGGCTGGTTCGAGTGAGGGGTTGTCACATCACAAATGATGTGACAGAGAGGTATTTATAGGGTTTCCCAAAAAGGAAAGGGCACCAGTGTCGAGTGAGGTCGATCGGATGGCTGTCCGATCGGATGGCTGTCCGATCGGATGGCAATCCGATCGGATGGCCACTCGATCCAAGTGTCCGATTCGCGTGTTGAGCGTTGCAATGCGATTCGAGTGAGCGATGCGATAGTATTACCCATTAACCCTAACTACTATATCTAACATACAATCACTATAAATAACTTACGTTTAGTGTTTTCGATTCGATTGCGATGCGATAGAGTTGCGATTTTGATTGCGATTAACACCTCAACATAAACATAACATGCACATGTAACACATAATAGGCACACACACGTAAAATAATATCCAGAACGCATAGTTAGAGTTGAAGTTTGCGATAGCGATAAGTCGATTAGTGATAAATATGCGATTAAACAGCGACTAACCTCAATTATTAACAAGTACTCCACATAATACAACTAAAGCAAATAAAATGAAGATTCGATTACAAGTCAAAGAAGTCAAACAATAGTTGAGCAAGGAGTGACAGATTGCAATTAGCAATCTTTTCTTCCTTTGACTTCAATCTTGACTTTGACTTTGATTTTCGGAAAAGCGGGTTGTTACAGCCTCCCATACTTTAGGAAATTTCATTTGGAAATTTAATAAGTATGCGTAACGAAGAGTTGCGGGTACTTCGCCTTCATGTCACTTTCGAGTTCCCAGGTAAACTCGGCGCCGCGTTTGCCTTCCCAGCAAACCTTCACAATGGGAATGCGTTAGCGTCTGAGCACCTTGGTTTCTCGTCCCATGATATCGACAGGCTTTTCCACGAAGTGTAATATTTCGTCCACTTGTAAATCCTCGAGAGAGACATGTAATTCCTGGTCGGCTAGGCACTTTCTGAGGTTCGAAAAGTGGAAAGTCGGGTGGACATTACTCAGTTCCTGCGGTAGTTCGAGTCTGTAGGCTACTTTTCCAATCCTTTCTAGAATCTTAAAGGGTCCAACATATCGAGGCGCGAGCTTTCCTTTCTTGCCGAATCTGATCACCCCCTTCCAAGGTGCAACCTTTAGGAGTACGTGATCGCCAACGTCAAATTCAAGGGGCTTGCAGCGTCTATCGGCGTACCTTTTCTGTCGGCTCTAAGCTTTCAGTAGATTATCTCGAATTTGGAGAATTTTGTCAGTCGTTTCTTGCAATAGCTCGGGACAGGTAATTTGCACGTCTTCGATCTCATGACATACAATAGGCGATCGACATTTTCTTTCGTATAATGCCTCAAATGGTGCCATTTGGATGCTAGAGTGATAACTGTTATTGTAAGAGAATTCGAATAAAGGTAAGTGCGTGTCCCAATTACCACCGAAATCTATGATACACGAACGAAGCATGTCTTCAAGGGTGCGAATTGTGGGCTCAGTCTGACCGTTGGTCTGGGGATGGAAAGCGGTACTTAGATTTAGAGTAGTACCGAGAGCGGATTGAAACGTTTCCCAAAGACGCGAGGTAAACCGACCATCACGGTCCGAGATGATGTCACGAGGCGTCCCATGTCGACAGATAACCTCGTTGGTGTAGATTCGGGCTAATTGTTATACCTTGTAGTCTTCCCTTATCGGTAAAAAGTGAGCGGATTTAGTCAAACGGTCATTGACAACCCAAATGTTGTCGTGACCTGATGGCGTGCGCGGAATTTTTGTAATGAAGTCCATAGCTATGCTCTCCCATTTCCACACAGGGATCTCGGGTTGAACGAGAAAGCTAGAGGATCTTTAATGCTCGGCCTTGACCTTGGAACAGGTCAGGCACTTCGAAACATAGATAGCGATATCCTTCTTCATGCCCGGCCACCAATACTTATAGCGCATGTCCTGGTACATCTGTCGGCACCGGGATAAATGGAATATCGAGACTTGTGGGCTTCGTCCATCAGAAGTTGTCTCAAATTAGTACGCTTGGGAATCTAAATTCGGTCTAGAAAATAGAAGATACCATTCGATTTATTCTCTAGCTGGGCTCCATCGTTTAGTATTCTTTCCTTCTTCAAAGTTCGTTCGGTGAAACAAGCATGTTGGGCGTCGCGTATCAGAGTTTCGAGATTATGCTGGGCTTGGACGTTATGAGCTCTATGCAGATAGCGTCGTCGACTGGGAGTATCGGCGACGACGTTTGCTTTGCCTGGATGGTAACGGATCTCACAGTCGTAATCGTTGAGGAGTTCTACCCACCAGCGTTGATGCATATTCAGTTCCTTCTGGTCAAAGATGTGTTGTAGGCTCTTATGATCGGTGAAGATCGTACACTTAGTACCGTAAAGGTAGTGTCGCCAAATCTTTAACGTAAAAACAACTGCCCCAAGCTCGAGGTCGTGTGTGGTATAGTTCTACTCGTGGATCTTGAGCTGTCGATAGGCGTACGCGATAACCTTGTCTCGTTGCATGAGAACGCAACCAAGACCGAGGTTAGAGGCATCGCAGTAGACTACGAAATCTTCGTTTCTGTTGGGAAGTGAGAGCACGGGAGCATTGCAAAGCATAGCCTTGAGGGTTTGAAAATACTCCTCTTGTTTAGTTCCCTAAATGAAAGGTTTGTCTTTGTGCGTAAGAGAGGTAAGCGGTACAGCGATCGTAGAGAAACCTTCGATAAATCGGCGGTAATAGCCTACCAGTCTGAGAAAAAGAACGGACTTCAGATGGATTCTTGGGTGTAACCCAACTCTTAACAGCTTCAATCTTCGCAGGATCAACGTGAATACCTTGACTATTGACAATGTGACCCAAGAATTGGACCTCCTCCAGCCAAAATTCACACTTGGAGAACTTGGCATAGAGACGGTTTCCCTGGAGTAACTCAAGAATCAAACGTAGATGTTGTGAGTGTTCGGCTTTTGATTTGGAATAGATCAGAATATCGTTGATGAACACGATGACAAAACGGTCAAGGAAGGGTTTGCACACTCGATTCATTAGGTCCATGAAGACTGCGGGAGCGTTGGTCAAACCAAAAGGCATGACAATGAACTCGTAATGACCATAGCGGGTTCGAAAAACGGTTTTGGGGATATCTTCTTCCTGGATTCGTAGTTGGTGATAGCCTGAACATAGATCGATCTTCGAAAAACACATAGCACCTTGTAGTTGGTCAAATAAATCATAGATTCGAGGCAAGGGATATCGGTTCTTGATAGTGAGCTTATTCAACTCCCTATAGTCGATGCACATCCTGAATGATCCATCCTTCTTTTTGACGAAAAGGAGAGGCGCGCCCCAAGGAGAGGTGCTAGGGCGAATAAAGCCTTTATCAAGTAGTTCCTGGAGCTGACTCGAGAGTTCGCGTATTTCGGAAGGAGCGAGACGATAAGGCGCTTTAGCAAAAGGGTTTGCTCCAGGAATGAGGTTGATTCGGAAATCAATATTACGAGTGGGAGTTAATCCTGGAAGATCGTTAGGAAATACCTCAGGAAATTCGCGAACAACGGGGACCTTATCTACTGTCTTAACTTCCTTTTCCTATGCTACTACGACGTGTGCCAAGAAAGCTTGGTATTCCTTGCAGAGATACTTGCCAGCTTGGACACATGATATAAGTTGTAACTTCTTCGGAGTGACTTCGCCATAAACACACAGTTGATCACCATTTGCGAGGGAGAAACGAATCATTTTATCGAAGCAAACAATTTCAGCATGATTTTCCCGAAGGAAATCTATACCTACTATGATATCAAAGATACCGGGTTGCATCGGGATGAGATTAATCGGGAAAACATGACCGTTGAGATTGAGGGTACAGTCACGTAGAACAGAACTGACGGTGATGGTTCTTCTAGTGGCAACTTCAACATCGAACGTCGAGAGGAGATGGGCGCGCTTACGATTTAGGAGTTTTTCGAATTCAAGCGATACAAAACAGTTATCGGCTCCAGTATCAAACAAACATGAAGCATATATACCATTTATGAGAAACGTACCATTCACAACGTTGTTGTCTGCCTGAGCCTGGCGGGCGTTGATGTTGAAGACGTGCCCGCGGGCTGCTTGTTGCTGCTGCTGTTGCTGTTGCTGTTGTTGCTGCTGCTGGGGCTCTTATTTCACTACCCTATTGGGGCACATGTTTGCGAAGTGGTTGGGACCACCACACGCAAAGCAAGCTCTAGCGTTGACCGCGGGTGCAGGAGCCGCTTGAGGGCCTTGGGGAGCAGTGAGTAGTGCTTGTTGAGCAGGAGCTTGACCTTGGGTTAGAGCTGGAGTTTGATGTGGACCTGCACGGCAGTTTGCGGTGAAGTAGCTGTACATGTTGCAGTGAATACAGAATCTGCATGCGATACCAGCCGAGTGATGATAAGTACAAGTAGGGCAAACCAGGTGAGGACCAGTATACGCACGCTTTGCCGGCAGTGCGTTGGCGACGGGTGCCGCTACCTGGCGGTGTTGAGGTTGCGATTGGGTCGGTACTGTTTGGAGCGGGGCAGCAGTGATTGCACAGTTCTTGTTGCTGGAACTGTTGTTGTTCTTTCTCTTGCGTCTCGAGAGCTTGGATGACAGAGGTGCGGTGGCGGTTTCGGCGGTTGGAGCAGTGGTAGCTTAATGCAGATTCTTGGAGGCTTTTTACCAGTAACCAGACTTGACTCGCTTGTCGTTGATCTCAGCAGCGAGTAAGTAGGTTTCCTCAATTGTTGTCGTCTTTGCAGCATGAACGAAATCCGCAACGCAATCCAGAAGAGCACAGATATACTTCTTGATGGTGATTTCGGGCGTAGTCACTTGGCCTGGACAGATAATACTCAACTGATTGAAGCGAGCAGTTAAACCAGCGTTGTCACCATCCTTCTGCTTGATATGCCAGAACTCGTCCTCCAGCTTCTGGCGCTCGTGGGGAGGGCGGAACTCTTGCATCATAACGTTCTTCAACTCATCCCACGTTAACCCGTAAGCTGCATCATTTCCGCGCTTGTTTCTCTCGGCCGTCCACCAATCTAGAGCTTGGGATTGGAAGACGCCGGTAGCGTTGGGAGTTCGGAGATTATCAGGACAGCCACTCTGGCGCAGGGTGACTTCCATAGAATCAAACCATTGGAACATGGCCGTAGGACCATCTTCACCAGTAAATTCTTTCGCTCCGCAGGCTTTGAACTGCTTGAAGCTAAAAGCAGCTCTAGGAGAATCGGTCCTGGACTCGTCCGATGACTTGCTCATATTCTCGTTCAGGTAACTGACTATCTGTGGAATCACTTTTAAAACTTGACTTGCGACAAGGGAAGCGAGTCGTTTGTCGGCGTGCTTGCGTCTAGCAGCTCGGGAGTGGAGTGATCCAGTTGACGACATTGTCTGCAACAGACATTGTCACAGGACTCAAACTCAATTTCGATTAACCCTAGTATTAGTCTAGCGATTTACTATACAGCTCAGGAACACAGTCATTCACAAAATCCACATAAGCACAAAGTCACGTAATCACATAAGCACATAGACACGTAAGCACGTAATCACGTAAAGTACATAAGCACATAAGGCAGTCAGAATACAGAACCTTCCTATATTTGCACGTATTCATCTATCCTTCACAGCACGTATAGCGATTTAGTATAGCGATTGCAGGTATCGAAAAGCAATTGCAATTAATGACCAGCGATTTTGTTATTGTGGTGTGGATCGTGTGTGTGATTTGGCGGAGCGAGAAACGTGGAATCAAAACGATCAGTACCACTGTACTGTTTATCTCAAAACGCTAACAAGTCACCATATAAATCACATAATTTCATAAAATCGATGGAATCTCAGAGTTAGCAATGGGAAAATCCAGAATCGAAACACATAAAAGAGAAAATAGATTGTCTGCGGCTGTTTAGACATTGACTAACCAAAGCGGTTCGACTATTCGCATGGACTGTAGGCGTACATTTTGGCCTTCTGGACTGTGCTCTTTGCCTCAATTCGGGCAATCGGCACTCATCCTTCCAGTTACAGTGTGACTCAAGTCGTTGGAGTCCGTCGAGACTTTGGTGGGAATTTTGTAAAACCACAATGGTGTGCGGAATAAGTCATCAAGATTCGGGTTTCAACCCTAACTTAACGACTATATTTCCTGTTAGTGTGATGAAATCACGAGATAGATACGGAGATATGCATCGAAGTAAGGATTTCACTCTTATTTCAACGCAATTTCTCTTGTTTATAGTAAAAATGGCAATTCGAACGGGTAATCTGGTCGAGAGTTTGCGGTTTTCACACCTAATCTTAACCAGATCATTCGTCTGTATGTGTAATCAGCCTTAGGAAAGGCTGATCTTGTGCAGAACTGTAGTATGCGATGTTCACGCAGGTGTGTAGTTTATAGCGAGTTCGATCGAGAGGCAGCGAGTAAGCTCGTACAAAATGCACAAGTCGGTCTGTAGGTACTTAGACTATAGGCTAGGTCGTTTCTAAGACATCGACCCGGACTAGGTCGAGTCTTGCCAAATTCCCTATAGTTATGGCTCTGATACCAATCTGTCACACCCCAACCGATGACGGAAACATCGTGGCATGGCACTGAGCGAAACAGATTATTCAAGAGAAATTCCATAACAACTACATTACCAGATAGTTAACATTATGTCCCATACCATAACCATCAAGCAATTTAAGTTATTACAGACTGCGATATCTCAAAAACAAATAACATGTTCCGACAACTTAGATTTCAAATAAATAAATTGTCTTTGTTTCTAGACCCCATCCTACTTGATTCCACAAAAGCAGATAAAGCACAGCATCCTAATCACCTGTCACATACGTTAAAATAGAGGTCAATACACATAGTGTAAAGGTGAGCATACAAGTTTAATAGTATAGTAGAGTTCGCAAGCGTTTAACCAGCATGTACAACGTATAAAGAGAAGCATGTAAGTTATCGACAAAGATCCTATCAATACAAATTACTGCGATTTGACTGCGAGTAGCGAGTGCGCATCACATGATCACCACTGCGAACACGTGAAGTAATTGTCCTTAACAACCCCTGAGTGAACAGGTGCTGAGTCCAAACTATAGTACTATCATTGCTAAGGCAGCTAGACAGCAATCAATGTGTAAGCATAACAAACAGGCATTCATCGAGTCACGTATAACATGCAATAGCGGTCAGCATATAAATATTGTTTGCATTGTGTGTTCGATGTGATTTAGAATAAGTAATGTATGTAACACCCAAAAGTGCGTAAAGCAAAAAGGGATCGAGTATACTCACAGCGATGATAATGGATTGAAGGGAGCGCTAGATTGATCAGCCTGAATAGTTCATGATAGCGTAAGCGAAGAGCGGTGCGTAAAACAATGAAAGTGACCAAGTGTCGAATGGTGACCTGATCGGATGGCAATCCGATCGGATGATCACTCGATCGGATGTCAATCCGTTCGGATGGCCATTCGGTCGGATTGACACTCGCTTGGTAAGGATGTGTTTGTGTATGATGGTTTGTCCTTTTAAGTTTTCATTGTAGCATTTTAAAAATAGAGAAGTATCTCTGCCTTTCAGGTCGGTCGGTCGAACGGCGGTTCGATCGGACGACGATCCGATTGGCGAGGCTTCTCAATTGAGAACAAGTTCACAGTAGGACGGTCACTCGATCGGATAGCAATCCGATCATATGGCAATCTTGTGCATTTAACATGTTGAAAATTGTTTAAGTGTTGAAGTTCCAAACATCACATGGTCGGATGGTCGTTCGATTGGATGGCAATCCGATCGGACGGCAATCCATTCGACGTTCAGAGCCTTGAAAGTTGAAGATGAAAAGTTTAAGCGTAGAACCAGGTGCAACCCAATCGGATGGCCGGTCGATCGGATGGCAATCTGATCGGATGGCAATCCGATCGGACGGCAATCCGTCCCGACGGTCTGGTCGTCTTGGCACTTGATTATTTTGATTGTTTGCAGTTTGTTCGATACGTTTTGACATCGTGCTAGACAACAGAAACCCCATCTTGAACCAAGTGATCCAATCGAGCAGGAATCACCCTAGTCCAATTAGTTCACTGTTCGATACGGTTGTTCACGTTTAACCCGAAATCAGTTATCTCTTGAATAGAATTCAGATCTTGAACTAACACATCACTAAGAAAGAGTAGAAGATCAGAACGAGCTCTGATTCTATCGGTTTTGAGTGCATTGAGTGTAAAATTGTTTAAAGAAAGTTGGAAAACCATCTTTCAATCCTTTTAACCATGAATTTGTGTAGATCTATGCGAAAACATTGTTTAATCTTGTGGAAATCCTCCAGATTCTAAGTTGTTCTTGGTGGAATGAAGCCAAACCTTAAAGTTCATAAGAACTCCATGATGACATCACCCTAGAACTCCTCAAATCCGGTGATTTCACGGTTAAAAGTTAAGATTCAAAGGTGAAAATGATGAAGAAGTGTGTGTAGATTATATAAGTATAAGATTTAGGTTGGAAACTTACAAGAATCGTGAGAAATCGAGAGAAAAGAGAGCTTGAGTGCGGCTGGTTCGAGTGAGGGGCTGTCACATCACAAATGATGTGACAGAGAGGTATTTATTGGGTTTCCCAAAAAGGAAAGGGCACCAGTGTCGAGTGAGGTCACCGATCGGATGGCCACTCGATCGGGTGGCCACTCGATCCAAGTGTCCGGCGTGCTGAGTTTTGTCGTTTCGATTCGCGTGTTGAGCGTTACGATGCGATTCGAGTGAGCGATGCGATAGTATTACCCATTAATCCTAACTACTATATCTAACATACAATCACTATAAATAACTTGCGTTTAGCGTTTGCGATTTGATTGCGATGCTATAGAGTTGCGATTTCGATTGCGATTAACACCTCAACATAAACATAACATGCACAAGTAACACATAATAGGCACACCCACGTAAAACAATATCCAGAACGTGTAGTTCGAGTTGTGATTGCGATAGCGATAAGTCGATTAGCGATAAATATGCGATTAAACAGTGATTAATCTCGATTATTAACAAGTACTCCACATAATACAACTAAAGCAAATAAAATGAAGATTCGATTACAAGTCAAAGAAGTCAAACAATAGTTAAGCAATGAGTGACAGATTGCAATTAGCAATCTTTTCTTCCTTTGACTTCAATCTTGACTTTGACTTTGATTTTCAGAAAAGCGGGTTGTTACACATTGATCGCTGGAGATTGTGATTTCAGAAATTAGGGTTTTCTGAAATTTGGGGATCTTGTTGATCGATAACGTGTGTGGTTGATCAAGGGTGAAGTAAAGGGTTCTTGAAGTCCTGGTGACCTAGGGTTTGCTGATTCTTGATCCTGTGGGGAGACCCGAAGTGTCTAGGTGGACCTAGGGTTGCTGATTCAAGAAGCTGATTAAGTGTTGTCAATTCCTGACAACTAAGGGTGTTGCAAGATTCTTGAAGATTTCAGGAAGCTGCTGTTACGATTAGGCTTCAACTCTTGAAGGTTGTAAAATCCTAATCGTGACCGGAGAAACCCCTGCTAGGGTTTGCAAACTTGGTGAGACTGTTCCTTTATTTTTTTTATTTTTTTTGTTCTTTCTTTTGCATTTAGGCATATTTGGCCGGGTTAGGGGGACCGACATTGATTGGGAAACAGGGAGAGCCACACTGTGTTCCATTTATACGTGTTACATACTTGTTGTTACTTAATCTATACTGTTGGTTCTTGTCTGTTGTTGGGATTTTAGTATTATTAGATATCATATCTAGGTCTAAAAGACTTCTACAATAAGGCCTGCGGGGGCAACTTTGAGTGATGAACCCCTGATCTAGTCCCTGTTGTAGTTTTGTCGTGTGTGAATTTTTTTGTTGCTATCTGTTTTAGGTCTTCTATCCGTTGTTGTCTCCAGTGTTGTCCAGTTGTTTGCTATTTGTAACTGTATTTTTAAAATGGGAGATATAGGTGGTCCTAGTGAAACCTTAATTAGCAAGTTAGAACCTGATAGTCCTTTATATTTACATGCTAGTGATTCCATTGCTTTGACTGTTAGTATAAAACTTAAAGGGACAGAAAACTATACGGTTTGGTCTAATGCTATGTGTCTGGCTTTGAGAGTCAAAAATAAAACTAGTTTTATTGATGGTACTTTTGCTAAACCTGAGGGAAATGCAATTCTTGAAACACAATGGGAAAGATGTAACTCGGTTATGTTAACTTGGATCTTAAACTCTGTCTCAGAAGAATTATATTTAGGTCATGTTTATTCCAAATCTGCTGCTGAGGTTTGGAAAGAATTAAGGGATACTTATGATAAAATAGATGGGTCAGTGGTTTTTGATTTATATCAAAAGATTAATACATTTAGTCAAAATGGTTTGTCTGTTGCTGAGTACTATCATAAATTGAACATTATGTGGAAAAAAATATATCAGATCTTACAGATTCCTGTGTGTACTTGTGATGCTTCAACTCAGTTTAATAATTTCAATCATTTGGTTAAGTTGATGCAGTTCTTAATGGGTTTGGATAGTGTGTATCAACCTGTTAGAACTACATTGCTCATTAGGGAACCTCTTCCTAGTGTGAAGGATTCTATTGTATCAAGGGAAGAGTCGTATAGAATTCAAATGTCTCTTTGTCAAAAGAACAAACTGTTGGTTTCTTTTCTAAAACTAATACTATTGTTGAAAATAAGAAAAAATATAATAATGAGAATTCATATCAGAATTTGAAGTGTTTTAATTGTAATAAACTTGGTCATTCTGTTGATAAGTGCTTTGAAATTATTGGATATCCTCCCTGGATGAAACCTAAGCCTTATAAAGGAAAGAAACAGGTTGTAAGTAATAATTATGTATTATCTGATCAAAATAAAAATGATGTTGCTAGTCTTTCTTCTGATCAGGTTGCAAAGTTGTTAAGTTTGTTAAATCAGAGGTCTATGGAAGGAAATGTTAGCTGTAATGTTTCAGGTAGAAATGCTAGTGTGGTTTGCTATACTAGTAGTAACAAACCTGTTTATTGTTTTACTAATTTGAAAGCTGATTTAAAGGTTATGGGTTGCATATGTGATTCAGGGGTAAACCAACACAAGTTAATAAATCAATTAGATGTTTCAGAATATAATATTAAAGTCACACATCCTAATGGAACTAGTGTTGTGGTTACTAAAATAGGGGACATTTAGTTAACAGATGGTGTCATTCTCTATGATGTGTTTGTGGTACCTGATTACTATGTCAATCTTATATCTGTGCATAAATTAGCTAGGGATAGTAAAATAACTGTGTTGTTTGATGAAAATAATTGTTATCTTCGGGATTCCTTAACAAAGAAAATCCTGGTGACTGGTAGACAATACGATGGATTGTATTTTTGTGGTGAGTCTTCTGTGAGTGCTTGTGTTAGTTATAATAGTGTTGATATAACTAGACTTTGGCACGCTAGGCTGGGTCATTCTTCTGAAATTGTTTTGAAAGTATTAAAGGATAATATAAATCAAAAACATTTTGATAATAATCTTCCTTGTGAAATTTGTCATAAATCCAAACAGCACCGAGAACCTTTTCCACTTAGTGATCACAAAACAAAGTGTTTGGGTGACTTAATTCATTTAGATGTCTAGGGACCTTACAAAGTGAAAAGTAAAGAAGGTTCGATATTTTTTTGACTATAGTGGATGATTATACTAGGTCTGTTTGGGTTTATCTTATGAAACAAAAGGATGAGGTTTTTGAAAGTGTCACACATTTTGTAAAAATGGTCAATACTCAATTTGAAAAACATGTAAAGGTATTTAGAAGTGAAAATGGTACTGAATTTGTAAATAATCAGTTTAAAGAATTTGTTTTGAAAAATGGAATAATACATCAGATTACTTGTATGTATACACCCCAGCAAAATGGGGTGGTGGAAAGGAAACACAAACATTTGTTGAATGTAGCTAGGGTTTTACTTTTTCAAAGTTGTTTACCTTTAAATTTCTGGGCTGAATGTATATTGACAGCGGCTTATATAATTAACAGGGCTCCCTCTTTAGTGCTTAGTGGTAGGTCACCATATGAAATGGTTCATGGTTCTAAGCCTTCTCTAAATCACCTTAGGGTGTTTGGATGCCTGTGATTTAGCACTGTTTTAAACAATCATGATAAGTTTAGTAGTCATGCCAATAAGTGTGTGCGTTTTGGATATTCAAATTAGAAAAAAAGCTATAAATTGTGGGATTTTGAACAAAACAACATCTTTTTTTCTAGAGATGTTAGATTTTATGAAACAGTGTTTCCTTTTAAGGAGTCATTGACTCTAAATAAAGTTGATTGTGATTTCAATAAAGAAATTAACTCATTAAACTTTTTTGATCTATATGAACAAAGTGCATCAAAACAGTCTGAAGGTTCGGGTATTCCCAATGATGAATTAGGGGTTAGTCAAAATATAGAGTCTACTGTTCATGAGTCTTAGCAATCAGGTCAAGCTTCTGATACTGTTATAGGACAGGCTGAGACTCAGCAACCTAGTAGGATTGAACCTAATCTTGATAGGGCTGAGCATGAATGATTAGATAATAAAAGTGATAACCTGTCTGAGGAAAGTGTAGTACCTAATGCACCTTCAACTGTTGTCAGAATATCAACTAAAACTTCTGTTTTACCTAGAATACTTGATGATTTTATAATAAAAGGTAAAGTAAAATATGGTTTAGAAAAAGTTGTTAATTATTCTCATTTGTCAAATGAAAATATTTATTTTGATTCTATGCTTAACAAGGCTGTTGAGCCAAAGCATTATTATGAGGCTTGTAGAGATCCTAATTGGATTAGTGCTATGAATGATGAAATAGAAGCCTTAAATAGGAATAAAACGTGGGATTTGGTTGAGTTGCCTGTTGGAAGACTTCGAATTGGGTGTAAATGGATTTTTAAAATAAAATACAAGTCAACTTGTGAGGTAGAAAGGTAAAAAGCTAGGTTAGTGGCAAAAGGTTACAAGCAAAGAGAAGGTATTGATTTTGATGAAACGTTTTCTCCTGTTGTTAAAATGAACTATAGAGAACTGTTTTAGCTTTGGCTATTAACAATAATTGGTCAGTGTATCAACTAGATGTTAATAATGCTTTTCTATATGGTGATCTCGTTGAGGATGTCTATATGAAATTACCTACGGTTATTTTTCTAAAGATGATACTAGAGTTTGCAAATTAAATAAGTCCTTGTATGGACTAAAGCAAGCTCCGAGAATGTGGAATACTAAACGTGTTAGTGTTTTAATTGAGTTAGGATTTGTTCAAAGCAAGTGTGATCACTCAATGTTTGTTAAATCATCTAAGTCTGTGTTTGTTGTGTTACTTGTGTATGTAGATGATACTCTTACTGGTAATAATGAACATGAAATTATGAATGTTAAAAAGCATGTGCAAACCAAGTTTTTGGTTAAAGATTTAGGTACCCTAAAATATTTCTTAGGGATTAAGGTTTTGAAGGTTAAAAATGGTTTGTGTTTGTCTCAAAGGAAGTACTGTTTAGAGCTTCTTGCTGAGTATGGTATGTCTGGTTGTAAATCTGTGAATAATCCGATTGAGCAAAATCATATGGTTACGGCGTTATGTGAAAAAGAAAGTGAAAACTTTATTAATATTACTGGGTATCAACACTTAGTAGGTAGACTAATATACTTGTCTCATACTAGGCCAGACATAGCCTATTATGTGCATATATTGAGCCAGTTTATGCATAAACCAACTAGAGCGCATTTTTTGCTGGCCATGAGGGTTTTGAGATAACTCAAAAATTCTCCTAGAAAGGGTATATTGGTTATTAAAAGTCCCAAATTTGAGTTAAGTGCTTTTGCATACTCAGATTGGGGTAAATGTTTATGTCACACCCCGACCACGTAAAACAACAAATCATGGCGGAAACATCGGGGAGTGTTGTAACAGAATTATTGTTTCGTAACCATGGATACAAAAGAGTTTCGTTTTATTTAATCATTAAGTAATTTACATAGTTTTAGCATGAAACAAACAAGTTATATATCGACTATCATTGTCACTAAGGCCTCGTCCAGATCCTATGTGACTTATGCATCCTAGCAATCAACATTAAGCAACATCACCTGAAACATATGTAAAAACAAAGTCAGCAAAGAAATGCTGGCGAGCACATAGTTTTTGTGTGAGCGCCAGATTCATGGCTCGTTTATATGTTGAAATATCTCGTACAACTTCGTTAATCGATATTAGAAACCTTGTTTTGTAAAATGTTTGTATTGTAAAATGAATAACCAAGCCAAAACAGATTGGTTATAATTTATAAACCTCGATGCCATGAATCTTAACCCAAAACATTTGTTTATGTAAACCAAATCATAAATCGATCTCGTAATAAAACGCGTATGGTTTATATAGTTTCGTAAACATCGTTGTGTGACATCGTTTAACTCGTTCTCGTTATAGATCATCGTTCATTTGATTAAATCGTTCATAATCGTTCAATCGTTCAGAATCGTTCTCGTTTTAATTGTGAAAACTACTTTTGGTCGTCTCGCTAATAACATTCAAACCTTCGTGACTCGTTCATCGTTTAACTTGTTCAACTCGTATTAACAAACCACCAAAGGGTAAGTTAACAATCATCAGGTTTAGTCGTTACCCACATAACCCACACATAACCATGGGTGCAGTTTGATAACGGGACTTGTCAGATCCTATGGTACCATAACCTAATACTGGTCAGTTCGGCCAAAATTAATGAATGTCATTCGTTATGTAACTACAACCAACAAGCTCGTTCACATTATCGAAATCGTTATTAGTTTAGTATAAACCATCTTACTCGTTTTGAAACCATCGTTAAAACATCGAAATCGTTTTGATACATATGAATCACCCCAAAACAATCGAAAACAGTAAAAGAGGGAATCTACGTACTCACCTTTGGGTGCGTTTTTTATATGTTAACACAATCCCTCAAATTGTTTATTCGTTCTAAATTAAATAAGAATTATTTAATAATAAAAAACCAACAAAATACATAAGTTTCTCCGACACTAAGAATTTTCACATAACTTTGAGATTTCTCGAAAAGTTATTATTTTTGATTATATTAGTGATTCGGTAACATTTTTGGGCGTCGGAAGTCACGTATGACTAACCAAACACCAAGTAAACTTAATATAAGTTAAAATACTTATTTTTATATCAAAAATATCAGTTTACTCACTGATCTAAAACCGTTTTATAAAAATCCTCCGAAAAGCCGATTTTTTACCGTTTTACCGCATAGTTTTGCATCAAATGTTACCCGAACCATCCCAAATCTAAACGACTTGAAATTTTAAAATAACCCATGTTATTTAATGAATAAAATAGTGGTTATACTCATGATAGTGCAGGTCTCACATAAAGCACATAAATCATGCAAATTTCACATATTTTACCACTTTTTAAGCTATATGTACAACATGCAAAGCTATCAAACCAATGTCAAAGTTTCATGCCATTATAATATACCAACTAATGTTATTTTTAGTGTTTGTAACCTGATCTAAAACATTTTTGTCATATAGCCATTTTTCATCATTTCTTGAGCTTTAAATCAACATGTATTCTCATGAACAAGTGCCTAAACCACACTATCATAGCATCATCATTTTATATTAATCTAAATGCATCCAACATGTGATTTATTCATGTTTATTTTCTGATGTATTTGAAGTATTATCATATCTTACAAAAATCAACAAACACTTTCCTTTTAACTATTATCCAAGAACAAGTAACAACTTGAACAAGTATTTACCAATGATCAAGCTCAAAACTCATACACATATATATATATATATGTATACGGTCATACACACACATATATATCATCATTTTTATTTGTATCAAGACCCATTTTATTTTAGATTTCAAGTTTGTGAAAATCCCAAGATTCAAGAGAAACTTCAAATCATCACGAACAACCAAGAATCAAGAGTATGATTTAAACATAAATGTTATACCTTCAAGATTCAAGTAAGTTGTTGGATGAGGTTTTGATGATATGGAGCTTGAAATCACTTGAAAGCACCTTGGAAACTCCTTTGGATCTTCACACCAACTTGAATTTAGCTTGAAATAGGGCTTGATTATGAAGAACAAGATTGAAAAAGATGAAGATGGTGATGAAGGTGGGGTTACGGTTCAAGGGAGAGAGAGAGTGAAGGATTTGAGTGATGGGTGATCTTGTAAGGATTGTTGAGATCTTAGAAAGATATAGAAGATATATGAAGGGATATGGAGTGAAGCATGCTACAACACTTGTCCAAACAAGATCAATCAAGATATTTGCAAGATCTAGCAAAAATTTGGTGGGGGCCACACATATTGTAACCGTGTAAATGGAAGGGGGGGGGGGGTAGAGTGTAAGTTTGTTTGGTAAATTAGATAAAAACAGGTATTTAACTAGATACCGGGTATTTTTATCTAGCATTTAAATCTCGTTTTATGGCGTTCTAAATTATTTTTATTATTCTATAAAAATAAACTCGCCAAAATATTACTGAGAAAAAATTAAGTTGCCGAGACTGGCTGTGTTGTCTGCGTTTTGCAGTAAAAGCACTGTGTTACGCAGAAACACGCGGTACGCGCTTAAACTTGAAAAATAACGTTTTTAAGCGTTTTATTTATTTTTCAACACGAACCTGATTAAAATAAAATTTTAATCATAACAGAATATTTTTGGGGTTTAAACATTATCCGGGCGGTCACCAACGTTCGTTTCGCAGTTTTGTCGTAATTAGTTCTTTAGTTCAAATAAACATGTTTTTGCCATACCGAATCCTTCGAAACTTATTTCTAAGTTATCTAAAGGATATTTAGGGTGTGTTTGGCTTACGTCACAGTTCCGGAGTGTACGTCGCGTTAAACTGATTGCATTTACGCACCAGTTTGCGTATAACCTTCCAGAAAGTGATTAAAGCTTGAAATCGGAATCGAATCAAATTGTAAAATCATCAAACACAATTACACATATAATAACCCCAAAGCACATTGTTTTATTGATAATCAACATTGTTTTACATTATACGATGATTACAGAACACAGTTGTCACAGTCTCCCCTACTTTAGGAAGTTTCGTCCTGAAATTTTATTTAGAGGAAACTTGTGAAAACAAATGCGGATATTTCGTCTTCATCTGGTCCTCACGTTCCCAAGTAAACTCGGGGCCACATTTGGATTCCCAGCGAACTTTGACCAATCGAATCCGTTTGTTCTTCAACTGTTTGAATGTAGGACCACTATCTCCACAGATTTCTCGACAAAGTGCATCGTTTCATCGATTTGAATCTCGTCGAGAGGAATGTGAAGATCAGTATCAGCTAAACACTTTCGCAAATTGGACAAATGAAAAGTCGGATGAATATTTCCAAGCTCTGGAGGTAGCTCTAGTCGATAGGCAACCTTTCCAATTCTTTCAACAATCTTAAATGGTCCAACATATCGGGGTGCAAGTTTTCCTTTCTTTCCAAATCTCACCACTCCCTTCCAAGGTGACACCTTGAGTAGGACACGGTCTCCGATTTGAAATTCTAAGGGCTTGCGTCGCATATCCGCATAACTCTTTGATGGCTTCGAGCTGTCACAAGATTATCGCGGATTTTCTTGATTTTGTCTATTGTTTCCAGAATGAGCTCAGGTCCAGTAAGCTGAGCTTCACCGATCTTATTCCAACAGACAGGTGAACGACATTTTCGACCGTAGAGAGCTTCGAATGGTGCCATATTAATACTAGCATGATAACTGTTGTTGTAAGAGAACTCGATCAGTGGAAGATGAGAATCCCAATTACCACCAATGTCTATCACGCATGCCCTAAGCATATCCTCCAAAGTTTGAATCGTTCTCTCAGATTGTCCATCTGTTTGGGGGTGATAAGCAGTGCTTAGATTTAGTTGGGTTCCCAAAGCAGATTGCATGGTCTTCCAAAAATGAGATGAAAACCGAGCATCACGATCGGAAATGACATCCAAAGGAACACCATTCCGTGATACAATCTCATCAACATAAATCTTTGCAAGTTTATCAGCAGATAGATCCTCGCGAATTGGTATAAAATGAGCTTATTTCATTAATCGATCAATAACAACCCAAATAGCATCGTGACCTTTAGATGTACGCGGTAACTTAGTGATGAGATCCATTGCAATGTTCTCCCACTTCCAAACCGGTATCTCTGGTTGTACAAGCAAACCAGAAGGTCGTTGATGTTCAGCCTTGACTTTGAGACAAGTTAGGCATTTCGATACATACAAGGCAACATCCTTCTTCATACCAGGCCACCAGAACTGAGTACGAAGATCCTTGTACATTTTATCAGCACCAGGATGGATAGAATATCGAGACTTGTGAGATTCATCCATTACCAAGGTGTGAAGATCGTCTTGTTTCGGAATCCACAAACGATCCTTGAAATATAGCAACCCATCGTCCTTCGTTTCAAGTTTAAGTTCGAGTTGAAGCGGTAGCTCATATTTCAATAAGTCTTTGATCACACAAGATCGTTGAGCTTGAAGGACACGAGATTGGATATCAGATAGAGTTCGAACAGAATGAAGCTTGACTCGTTCCTTTTGACTAAGCGCATCGGCTACGACATTCGCCTTACCAGGATGGTAGCGGATCTCGCAATCATAATCGTTTAAGAGTTCAACCCAATGTCGTTGCCTCATGTTCAGCTCCTTCTGATTGAGAATATGCTGGAGACTTTTGTGGTCTGTGAAAACCACACACTTCATTCCATAGAGGTAGTGTCTCCAGATTTTAAGTGCGAAAACCACAGCTCCTAATTCAAGATCATGAGTCGTATAGTTCTTCTCGTGAATTTTCAGCTGTCTAGACGCATAAGCTATGACTTTACCTCGTTGCATAAGAACGCAACCAAGTCCTAGATTCGACGCGTCACAATAGACAACAAAATCATGGTTTCCCTCAGGTAGAGATAAAACAGGAGCATCACAGAGCTTCCGTTTCAGCGTTTGGAACGCTTCTTCTTGCTTAGGTCCCCACTCAAAAGGCTTATTTTTCTGAGTCAAAGAAGTGAGTGGAACCGCGATCTTTGAGAAATTAGAAATGAATCGACGATAATAACCAGCAAGACCAAGAAATGATCGAATTTCTGTAGGTGTTGTCGGTGCATTCCAATCCTTAATAGCAGCTATTTTGGATGGATCTACATGAATACCCTGCTCGTTGACTATATGACCCAAAAACTGAACTTCTCTAAGCCAAAATTCACACTTGGAGAATTTAGCAAAAAGTTGTTCCTTTGTCAGAAGTTCCAAGGTCAAACGAAGGTGTTGCTCGTGGTCGGCTCGAGACTTTGAATAAATGAGAATATCGTCGATGAACACAATGATGAACTTATCTAAATAAGGTTTACAAACCCTGTTCATTAAGTCCATGAAGATAGCTGGGGCATTCTTCAAACCAAAAGGCATGACAGTGAACTCGTAATGCCCATATCTTGAATGGAAAGCAGTTTTGGGAATATCTTCTTCGAGAACACGAAGTTGATGATACCCAGATCGCAGATCGATCTTGGAAAAGCATGAAGCACCTTGCAGTTGGTCGAAGAGATCATCAATTCTAGGTAGGGGATATCGATTCTTGATCGTAAGATTATTAAGCTCATGATAATCGATACACATTCGAAAAGATCCATCTTTCTTTTTCACAAAGAGGACAAGAGCTCCCCAAGGCGACAAGCTCGGACGGATGAATCCTTTATCAGACAACTCTTGAAGCTGTTTTGATAAATCTTGCATCTCCGACGGCGCAAGACGATAAGGTGCTTTCGCAATCGGGTTGGCATTGGGTACAAGGTCAATATGAAACTCAACTTGATAAACTGGAGGCAAACCAGGCAGTTCATCAGGAAACACCTCTGGATAATCCCGAACAATCGGAATATCCTGAATAGTCTTGCTCTTGCCTTTCTCCTCGGTGACATGTGCCAGGAAAGCAACATATCCTTTTCGCAAATAACTTTGGGCCTTTGTACACGACATAAGCTTCAAACCATCAGATGGTTTTTCACCACGAACTTCTAGAACATCGCCAGATGGAAGAGGAATACGAACAATCTTATCAAAACAAACCACCTCAGCATGATGATTGGTTAACCAATCCATCCCCACGATAATATCGAAACTCCCAAGTTGCATCGGCATGAGGTCAATGGGAAAAAGATGGTTATCAAGGTTTAACTGACAATCACGAATAACAGAATCGAGAACAAGAGGTTTACCAGTAGCAACGTCGACAGATAAGGGTTTCCTCAGTTTAGTTCTAGGTATCGCAAGCAAACGTTCAAAAGATAATGAAACAAAACTTCTATCGGCACCAAAATCAAAAAGAATAGATGCAGGTCGATTGTTAACAAGGAACGTACCATTAACCACCTCGTTGTTAGCCCTCGCTTCGTTAGCATTCAGATTGTACGCTCGCCCACGAGCGGGATTCACATTCGCGTTGACATTCACGTTCGGATTCGCATTTGCATTCGCTATCCTCGGACAGTTGTTGCGGAAGTAACCAAACTCTCCACAATTGAAACATGAACCCGGTGGGAATCTAGCAGCATTCCCCTGAACTGGAGCTTGATTTTGAACAATCTGATTCTGACCCAAACGACAGACGTTGGCCAGATGCCCAAGCTTACCACACGTTGTGCATTGCCTACAAGCTTGTTGTGCAACATGATAACCGTTGCAGCGAGCACAATGAGGTGCGGTACCAGCAAACGCTTTCTTCGCAGGCGGTTGAGCTGGTGGGTTCTGAGCAGTAACTGCAAAGATCTGAACATCCTTTCGCTTTCTCGACTTCTTCGACGACTCCCCTTTCTTACCCTTACCCTTTTCCTTGACAGATTCGGTTGACTTCTTCTTATCACCCTTGCAGGTAAGTTTACGCTTCCTGACTTGCGACTCAGTCATGGTAGCAGATAACTCGATCGCTTGACGAACAGTAGTAGGATTAACGCCAGTCACAATATCCTGTATGGAATCGGGTAAACCATCGATATACCTCTCTATCGCTTTCTCCAATGGGGTAACCATAGTAGGACACAAAAGACTGAGTTCCTCAAATCGATCCGTATACGCACGGTGTTCTCCCCCATCTTGTTTTAGATCATCAAACTCTCATTCCAAAGCTCGAATTTCGTGACGGGGACAAAACTCTTTCATCATGAGAGCTCGAAGCTCTTCCCATGTTTGTGCTAATGCCACTTCGGTACCCCTATCGTGCATCACTCCGTACCACCACGTAAGAGCAGCCTTCTCAAACACACTTGATGCAAATTCAACCTTACACCCATCCGGATATTGCACATGTCTGAATGTGCTCTCGATACTTTCGAACCATTGAAGGAGCGCAGTTGCTCCTTGTGACCCAGAAAACTTTAGCGGCTTAGCAGAATTGAAATTCTTGAAATTACATTGTGCATTGTTATTATTATTGTTGTTGTATAGCTCGTGGATTTGGGTCACAACACCTGGAAGTACAGCAGCCATTTGCTGAGAGACAAGGGCTGCGAATTCTTCAGCAGTAAAAGACTGTGCATCACGTCGAGGAGGCATTGTCTAAAAAGGAAATATGAGAAACGAGTGAGGTCGATAATTAGGAAAAACAAAAGAGGCATTGAAAATATCGACGAAACATATGGAAGGCGATCATTTGTTCGTTACCTCGAACAAACAAACGACACGCTGAGACTAATCAAAGTAATGAATCAAAATAATGTATCGCGAAGACATGCTCGCCTGTAAGTGAACACTCACCCCAAGAGTTCCCAGGTAAGAGTGACTGGTCCGATTATGTGGATTTGTACGAACACTCTAGCCTTAGACAGAAAACTCAGGGTACAGGCATTCACTCTTCCAGTTTGCACGTGTTCACATTATTTAGACCCAAACTTCGACGAGATTTTAAAAACTCAGAAGGCACTAAGCCAAAATGAGTCAAACTGGAAGGGCTCAAAATCTTACAACAGAGGGTTCAAAACCTAGTAATCAATCATCCTACAATGGATGATTAATTTTCGAAGCAGATTCGGATTTTGTTTTTAAAATCTAAACGCAAATTAACTTGCGTTGGGGTCCTAGAAAGTTATAGTCTAGGTCAAAGGATTACTAATAACCTAATTCCCTATAACCATTGGCTCTGATACCAACTCTTCTGGCACACCCCGACCACGTAAAACAACAAATCGTGGCGGAAACGTCGGTGAGTGTTGTAACAGAATTATTGTTTCGCAACCATGGATACAAAAGAGTTTCATTTTATTTAATCATTAAGTAATTTACATAGTTTTAGCATGAAACAAACAAGTTATATATCGACTATCATTGTCACTAAGGCCTCGTCCAGATCCTATGTGACTTATGCATCCTAGCAATCAACATTAAGCAACATCACCTGAAACATATGTAAAAACAAAGTCAGCAAAGAAATGCTGGCGAGCACATAGTTTTTGTGTGAGCGTCAGATTCATGTCTCGTTTATATGTTGAAATATCTCGTACAACTTCGTTAATCGATATTAGAAACCTTGTTTTGTAAAATGTTTGTATTGTAAAATGAATAACCAAGCCAAAACAGATTGGTTATAATTTATAAACCTCGATGCCATGAATCTTAACCCAAAACATTTATTTATGTAAACCAAATCATAAATCGTTCTCGTAATAAAACTCGTATGGTTTATATAGTTTCGTAAACATCGTTGTGTGACATCGTTTAACTCGTTCCCGTTATAGATCATCATTCATTTGTTTAAATCGTTCAATCGTTTAGAATCGTTCTCGTTTTAATTGTGAAAACTACTTTTGGTCGTCTCGCTAATAACATTCAAACCTTCGTGACTCGTTCATCGTTTAACTTGTTCAACTCGTATTAACAAACCACCAAAGGGTAAGTTACCAATCATCAGGTTCAGTCCTTACCCACATAACCCACACATAACCATGGGTGCAGTCTGATAACGGGACTTGTCAGATCCTATGGTACCATAACCTAATACTGGTCGGTTCGGCCAAAATTAATGAATGCCATTCGTTATGTAACTTCAACCAACAAGCTCGTTCACATTATCGAAATCGTTATTAGTTTAGTATAAACCATCTTACTCGTTTTGAAACCATCGTTAAAACATCGAAATCGTTTTGATACATATGAATCACCCCAAAACAATCGAAAACAGTAAAAGGGAGGATCTGTGTACTCACCTTTGGGTGCGTTTTTTATATGTTAACACAATCTCTCAAATTGTTTATTCGTCCTAAATTAAATAAGAATGATTTAATAATCAAAAACCCACAAAATACATAAGTTTCTCCGACACTTAGAATTTTCACATAACTTTGAGATTTCTCGAAAAGTTATTATTTTTTATTATATTAGTGTATTTTTATACATGGGTTAGCGTAATACACATAATCTTGTCGACACTAACACATCATCATACACATATTGTAAAACACATAGCACATTGTAACACATAAAATTTACCCATGAACAACCCATTGTAGTGTACATTAAAAAACACTTATTTTAGCGATTCGGTAACATTTTTGGGCGTCGGAAGTCACGTATGACTAACCAAACACCAAGTAAACTTAATATAAGTTAAAATACTTATTTTTATATCAAAAATATCAGTTTACTTACTGATCTAAAATAGTTTTATAAAAATCCTCCGGAAAGCCGATTTTTGACCGTTTTACCGCATAGTTTTGCATCAAATGTTACCCGAACCATCCCAAATCGAAACGACTTGAAATTTTAACATAACCAATGTGATTTAATGAATAAAATAGTGGTTATACTCATGATAGTGCAGGTCTCACATAAAGCACATAAATCATGCAAATTTCACATATTTTACCACTTTTTAAGCTATATGTACAACATGCAAAGCTATCAAACCTATGTCAAAGTTTCATGCCATTATAATATACCAACTAATGTTATTTTTAGTTTTTGTAACCTGATCTAAAACATTTTTGTCATATAGCCATTTTTCATCATTTCTTGAGCTTTAAATCAACATGTATTCTCATGAACAAGTGCCTAAACCACACTATCATAGCATCATCATTTTATATTAATCTAAATGCATCCAACATGTGATTTATTCATGTTTATTTGCTGATGTATTTGAAGTATTATCATATCTTACACAAATCAACAAACACTTGCATTTTAACTATTATCCAAGAACAAGTAACAACTTGAACAAGTATTTACCAATGATCAAGCTCAAAACTCATACACACATATATATATGTATACGGTCATACACACACACACATATATAACCATTTTTATTTGTATCAAGACCCATTTCATTTTAGATTTCAAGTTTGTGAAAATCCCAAGATTCAAGAGAAACTTCAAATCATCACGAACAACCAAGAATCAAGAGTATGATTTAAACATAAATGTTATACCTTCAAGATTCAAGTAAGTTGTTGGATGAGGTTTTCATGATATGGAGCTTAAAATCACTTGAAAGCACCTTGGAAACTCTTTTGGATCTTCACACCAACTTGAATTTAGCTTGAAATGGGGCTTGATTATGAAGAACAAGATTGAAAAAGATGAAGATGGTGATGAAGGTGGGGTTACGGTTCAAGGGAGAGAGAGTGTGAAGGATTTGAGTGATGGGTGATCTTGTAAGGATTGTTGAGATCTTAGAAAGATATAGAAGATATATGAAGGGATATGGAGTGAAGCATGCTACAACACTTGTCCAAACAAGATCAATCAAGATATTTGCAAGATCTAGCAAAAATTTGGTGGGGGCCACATATATTGTAACCGTGAAAATGGAGGGGGGGTAAAGTGTAAGTTTGTTTGGTAAATTAGATAAAAACAGGTATTTAACTGGATACCGGGTATTTTATCTAGCGTTTAAATCCCGGTTTATGGCGTTCTAAATTATTTTTATTATTCTATAAAAATAAACTCGCCAAAATATTACTAAGAAAAAATTCAGTTGCCGAGACTGGCTGTGTTGTCTGCGTTTTGCTGTAGAAGCACTGTGTTGCGCAGAAACACGCGGTACGCGCTTAAACTTGAAAAATAACGTTTTTAAGCGTTTTAATTTATTTTTCAACATGAACTTGATTAAAATAAAATTTTAATCATAACAGAATATTTTTGGGGTTTAAACATTATCCGGGCGGTCACCAACGTGCGTTTCGCAGTTTTGTCGTAATTACTTCTTTAGTTCAAATAAACATGTTTTTGCCATACCGAATCCTTCGAAACTTATTTCTAAGTTATGTAAAGGATATTCAGGGTGTGTTTGGCTTACGTCACAGTTCCGGAGTGTACGTCGCGTTAAACTGATTGCATTTACGCACCAGTTTGCGTATAACCTTCCAGAAAGTGATTAAAGCTTGAAATCGGAATCGAATCAAATTGTAAAATCATCAAACACAATTACACATATAATAACACTAAAGCACATTGTTTTATTGATAATCAACATTGTTTTACATTATACGATGATTACAGAACACAGTTGTCACAGTTTAGAGTCTAGAAAATCAGTAACTGGATATTGTGTGTTTTTGGGTACATGTACATCTTTAATCACTTGGAAATAGGGATGAGATTTTTACCGAAATACAAGTACCATACCGATACTGTACCGTATCGATCATAAACGGTACCTGTATCGGTAATAGATTTTTCGAAATTCGGTATCGGTAATAGATTTTTCGAAATTCGGTATCGGTATAGGTATTTTTCAGTAAATACCGGTTTTAATACATAATTTAATAATGAATTCCAGTGGGTTTTTAGGTTGGATTACGAAGAGTCCAAGTCCAACTAATCTTACTGGCTACTACAATATACTAAACTAATATATAACAAAACCTAAACCTAAAATCTTTTATCATTCTATAGAACACTCTATGATCAATCAAGATTCAAGAATTCAAAAACCAAATCCATCTTTTCTTCAAGGTATTCAAACGAATTCAAATCCATATTTGATGTTTGCTTCTTTTTTCTGTTTTCTGATTAAACTAATTCGGCTGAGGCATAAAAACAAAGTTCCTGTGAATCATGGAAGTTAATAGTCAAACGAATTCGTCTGTACGTTAAGATTAAATTAAAACATTAGATGGTTTCATGGAAAACACACTGTTATTCAAAGTAACACACAATCTATTGTTGTTTATTTTAATTGTTTCAGATTTGATTTGTTAGTGACTTGTAGTTATTCAATTTTTGTGTGTTTTAGCTTATTTTGTTTGTTGTTGTGCTTCATTTCACATATCAAGGCTTCAACATAGGAATTATATTATGTTATTGCATATGCATTAGCTATTTCGTGTGGTGTACTGTTATTGACTGATAAGTTTCAGCCTAGTTACATGATTATATTGTCCTTCACATATTTACATTTGAAAAAAAGAGTATGGAATGGATGGGTTGCACATGATATTTTTTAGGTAAAACAATGGATGACGCCAAAGCGGTACCAACGTGGAAAATTACCAAAATACCGGTACCGTACCGGTACCGAATCTATAAATACGGTACGGTAATCGGTATCCACATTTCCTCAATTTCGGTAACGGTATTTACGGTATCGGTACCGATCTCATCCTTACTTGGAAAAGTAAAAAGCAGTCAACATTTTCTCGGTCTACAGCTGAAGCTGAGTACCGAGCCATATGTACTGCAACATGCGAAATTATGTGGCTTATAAATTTGTTGAGTGAACTGAATGTTAAAGTTGATTTGTCGGTTTCGTTATTTTGTGATAACAGTGCTGTAATATCCAGGGGCGCAGGATGGTAGGGGCCGGGGGCACCCGACCCCCCGAATTTTTCGCGCAGTAGTGTTACGTATGTACTTTTCGTATAGAATTTTTTAGGTATATGCGTTTTCGCCCCCCCCCCCCCCCGTTTTAAAAAAAAATTATGTATATACGTTTTCGACCCCCGGTTTTAAAAAAAAGTATGTATATACGTTTTCGACTCCCCGGTTTTATAAAAAAATTATTTATATAGCCCAAATCAGATCTATTCAGTTTCAGCCCAAATCATATTGTTATGTTTATTATAGCCCAAAATTAAAAGCCCAAACAATGATCCAAATACCCTTTCTATCAAAAAAACCCAATATGTGTTGATTGGATTACCAGGTCGCTGAACAGAAAGAAAACCAAAATCACTGGGTGGTGGGCTAGTTGGTGTTGTTCGATCTTCGCTGAACAGAAAGCAACGGCTGGAATCGATTTAGTGCTTCGTCAATCTTCAAGGTATGTGTTTTATCTTTAGGTTTAATTTATTTAGAGCTTCAATTTATGTGATTTAGGTTGAAATTAGAGATGAAATTGTTCATTTGTTTGTTAAACAATGTTTACGTTTTAATATTTGAGAACGTTTTTTATTTGATATTAACGTTTGACACGACCCGACCCGACCTGACCTGACCCGACCCGAATCGAATCACTGATGTCCAACCCAAACATACACCTCGAAACTACGCGATAGAAAAACATTTTTAGGTGCGTTACCTTCTAACCCCCTGAACTTTTTTTTCAAGCTTCGCCACTGGTAATATCTATTGCAGCTAATCCTGTTTTTCACGACAGGACGAAGCATTCTGAGTTGGATTTGTTTTTCCTTAGGGAAAAAATACAAGCCGGTCTGCAAAGGGTATTAAAACTGAGAATCAAATCGCTGACATTTTTTACGAAAGGATTGCACGTGGGTCAGCATATTGTCATTTGTAATAAACTAAACTTGTTGGATGTTTTTAAAAATAAAAGTGAGGGGGGTGTTGAAATATATGCATCATAAAACTTAACACTTTTATTTTTATGACACTTACACTTTTATTTTTATAACACTTTTGTTTTAGTTTACTAATGTTTGTTATATTTTTCAATTTTTCATGTAACTAGCCGCATTTGAGCTTTAGTTGTCCTTCTTAATGATCCTTCTCTTTGCTATACCTCTAAAAGTTGCAGGGGAATTTAAGAGCTCTACATTAATACCAAAACCAATATCAAGACTCAATTTCATCATTTAAGTACACAAAATGACATAAGAGTAATATTTAAAACTACTTCCTGTAAATAAGTAAGAATTGAGGAACTCAAACCTTGGCTAACAGGAGCGTAGTGAGTGCAAATGGTTAAAAGACCTGTCAAAAACTTGAAGCATACATGGGCAAAAAAACAACGGTAAAGAGTTCCTATCGGCGATTGATTGATGAACAGCAAGCAAATCGAAATTTAGTGGGATGAGACCAATTATGGATTTAGGGTTCATCGATTTAGCCGTCGACCTACTCTCCTTTAAAACCCTCAATCTTCGCTGCCATTACTCATGTAGCAACATCACCGTCAAGGTTGCAGTCAGAGACATGGCAGCTGTGGCGATGGTGATGGAGGTGACGGTGATGCCGGTGGGGCAGCCCACTCTCTTTCCCTGGCCACAATTACAGTACTCGTCGCACGCTATTGCCGCCATAGCCACCCCGATCCCCCCTTTCAAACTACAAAGAACATCATTGACGCCCCTTTCTCGCGTTTTCGGAGACGAAAGCCACCGCCGTAACCACCGCCACCTGCCTCCACTATAGCACGTCACCCCACCGAAGTCTTTCCTAAAAAGATATCACCGCTGCCGGTTTCTACATCTTGGAATCTGTGGGTAGGAGGCAAGCACGCGGCGAGGTCCGGTCACCGACTCCAGATCTCCTTCTCCCGTATTGCTCTCCGGCTCCTTCAAATGTTGTTGTCTCTCTGATGAATTTGAAGGAGGAAAACTGATAGAGAGGAGGTTGGGGAGGGAGAGAAGAGGATGTGCGTCTTTTACTATTCATTAGGCTTGTGACGTGTCCCAGGTTACTATTCACAAACTTGCCTTTTTAATATATAGGAGAATGTGCTGCTCTTGTTTAATGGGCCTTGGACATTCTTTGCTCGCTATTGGACTGCTGGGTTGTTGGGCTGGATGGAAGGACTGCGACTGCTGGGTTGGACAGACAGATGGACGAGTTCAGTTTATATAAAAGTCTTATTCTCATTTGCAATGTCGACCAGTAGATATTTTCTCTCTCTAAATTCCAGAATCATCTCACTGGGTTCTTTTCCTTCTCTCTTAGGGTCTGTTAGATCTTGCTGTACTTGTGATCTTGTGTTAAGATCATTGTTCGTAGTTTAGATTGGTTATTGAGAGATAACAGTTACTGTTGGTGAGGATTACTTGAGTATCCTGTTCGTGCAGTTTGATTCGATTGTAATAAAGAGTTTGTTGATAGCAGTCTTTGTCTTCGTGACACATGGTGGCTTGAAAGGATATTGTGAAACGACATGACTTTTCAGCGTGTATCTTTTCTAACCCGCACAACCTTCCGGATAAAACAGTATAAATCGTCATCCCCTCTTTCATTTGAAAAGATCCTAACTTATATATATACAAAATTATCACATGTGGCTCGGTTGCTTTTTATATATATACATTTTAGGAGCTTACTAAAATCATGAAAGATCGATTCTCTAAAAATTTCAGCTCTATCAAAGAATAATCAGAAACTTGAGTTCTGGAAATCATTTTGACTTGAAATTTTTACTGGAACCATGTTTTGGTAGCAAACTGATCGACGTGATACAAATGTTATGAATTAATTTGTAGGTTTACTATTTTTCCTAAATATTGAGCAATTTATCATGTATTTTATGGGTTAAACTGAAAAATAAGTGCTACACATGTTGGATGAAGCTCAACTTTTTTACTGGAAACTTATATCACTACTTAATTGATAAAAAAAAAAAGTGTTTTTTCATAAATTTATAAACTCTTTTGCACTTCATCCGATTTCTTCCTGAAATAAGGAACAAATATAAAAATTAAATAGTGATCCTATATAAAGAACTACTATTCACACCATAGATTTATCCGGTATAGTGTTTCTTGGTGGTTATGAGTGAAAGAAAAAGAAAATATAATAAAAAAATAAAATAAAAGTATTATTTAATTGAACAAAGATAGATATGCAACAGGTGTATTGGATTTTTAAAAAGAGAACAAATTTGAAGGACAGTTATACTTTTTTTTAGTTAAGTTATATGGATTAAGAGAAGAATTACAATGTAAATGTTCAAATAACAATGTCGGTGGCCCTTTTAAATTGAACCATGTGGCATTAAATTGTCCATAATTGCTAGTTGTTGAGAAAATAACAGGTGGGCTCTTTTTGTATGTCATTATTAGTTTTTTTAACTGCGATTTACAGATTAAAATCGAATGAAGAGTTAATTGCTCGGATGGTCCCTGTGGTTTTACGTTTTTTCACGTTTAGTCTTCACCTTTTGAAAGTAGCAGGTATGCTCCCAATGGTTTGTTATTTTGTTACTCGGATAGTCACCTGACATTTACTAAGGGGACTATCCGAGTAACAAAATGCAAACCATAGGGAGCATACCTGATATTTCCAAACTAATTGACATCTACTCAGGTGACTATCCGAGTAACAAAATAACAAACCATAGGGAGCATACCTGCTACTTTCAAAAAGTAGAGACTAAACGTGAAACCACAGGAACCATCCGGGCAATTAACTCTCGAATGAATAAAGATTTGGAAACCACAACTTAGATGTATATCCAAGGATCACCTGGCTATGAGGGCTATGGGCAATGGCGGACCCAATAATTATTTTTTGGGCGTGCGAACGATGGGGTTCAACCAAACTTTCAATGGGTGCTATCGGAATTTTTTGCCTACATAATACAGATTTTTTTAAGAGGGGCGTCTGCCCGCCAAAGGCTTGCCTTGGGTACGTCCCCAGCTATGGGTTACTTACCAGAGATCTTAGTTCCTATTTGAAGACTTAAGCTCCTTAGACTAATGAGTTAAGTCGGTCGCCCTACTTTTAGTTAATGACCTTAGGTTGGTCCATGTTGCTATCTGTGTATCCCTTCTTCATGTATGCCTTAATAATTTAAAAAAAAAAAGACTAAACGCGGAATAATTTGGCCTACACCATTTTTAGGAAAAATTACAAGTTTTGTCCTTTATCTTTATACCACTTTTCAGGCGGTGTCCTTTTTAACGAATGTTGACAGGTGGTGTCCTTTACTAGGTATTTTGTTGCAAGTTTAGTCCTTTACACCCAACCCAGTTAAAAAACCCTGTTAATTGTTGACGGGCGGTGTCCTTTACTAGGTATTTTGTTGCAAGTTTAGTCCTTTACACTCAACCCAGTTAAAAAACCCTGTTAATTGTTGGGTGTAAAAGACTAAACTTGCAACAAAATACCTTTACCACCGCCTGTCAACATTTGTTAAAAAGGACACCCCCTGAAAAGTGGTATAAAGATAAAGGACAAAACTTGTAATTTTTCCCCATTTTTATCAGGTAAAAATGTTAAAAAAATAATGACTTTCTTATATATTATTTGCAAGATGCTAAGAAATATTATTATTTGCTAACTAGGCTCCAGTGTAAAAAGAATGGTTTTCTAAGTAGACGTCTGGTTGGGAGCAATTTCTTTATCTGATAGGATATATGAAAGATCTACTCTCATTTTATCCTTTCAATACCCTACTTTATGTTTTATTTGTTTGTTAGTTGGTTGTATCTATGTGATTTTTTCAAATAAAAATTGCCAAAAGAGTAGCTTTCTTGCAGAGTACTATTTGTAACCACATTTTGGTGTCCCACCCAAATTGATTGTATTTATACAACTTTATATTTATTTTTAGTACCTCTTTGAAAAATAGGTGTTTGAGTAAATTAAAGGCCTAAAGAGAACCATAGCCTGAAGCCATAATTTGCTATATATAATAGTACAACGAGATCCACCATAAACATTTACTAATCACAATGGAAAACCAACCACAGACCACTGCTAGCAGGAACCGGAGAATAATATTGTTTCCGTTTCCATTTCAAGGCCACATAAATCCAATGCTTCAGCTTGCAAGTCTACTATACTATAGAGGCTTTAGTATTACCATCCTCCACACCAACTTTAACGCGCCCAAAATCTCTAACTATCCTCACTTCACTTTTATATCCATCCTCGACAACCATCCTGAAGATGAACGCTTTTCCAACTCATTGTTAGTCGATTTTGCTCCAAATTTCATCTTCAAACAAGATGGTGCTGATGCATTACGTGATGAACTGGAATTGTTGTTAGCTTCAGGAAAAGACGAGCCAGTGTCGTGTTTGATCACCGATGCGTTTTGGCACTTCACCCAATCGGTGGCCGATAGCCTTAATCTCCCAAGGCTTGTTTTGAGGACATCTAGCTTGTATAGTACTATTATATATTCTTTAATACCCCTTCTTGATGATCGTGGTTACTTCACACTTGATGACAGCCGTAAGTTTGCTCATAAATTTCTTTTGCGTTTTTCTTATTATTTTTTTAATTTCTAGGTGGTCTAGCAAAATGATAATTGGTTTTAGAAGGTTTATGTGTGAGTTTTGGTTTCTAGGGAGTAGAGAACTCTAAAAAATATCAACCTGAAAGCAGATGTTCATGTGGCAAGCGAACTCCTCGAATACGCTAACATGGAGTCCTAGATATTCATGAGCCAGCTCTAGCTAGCGGACTCCAGTTGAGTTTGCTCCTTTGACTAGCGGATTACCTAGAAACCAAAAATAGTTCAAAAACTTTCTAGAAACGCTTATGATTTTGCTAGAACACCTGCAAATGAAAAAAAAAGTTATCCTAAATTCAGTAGCATTTATTTTAACGGTTTCAAGATTTGGAAGAACAAGTGGTCGAGTTTCCTTTACTAAAAGTGAAAGACATCTTGAAGATTGATATAAAGAGCAATAAGGACCCCTACGCGGAGTTGATAGGTGACATGGTTAAACAAACAAAAGCATCATCGGGAATCATCTGGAACTCCTTCAAAGAACTTGAAGAAACTGAACTCGAAAGGGTTCAACACAACTTTCCCATACTAAGTTTCCTAATACCACTCCCCAAGTATCTTACAACTTCGTCGAGTAGCTTACTAGATCAAGATCGAACCTTTTTTCCTTGGTTAGACCAACAACCGCCCAAGTCTGTATTGTATGTTAGTTTTGGTAGCATTAGTAAAGTGGATGAGAAGGAGTTCTTGGAAATAGCTCATGGGTTGGTCCATAGCAAGCAAGCTTTTCTATGGGTTGTCCGACCAGGGTTTGTCAAGGGTTCAACATCGCTTGAATTGTTGCCTAATGGTTTCCCGGGTGAAAAGGGGCGAGTTGTGGAATGGGCTCCTCAACAAGAAGTGCTAGCTCATGAAGCGACTGGTGCGTTTTGGACACATAGTGGATGGAACTCAACATTGGAGAGTGTTTGTGAAGGTGTTGCTATGATTTGTTCGCCTTTTAGGGGTGATCAACCGCTAGGTGCACGATATATGAGTGATCTTTTAAGAGTGGGGGTGTATTTAGAGAATGGGTTCCAAAGAGAAGAGATATCAAGTGCCATAAGAAGAGTAATGGTGGAGGAAGAAGGAAAAGAGATTAGAGAGAGGGTGAGAGTTTTAAAACAAAAGGCAGATGTTTCTTTGATGAAAGGTGGCTCTTCTAATGAATCAATGGAGTCTCTTGTTGATTATATTTCTTCACTGTAAGATTCTGTAATAGAAATTTGACAATGGTGGTGTTACACATTATTATGTAAATACTATAGTTATAGTAAGATAATGGATATTTTTCTTTTTGACAAACTCTCTCTTTTAAATCACTTATATATTCTGTGCATGTCTATATCTGTTAAGTTTGCTTGTTTTTTTATTAAACATACAGAAAAGGATAAGGGAATGTTTGTGTTACCTGTTTTCACTTTTTTCTTAAGAACGTGTATTGATTTGAACCCGTCCTGACCTGCTACCTCGCCCCACCTGACCAGCCTGGTTTGCCAGGTATAATCATCAGGCCATATACCCCTAAGGCTAGAAAACACCAAAGCTGCAAAAGTGCAAAAATACTTGGAGTAAATACTATACTTATAGTAAGATGATGAATAATATGGGTAGTTCAATTTTGTTAGTTAGGTTTTTTTTTTTTTTCGTATATGAGTAGTAATAGACTAATAGTCGTGATCTGTGAAATATGTTGTAAACAGAGAAACCTGTTTAATTTTAATACAAATAAAACATTTTTAACTTATTTAGTCTGAATGTCAAACAAGTTAACAGATACAACCTGTTTAATTTTAATAAAAACTAAACAGAGCAAACAAACACGAGTTTACTTTTAGCCGAACACCCCAAACCTGATCATTTTTTTGACGGTATCAAATACAATCTACGTAGCCTCTTCGGGCTCCTATTCCTCCTTCTCTACATTGTTGACCGGCGCCACTATAATTTACACTATTAAGTTACAACCTCAGGTCTTTACCTCAAAACTGGATTAATAAAACCTTCCACTGAACGAGAAGATGACCCAGCTGATACATCATACATGAGTAATCTTCAATGTTAGAGAAATTATATAATCTTCATTGTAGAAGATTACTCATGTATCTCGCGCATTCAGACATCTTAATCGGTTTCACATAGTCATACAAAATCAGCACTTGCATGTATTGAACTACTGAAGATAAAATGCAAATTCAATTATTTCAGAAAGGGTTGGCGGCGCAGCTTGTTGCCCGCCTACCTTCTGTTTTGATGTAACTTAACAAGTTTTCTGGTTATATTTCATATTTACTGTCTAATGGTTAAAAAAAAAAATCACTTATAGACGTATGTCAAATAAAGCAACTCAAAGATAAAACAGAAACAAAATCGGAGAAAATGAGGCTCAGATCTGTAAACAAGGGAACAAAGAAGGATAAACCCACCATGGCTGCAAATCGATCGGTTGCAATGTGAAATAATCTTTCACAAAACCATCCGCATTGATTGCCCAGCCAAGATGCGGATAATCTCATACTTTGTTCCGATCCACACGGACATATTATTATTCAACTTCATCATCATCACAGCCTCTTATTTACATTTGTTCCCATCCATTTCCACTCCCGGTTTCATTACATTCCGCAAAACAAACACTACCTAAAGGTTTCGAGTATGATATGCAATTTTTTTATATATATTATTTTTTGAACAGCAAATGCTAGATGATATGCAATTAACCTTGATATCGTAAGAGATCTAAAGGACCATTCGTGTAATTAACTCTGTTCTTATCAACTGATAAAACAAAACACAGGAGGGGCTGTTGAAATATGAAGAGAATCACCGGCCATGAAGAAGATGAATCTTGACTTAATAAGAAAGTCAAAATTAAACATCAGAGGAGAGGAGGGCAACCACCCCTAATAACCATCTCCTCCGAGTTGGCCTCATCTTGTCCGACTGGAATTTGTTTACAAACCCTAATTTCTGCCCTCATATTCATATTCGCGTGCAGGTGTTTGAGAATAAATTACAATTCAAGTCCTTGGAGTTTTTTTTTTTTTTAATAGACACTTTCTGCTTGATTTTTTTTAGTTTAGCCCAATTTTAGGTCATGTTTGGCTAAGCTTTTTGAACCAATTTATTTCAAAAAGCCAATAAGTCAAAATATTGTTTGGCTAATTGAAAAGTCATTCTCAAAACAACTTTTCACTAAAGAGAAAAAATCAATTTTGAAAAGTCAGAAATTTGTGACTTTTTAGAGCTTTTCAACACATTTACAAATTTACCCCCTACCAAACAACTTTTCAACATGAAGAATGTCCTTTTTAGTAATTTTGGTTTTTCACACCCAATAAGCTAATCCAAACAGTTTTTTAAAAACTCATTTTCAAAAAGTCATAAGTCAATAATTCTTTTTAACAAAAAGTCTTTTTTGAGTTAAATAAGCTTAGCCAAACATGCCCTTAGTACAAAGATTTTGTTTGTAAATATTTTTAATAATTATAAGTTAATTTAAATATTTTTTTAAGTAGAATTTCACCCATAGCAAAAGCGATTGGTAGAGTATGAGAAGGGTGGGATGTAGACAAACATTACTATTATCCGATGTCATAGCAAGTCATATAAATTAAAAGATGTACCAGCTACTCAAAAATCTCAACAAAACTAAAAAAAAAGCTACCTAATTGAACTTACTACTATTAATAATTAAAAACTAGTATATTTGACCATGCCTTGCGGCGGTACAGTACTGCGAGCACTGGATCGGTGTCGCTTTGGTTTGCTATAGTACTAGAATGATACATGCACTAAGTATAGAAATCAACATGTGTTTTACATCGATCGAAAACGATAGAAGCAAACACCGGTACCGGCACCAATGGTCTTCGAACGGTATGGACCGGTTCCGATCATCACGGTCCGATATTTATACCATCGTGGATAGAGTTGTATAATTGAAAAATTATAAAAACCAAAAACAATAAAAGTGAGTATAGGTCTTGGTACCAATGTTGTTCGGTATGATACAATGTAACTTTATTGAAAGCAAAAACAATAAAATATAAACTGGTACTGAAAGTGATATTGTTCATTCGGTTTTGGCACGTTCACTACGGTAGCGGCAAAGCATCCGTTATTAAACACAAAGCCATAAAAATGGATACAAGTAACCTTACCGGTCTTGTTCGGTTCGTTACGGTATGATAGCTATACAGTGTGAGTTCATCGAAAGCAAAAAACTATAAAAGTATAAAACTAAATACCTGCATCGATACAGATGTTGTTCGGTCTTTTCCATTCAGTCTAGTACAATAGCGACACAATGTCCGTTTTCAATAAAATTTATATCACAATGTTGAAAAAATTACACATAGAACAGATAATAAAGGGTAAATTACACTTTTCGTCATTTATGTTTATATCGGATTACAACAGATACCCTTTAACTTCAATAATTACAGTCACAGTCCCTTTTTTTGTTATAAGCATTACATCCTTAGTCCTTTAGTACTAACTCAGTTAAAATTTTAAGTTAAAAATGACATGTGCCTTGCACATGAGGGTAAGTTGGTAATTTTACAAATCCAGATTTAAAAAAATAAAACATTATATATGCAAAACATAAACCCAATCTCTCTTATCTCATTCTCTGTCCCTTCTCCCCCTCCCTCTATCCAAACAACCCCTACCACCATCGCTGTGACAAAGCTACCACCACCAAATCCGAATTAAACAATCGTAAATCCGAATTAAACGATCGTATCAAACACAAATTTGCTTTCATTGCCTTGCGACTAAAAAATTTTTTAATATCAAACATATTGAAAATACTAATTTTGACCCCACCATTAACTTTGATTGTTTGCTTCAAAGAACTCATAACAGAGATACACATAAAACATTTAAAAAATTTCTCATAATTCCTAAAAGAGATATGATTTCCACCACTAACTTTGATATGATTTCTACTATATATTTTAGTCAAACAATTCCTAACAGAGATACCATGAAAATGGGATTCAAAATGAAATGAACCAGAGATACGCAAGAACCCCAAAATGGAACAGCTTTTTCCAAAATGGGATTCACAAAACCATCCGGATTGATTGCCCAGCCAAGATGCGGATAATCTCATACTTTATTCCGATCCACTCGGACATATTATTATTCAACTACATCATCATCACGGCCTCTTGTGTACATTTGTTCCCATCCATTTCCACTCCCGGTTTCATTACATTCCATGAAACAAACACTACCTTAAGGTTTGAGTATGATATGCATTTTTTTATATTTTCTTGAACAGAAAATGCTAGATGATATGCAATTGACCTTGATATCGTAAGAGGTCTAAAGGACCATTCGTGCAATGAACTCTATTCTTATCAGCAGGAGCTTCAACTGATAGAACAAAACACAGGAGGGGTTGTTGAAATATGAAGAGAATCACCGGCCATGAAGAAGATGAATCTTGACTTAATAATAATAACAATAATAAAGTCAAAATTAAACATCACAAGAGGAGGACAACCACCATCTCCTCCGAGTTGGCCTCATCTTGTCCGAATGGAATTTGTTTACAAACCCTAATTTTTGCCCTCATTCTTCATATTCATATTCATATTAGCGTGCAGGTGTTTGAGAATAACTTACAGTTCAAGTCCTTGGAGTATTTTTTAGAGTAAATTACAAGTTTTGTCCTTTATGTTTACACCACTTTGCAGGCGGTGTTCTTTAGCGCAAAAGTTTGTACGTTTTGTGCTTTATGTTTCAAAATCTTGCACATTTTAACCTTTAGGCCAAACTCAGTAAGTTTTTTTCGTTAAATATGGTCATATGCCTTGCACATGAGGGTATTCTTGTCATTTTACCTTCCTATGGACTATTGAGTAAATAACTTGATATTAAGAGACTAATTGTGTAAGCAATAAAATATAAAAAAAAATTAAATCATGAATTCTCTCTCTATCACACATTCTCCTCTCTCTCATCTCTCTCTCTCTTTTCACCCACTACCACTACCTTCCACCTCCCACCACCAACACCCATTGCCCGCAACCTCCCACCACTACCCTTCAGTCGCCACCACAACCTCCCACCACCAACATTCAGCCGCCACATCCCATCTCTCACCACCAACACCAACACCCAACCACCACCGTCGTCGTGAGGTTTATCGTTGTAGTAGTATACTCCACCTTCGTCCCAGCCAGACATCTTCGATCTTTGATGATTTCTCTTTGTTTTAGAAATGATATGTGTGAGGAGAGATGTTTTCTTCGTCGTGTACCACATTTGCAGGTATTTTGGCGGGAAAAGATGAGAAGTGGTTTGGTGTGGGAGGGTGGTTCAGATTTGAGAGCAATGGGGGTGGTGGTGGTGGTGGGAGATAGGATGTGGCGGCTGAAGGTTGGTGGTGGGAGGTTGTGGCGGCGACTAAATGGTAGTGGGGGGAGGTTGCGGCGGTGGGTGTTGGTGGTCGGAGGTGGAGGTGGAAGGTGGTGGTAGTGGGTGAAGAGAGAGAGAGAGTGAGGGGAAGAGGGAGAAAAGAATGTGTGACAGAGAGAGAGTCAGGGAGAGAGATAGAGAGAGAGAGAGAGAGAGAGAGAGAATTTCAGGATTTTTAATATTTATATTTTAGGGTAAATTACTTTTTGAGTCCCTGTGTTTTAGTGGTTTTAACCACTTAAGTCCAAAATCAAAATGTTTAACGCCCTGAGTCCCTATAGCCACTTTACTTAACCGTTTGAGTCCAAATTTCTAACAATGTTAGAATTTTTTGGGTAAGTATTATTAAATGACCAAAATACCCTCATAGTTAAAAAAAATAAAAAAATAAAAAACTATGGCTGGATGGGTTCACCAAACTCAAGCATTTTTATTTTAACCTAGAAAATGTAATCAGATCAAACTTATGGTCAGTCTCTCTCTCAAAACAACCACCACCATAACCATCATACACCACAGCCACCGTACAACACCTCCTCGCCTGCAACCATACACCACCATCACATCAGAGCACCCTCAGACAACCATCAAATCCCCACCTTTGACACCATCATCACCATCAAAGCCCCACCTTCGACACCATCATCACCATCAAAACCCCACTAAAACCCTAACGCCACGACAGAAACCCTAACTGCCTATCCGCATCTCCGACTAGATCTAGAGGTTTAATGGAAGTATCGGAGTTCCGTTACATCTAAGGTTGTTTCTGACATGTTGGGTGACTTTGGTGGTGGTCTCGATTGTTTATAGTGGTTGGATTTGTAGTTGCAGGTGGTGCTGTGGTGGTTAACGGTGGAGAAGGTGGTGATAGTGGTGGAGGTGCGGTTTGCAGGCGGTGACAGTGGTGTTTGACGGTGGGGAAGGTGGTGATAGTGGTGGATGTGCGGTGGAAGATGAGCGAGAGAAAGGAAAGATTTCAGATGGTAATAATGGGGAATTCAAGATACTTTTGTTGATATTGAAAAGCAAACACCAAGAAGAAGCCATTGCGATGATCTGCTGAGATATAAGTCGGTCAAAGGTCGTAGGGACCGGATTTTAACCGGTTTGAGGTCAAAATATTTTGACGAATCTGTTCATGGTAGCGGGTCAAAATCAAGAGGCGAAACAAACTGTAACAACCCGACTTTTTGGATCGTTACCTGTCGCTGTCATTTCTTTCGTAAACGCTTGTACTCTCGAGATTTGATTAACGCTATGGGTTAAACTATATTTTCAACGCATTTTAAATGCATATTACAACGCTTACTTAATCACAGTTATCACATTTAAAAGCTACTTATAACGCTTACTACTTAAAACGCATTTTATCGCTTGTTACATTGCTTATCTAAACTCTTGTTACTTAAATGCTATCGCAAAGCAAACTCGAAACGCGGATTATTTATATTATGTGTGTTAATTGTGTGGTTACTTGTTTAGAATGTTATGTGGTTAACAACGCAATGCTTATACACTCAAACACTCACTCGCAACTCGATAAAACGCAACGCAACGTTTAACAAACGAACCAAAGTGGGAAAACTATCAAACGCAAACTCGGTCGTCCGAATGGCTATCCGCCCGGATTACCATCTGCCCGGATTACCATCCGCCCGGATAACCATCCATCCGGATGGAGCCATCCGGACATTGCCACTCGCACACCAGCTTAAACCTCGCCCTCCCCCTGTAAATACGAGTCATGCGCCCTCATTTCAACACTTTGACACTCCCATCCGCTCCCCAAGTCTCAGACTCGATTCAAGGCCATTTTGTAAGCTTTTTCTCCCAAATCTTCATCAATCATCATATCTAATCACTTCTACTCCATCTTCTTCATCAAAATCACACACACCTTAACTTTTTTCTCGAAAACACTGATTATAGACCCCTCGAAGGTGGTTTTCACTCGTTTTGCTTGGGCAAACTGTTGTGGAGCATCATTCAATTGAGATTGGTCTAAGATCCAAAAGTTTTTCACACTTTTCAACTTAGTTATGAAAGATTTCAACATTTTTTTACTAGTTTTGGACTTCTCCTGGGTTTTTGCCCAATATTTGATGGAATCGGGACTCAGTCAGACTCTCGACTCGTTCCTTAGTCGAAAGCCGGCTTGAAGACTGATTTCTACCGAAGAGATGGACCGATTAACAGGTTAAACATGAAATTTCACCAAGGACAGCCAGTTTATCAGAATAGGCAGAGGCCATCCGGACGAATGGACTGGATCTGGTACCTTTCCATTGCTTGACACGTCGTCACACCATCTCCGTTAACCAAAATCGTTCTTTAAACAAAAGTTTTTACAAAACTTCAACCAAGGACCATCCGCCCGAATGGCCATCTGTCCGGATGACCATCCGTTTGGATGATCTGACCCTGACAATAATCGTTGTTTACTTTTGTTGCCACGACTGTTAGAACATTTTTGAGCAAAACTTCAACGGTTCACAAACAACCAATAGATTAACATAATGACCATCCGTCCGAATAGCCATCCTTTCGAATGGTCATCCGTCCGGATGACCATCCGTCTGGATGGGACCCATCCGTTCGGATAGACTGTTGAACACTTTACCCCCTCGACATTCTGTTTACAACCATTCAGCCCTGAGGAAGAGTTACGCTTTTGTTTCCATGCACAGGCTGCTCAATGCACTCCCTTCAATCCAATCAAGATTGTGATATTACTTGCTAAACACACACTGTGAGTATTCTCAAACCCATTTTCGTTTAATGCACTTTAGGGTGTTACATACATTCTCTATCAAAACACAATACACAACACAAAGACTTTATGAACGCTAACCGCTCCCGCATGCTATACATGATTTGTTGAATGCTTGTACTATGCTTATATAGTGTTACACTAGACCACCTCTAGTAACGATAGTACTATAGTTTGGACTCAGCACCTGTGTGACAGGGGTTGCTAGGGATCACATTACTTTACTACACGTGTTCGCTTCGGTGAATATGTATCACGCATACTCTACAACGCAGTCTCGTGGTTAGGTTGTATCATTGTTGAATAGTTACATGCTTTGCCCGTTACGTGTTACATGTTGGTTATGCGTAAACGTTTTTTATACTATTATTATGCAAACTTGTGTACTAAACTTTACTTTATGTATTGACTTTTATTTTAACGTATGTGACAGGTTGATTGGATGTTGTACTGCAAACGAGTTAGGAGTCTAGAAACCCACTAAATAAAATCTGAGTTGTCGGAATGGAACTTGTTTATGAGACTGAATATTTTTAATGACTGTTATGCTTTATTTGTTTAATAGTATGGGATATTGAACCTTAAACATATTGTCATTGATAGTTGTTATGGATTCTCAGGAACAATCTGGTTCGCTCAATGCCACGCCCCGATGATTCGGCCATCGGTTGGGGTGTGACAGATTGGTATCAGAGCCATAACTATAGGGAATTAGGTCGATTCGTGTAAGATTGACCTAGTATATAGTCTAAGTACCAACAGACCCTTCGTGCGAACCCAGTAGGGGCTTCGTACGAACCTATATGCTCACTCTCGTTTCGACTCAAAGGTTATCTTCATATGGAGAATAATTCGTGGGATGAGTCAAGCTTTTCCTAAGGCTAACACTCTCTCCGACTTTAATGCAGACAACCTTTCCTAAGGTTGGAAACTATTTTGCCTTTCCTAAGGTTAACACAATACACACGTTTTCGAAAACGCTCGCATAACACAAACGAGTGATTGTGTCGGGAATAGGTGTGAAAACCAAGAACTCCCGATAAGATCACTCACTCTACATGAATTTTTACTCTCAGCACGAGAATCTTCATTGAGTTAGGAATGACATCCATATCTCGTGGTTTTGCCACACCTATAGGAAAGAAGTTGTTAAGTTAGGGGTGAAACCCGCATCTTAATGACCTGTTCCACTCCCTACTTTGATTTTACAGATCTCACCAAAGTCTCGATTGCTCTGATGACTCGAGTCACGTAGTAACTGGAAGGATGAGTGTTGTTCACCGTAATTCGGTGAGAGCACAGCCTATTAGGCCAAAATGTGTACTGGAACTCGTTGGAAATAATCGAATCACTTTGGGTAGTCGATGTCTAACACCCATGGCACTGTGTTTCGATTCTGAGCCCGTAGTTGCCGATTTCACGCGTCATCGATTTTATTATGATTACATTTTACAATTTGTGATTTCATTTATTTAGCGGAAAGCGTTAAATCTAGAAACCGCATACGCTACGATTTTTGTACCACTCTCAATTTCCGCTCCCCGCTTTGCAAAACGCGCACAACTCGCATCTCGTAATCAAAAATGCTAACTAATCGCAGATAAACTAAGAACTCTCGTACGCTAAACTCCTCGCTTACGCTACTCGCTACTGCCCGCAAACTCTCAAACGCGCTACGCGACCTTGAAAGATAGGTGAATACGTGCAAAATAGTAGGTGAATACGTGCAAAATATGTAGGTGAATACTTGCAAAATATTTAGGTGAATACGTGCAAAATATGTGCTTACGTGAATTATGTGCTCATACGTGCCTATGTGTATACATGCTTATGTGGACTCTGTACCTATGTGTTCGACGCGTTCCTGTGCTTTACATAATAATAATAAATATGTTTTATGCAACACTAAATTTTCAAACATAACCCGATATAATCGAATCTCGTCTAATTCATATGACGACGTCTGCTGCAGAATTTGCACTCGACAATGTCGTCATTTGGATCTCACACTCACCGCGCTGCCCAATGAAACCATGCTGACAAGCGTATTGCTTCACTTATGGCCAAGGAAATGGCTAAAGTCATACCTCAAATTGTCAGTGAAATCAATGAGGTCAGTAGCAAATCTTCTGTCGAGTCAAAGAGCGATGCGCCCAAAGCTCCTTTCAGTTTTAAACAGTTCAAAGCCTGCCGTCCACCAAACTTCACTGGCGAAGATGGACCCAGTGCTATGTTCCAGTGGTTTGACTCTATCGAGGTTACCTTTTGGCAAAGCGAATGCCCAGAAAATCTCCGCACTGTGAGTGCTACTGGAGTCTTCCAGTCCAGGGCGCTAGATTGGTGGACCGCTGAACGCAACAAGCATGGGAATGATGCAGCTTATGGCCTCTCCTAGGAAGAGCTCAGGGAGCTTATGATGAAGGAGTTCTATCCTCCTCATGAGTTTCAAAAGCTGGAGAATGAATTATGGCACATCAAGTAGGAAGGAGGTGACAACGCTGGTCTCACCGCTCGTTTCAAGCAGTTGAGTATCATCTGTCCTAGTCAGGTGGATACGTCTGATAAGACAATCAAGAAGTATATTTGCGCTCTCCCCGATTGCGTAGCCGACTTTGTTCAAGCAGCAAGACCTGCTACTATTGAGGAGACTTATCAGCTAGCAGCCGAGATCAACGACAAACGAGTCTTGGCTAGAGCTTTCAAAACCTCAACTAAGAGTCTCAATCAAGCAACCGCAGCTCCCAGCACCGACAATGCAGCATCTCAAGGTTCAAAGTCTTCACGCCAGAGCCGCAAGCGAAAGAACAACAACAACAAGAATTATGCTACTACCGCCGCTCCACTCAACGTCGTCCCCGTACAACCCAACTACCAGAACCGTCATGCTACTGTTACCAACGCACCGCCTGCCAAACGTGCATACACTAGTATCCACCCTCTGTGCCCTACTTGCACCTATCATCATCTAGCAGGGGTCAACTACCGCTTCTACGCAAACTACAACATCTATGGGCACTTTACTGCTCATTGCCGTTCAGGCCCACGTCAGTAAGCTGCTCAAGCTCTTCCAGCACCACCAGCGCAACCCCTTGCTCTTCAGGGTAACCCAACATTTCCAGCACCCGTTGCAAATGCTCGAACTTGCTACACTTGTGGTGACCCTAACCGTTTTGCTAATGTCTGCCCTCACCGCGTTGTGAAACAAGAACCACAGCAGCAGCAGCCACCGCAACAACAACAACAGCAGCAGCAACAACAACAACAACCACCGTAAGCAGCCCGCTGGTGTGTGCAAAGCGTGATATGATTTTATTAATATTTTGAGCCCATTTTGCGCATTAGTCACGTTTTAAATTTATAAAACACGATATTCTACTAACACTAAACACACACTTGGGCAAGTGCACCCATCGTGAGCGTAGTATAGCGTTGGTAAGATACTGAGGTCGTCCAAGGACACTAGAGCTTTTAGTACAGGTTTATCCTTAACGTCTAATCAGTCTAAATTTTTTTGAGAAAAGGTTTGAAACATGAAAAGAAAAACTAAAAATGCATAAATAAAATAAAATAAAATAAAATAAAATAAAATAAAAACAAGATATTCTTAGATCCGACTCGCCTTTAATGTATCATTTGATGATTTTTGCACTTTCGGACTTTTTAAGAGATTAGCTTCGTTATAGTAGTAGGCCCCTCTTTTGAAGGTGACGTTACCCTCAACCCAGTGGTTTGAGTCAGCAAGGAAATAATCCCAAAGGGTCGGAATATTGAAAGATAATTAATTAAGTTATTAATGCGAAAAGTGGTAGGCCCCTCTTTTGAAGGTAACGTTACCCTCGGCTAAGTGGTTTGAGTCAGCAGGGATACAATCCCAAGTAGCCGGTTTAATGTATTAATAGTAGTTTACATTTGAGGGGTTCAAGCTATTTGCACCCCCGCCATCCAATACCAGTGGGTATTGAAGGAGGTCCTAATAAGCTTGAACCCGGTCCTTGCAGGATCTATACACTAAACAAGGCAATAACCTTACTAAACCATTCCCTTAACCCCCCACCAGGTAGCCAACATGCCTCTATATAGACCGTAGAGACAAAGAGGTACTTTAGGATATACATGAAGGAGACTGTGGCAACCATACTGGGGGCAGATCTTTGTTATCGAAGGTATTAAGAACAGGATGCTACTGGCCGACTATGAGAAAGGATGCTGTAGAAGATGCTCGAAAATGTGATCCACGTCAAATGCACAACAATATACTACGTCAGCCTGCTGAGCCATTATATCCTATCGTATCCCCTTGGCCATTCATGAAATGGGATATGGACATAGTGGGGAAACTTCCAAAAGCTCCAGGAGGAAAAGTTTTTATGCTGGCAATGACAGATTATTTCTCCAAGTGGGTCGAAGCCGAAGCCTTTGTCCAGGTCAGAGATCAAGAAGTGGTATCCTTCATAAAGAGGAATATCCTAACAAGATTTGGGGTACCGGCTGAGATAATTTGTGATAATGGATCTCAATTCATCAGCAAAAGAACTACTGATTTTTGCAAAAGTTGGGGAATCAAGATGATCACATCAACTCCAGTACATCCTCAAGCAAATGGACAGGCAGAATCCTCGAACAAGATAATTCTCAACAACTTAAAGAAGAGGTTAGGTGCTAAAAAGGAAGATGGACAGAAGAACTACTATTTGTCCTATGGGCTGATAGGACAACTGTGAAGAATGCTACTGGGCAAACCCCATTTTCTTTGGTGTTTGGGGCAGAAGCAGTGATTCCGACAGAAATGGTGATACCTACAACCAGATTAAGCCTCCAGGATCCCGAGTCAAACCCTGAAGCCTTATGTCAAGAACTGGATACTGTTGATGAAACTAGAGATGCAGTGAAGCTGAGGATGGCAGCATATCAACAGAGGATATCCAAATCATATAACAAGAATTTAAGGACTAGAAGATTTCAAGTTGGAGATTGGGTGTTAAGGAAAGCTTTTCAGAATACAACCAATCCTGCTGATGGGAAGCTTGCTCCAAAATGAGAACGACCCTATGAAATTGAATCAGAATCTGGAAAAGGAGCATACCGACTCAAGAATATGGAAGGGGATATGTTGCCAAGATCCTGGAATGCTATACACCTTAAAGCCTATTTCAAGTGAGTTTAGAATTTAATTTCTAACTCAGGATGGTATGGATTTAATTTCTTTCTAATATGTCTATTTAATTTATTCTTTGAAAACCAATACTGACTTAAGCATCGGAGGGGTGTTAGCCAAGCTAACACCCACCTTAGTTTAACGGTGTTTTGCAGAATATGCTTCGGGATGTTACTCCAGGATATATACTCAAGATAAATCGAATGATTAAAGGACTGCCCCCCTCTCTCATGTTTAAGGGATTCTTATCCCTTCAAAGGTTTAAAGGTATTCACCTTTCTCTCGAATTGGGTTTAAACACCCCGCCTGGAGCACAAGTTATCCGGGATTAGTTCAAGATAGCGTGACCAGTTCATGTAACAGGGGCTGACAATTTCGTTATTATTGGCTATATCCTAGATCCTTAAGGTATATGAGGATTGATCACCCTCTATCACGAAAGGGTATTTTCATACTCTCTAAGGTTTAAAGGTATTCACCTTTCTAAGTCTTGGAGTTTATACACTCTCGCTTGTAGCGCATGAAAACAAGGGTTTATCCCCAGGATATTGAGGGTTTATCCCTAAGATATTAAGGATCTATCTCCAGGATACTTAGGGTTTATCCCTAGTAAAACTAAAGTTGTTGACAAGTTCCAAAGATACGACAAAACTATGGTTGTGTTTACACACATTCCTTGGTGGATAAAAAAAGTTACTAAGTGAATAAATACTCAAATATGCTATGTACTGATGCAATTTCCTGCACAGATATGGGACATCCATGTTGGGCACATTGCGAATGGTTCGAAAAATGAGATTGAAATCTATTTCCTAAGTGTTTCTAACAGGGGACATCCATGATGGAAACATTGCAAATGGTTTGAAGGATGAAGTCGGAACCTATTTCCTAAATGTTTCTAGTATGGTTTTTCATTTTCAAATTTTAAAAGCCTTATCTAAATGACCTAAGACTTTAAAGTCATGATTAATAAAGTTTTAATGGAACGTTTTTAGCAGATGTGCTAAGCATAATATCAGTATCCTGACCATGATGTTTGGTCAGAATATTCAGAGTATGGTTTTCAAAATAAAAAGAGAACAATCTATGAAAGTTTAGAAGTAAACACACAAAGTATAACTTTCAAAAGATAAAAATATGACAACAATGGATAAGGCTAGAAAGTTAGATTATTGTTAGTCTCTTTCGACTAAACTTTGCACTTCCTAATTGCAGGCGGCAATGTGGTGCTTTTATATGCTTCGATGTTTAACGATTTTGTGGTCAACATTTCTGGGCGGTTAGATCCGATAAGAGACATTGAGGGCCGATTGGGTAAGATTACTTGCAGAGAATTAAAAAATATGGATTCATTAATGTTGCAAGTAGAAAGGGTAGGCTTCATGATCCATTTTTCAAAATCTTCTATAGATTTTAATAGTATTACTATATACAGTAATCCAATACTTTTAATGAAACCATTGGAGGCGGTGCGCAATAGTCTTTAGGCAACTTTCAACCCATTTAACACTTTACCATTTTAGCTTCTTTTTTATCTGACCCATTCGAGATAAATTAAAAAAAAAGAAAAAAAATAAATGCATTAGCAGATGGGTCAAATTGACATCTCTATTCTTAATATCATATGCATATCTTGGATCTCACCTGAAGTTGTAAACAATTATAGGGAACAAAAAGTATCATGTGACAAAAGAAAGCTTGATGGACCGTTTAACTACTAACACAAGTGTAGCATGCCAACTCATTCCCCAAAATAGCAGGTTTGTAACTTCTATCAGCTGTCTTATTTTCTATTCTCCTTTTGCATTTATATTTCAATAACTTTTCTAGATTCATCATTCTTGCATGACATTGTATCATTTTGTTTGTAAAAGTTAGTTCCCTCGAAATGAATTTGTTTTGCTTCAAGTCAAAGTATTGATAAGTATTTTAAATTGCTAAAGAGTAGTAAATGACGTTTTTAATGATTAGATAAACCTTCTGATTGTTTGATTAGTTTTGCAGTAGCTGCAACAAAACTGTTTTTTCAAATATAATATGAAATCACCAATGTGCCATTTCTGTAAACCCAATTTGACGTCAATGATTGATATGGTTGCAGGGTGTTAAACATCCATGGTTCTGCAGATAAGATTGTACCAATGGAAGATGTCATGAGTTCGCAAACCATACATATTCCACTACAAGAAAGTTGGCCTTTTAGCGACGACCCCTTTAGCGGCGACAACAAAGAAGTCGTCGCTAAAAGCCCAATCCGCGTCCAGGTTTTAAAAGCAATCCCTGATCGTTGATCTTGTGTACATCTGACGGTCCAGGTTTTATTTTAGCTTTAGGTGTACAAAACCTATGGCGGGCAAACCATTCAGTCATTCCCCCCAAATCGATCCACTGGCACTCCCCCAAATCGATCCATGAGCCCTCCCCCAAACCCCACGGCGCTGCCAGATTGATTCAACCCGTCCACAGAGGCTCGCTCGCCGCCACGACCTGCAGCCTTCGGAGTCAACTTACCTCCTCAGTCGCTCGCCCGCCGCACCTCGTCCGCTGCACCAGGTACCTTCCTTTTCTTCTGTTTTATTGTTTTGGTGTTTCGATTTTTGTGGTAATTGAACACATTAGGGTTTCGTTGGTTTTATGGATTAAGTATATGGCAAAAATATGGGGTGATATTGGATTTTGTACCTTTTTTTGTTCTTTGTTTTGATGTACACTTGGGATTTAGGGTGTAAGTAATGTTGTCTGCAAGTTTTGAAAGGATTCTTTAAGTTGCTTTTGAACGGATTCCACAAGAAGTTTTGATGTACAGTTTTTTTTTTTTTTTTTTTTTTTGATATATTGAACAGATTGTAAAGTAAAATAATGTTGGTGAGAGGGGGGATGTCGAGATATTGAGAGGGCATGGCTGAAATGGTGGCCTGAGTGGGTTTCGGTTTGACCTTGGTTATTTGTTTGTGGGGGCTGGTTTGACTTTGGTTAATTGTTTTTGGGAGCATGTTTGACTTTGGTTAGTTGTTTAGATGCCTGTTGAACGATTTGAGGTTTATAATTCACTTTGGTTAAAACTTTTACAACAAAAATAACAAAATGCCTTTTATAAAGTAGTGTTTTCTAAATCGACTATTAACAAGTAGTGTTACTTTTGTCCTATAAACTCGCCACCAGACCCTGCACTCACCTCCTCGCCGCTCCACAGCCATCGCAGCACCTGCAGGTTAGTTTCGTCTTCCTCTATTTCGTTGAAATTTTGTTTTTCTTAATTGATTGTTAATATCTTTTTGTTATGCTTGTTTTCGTCATTGAACCAATGATTGATTTTGTTGTACACTACAAGAAACATGTTCAATACTGGCGACACCTTTAGCGGTGACTTCGGAATTATCGACGCTGAAAGGCTTATCCGTGTCCAGAACCTGCAATCCGACTGTCCCCCCCCCCCCCCCGGTTACAACCCGCCACTACCAGAACCTGCACTCACCTTTTCGCTATTTCACAGCCGCCGCTGCACCTGCATGCTAGTTTGGTCTTCCTTCTTTTTCTGGTAATTTTGTTTTCTTCGTATTTGTTGATTTTTTATATGTTTCTGTTGTGCGTGTTTTCTTCATTGAACCAAGGATTCATTTTGTTGTAGGTGTGGATTGTGTGCAATCGTAGGTATAAGGTAGCATCGTCAAAGATTTGGTGAGCCCTTCGTATCTAGGGCTTCTTATCCTAATAAGAATTAAGAAACTCTCTAAAGGTTATTGCCTTTTCATCTTTTTTGTTTTTTGAAGTATTTGGTGTATGATTTTTAAAGATACCTTTTTTGGTGAATTTTAGGTTAAAGGTGTTTGCTTTTGACTGATACATGCTCTTTTGGTGTGTAAGTTATGTGGTTTCTAGGATGGATAAGATTAGGGTCGTTAAAGGCGTTGTCAACTGCACTTGCACTATCTTCAATCTTGGTGTCGTCGACTGTACCGGCGTCTGCTGATCTATGTGGGCTCACTCAGTGTAAAGAGTCTAAGCAGTTTGCCAAGAGGGAGAAGCAGTCATTGAAGAAGCTTGAGAGTTCTCTTAAGCTTTATGCACCTGACAGTGCTCCTGCTCTTGCTATTAAGGCTACCATGGAGAAGACCAAGCGCATGTAATTTTTTACGGCCCTCATAAACAACTGTTTGTTCTTTGGCTGGGTGAAACGGGTTTAGTTTTAGTCTAAACGAGGTCTGAATTAGTGTAAACGGGTTTGGGTTAGTTTCTGATCGAATCTCAAGCATGTTTAGCTGAACGAGTAGTTGTGTCCGGTTTGAAGAGTTTAACCCTTTCATTTTAAGTTAAACAATTAAGAAAATTTATTCTCTGTGTTAATTTAAACAAAATACGTATTTTATCCCAAATTTCAGAAAAAGAAAAGTAAAAGTATCTTCAAATGTAATTATTTTATATAAACTTGTGAATTAAAGTATCTATATGTAAATAATAAATTATAATAAAATAAGATATTGGGTTGATGGGCCGGGCCATATTCATGTTAGCCTGTCAAAACTTTTGTCATGTTTGTTCATCTGTTTGACACGATTTCATTTCAGGTTTATGTCTAGTTTTTTGCTTCATTTTAGTATAAGTGTGTTTTAAGTCAGTTGCTTGTCGAGCTTGTGTACGTTAGGTAAACGAGTTGTTTCCTGTTCTGTTCTTAGGCTGACCACTTTATTTTTTTAAAAGGATTATACATGTTTCCTGTTCTGTTCTTAGGCTGGCCACTTTATTTTTTTAAAAGGATTATACATGTGGTTAATGACACAACATCTGCATATAAATACACACAACACATAGCTTATATCATCTCGCTTCTAATGATATGTTCACTTGGCTGCAATAGTTTCATTTATGCACGGAATACATACACATCTACACAATTGTCATCAAATATGTTTTTTTCGGTATTACAGGGACTAACAAGTGAAGAAAGAAAGAAAATCTTGTTAGATGTAGCTGATGTTGAAGCTGCACACGATGCAGGATACGATGAAGCTTTGGTAGCTCGTTTGGCTTTAAAATCTAGCAAGGCATGTATCCGTTATATCCCGCTATGTAATTTTTTGTTGTTTAAATGTGAATTACTGTTTAATTCTTTGTATACTTATGAACGTTTTGGAAATGTGCATGTAATTGTATGTGGGTAACAATGTAAATAGCAGTAAATTATTTTTTTTCTTTTTTTTTTACTTTTAGTGGCGACATATGTCGCCCCTAAAAGTCACAAATGTCGCCGCTAAAAGTCATTCACAATAGCGACGACACACCCTTTTTAGCGACGACAGGTGATCAATAGCGGCCGATCTATAGCGGCGACCTTTTAGCGACGACATGTGTCGTCGCTAAAGGTACCTGATTCTTGCAGTGTTCTACCACAAATTGCGTATCATCAATGGAGACGATCATGAATACGCCTGCCATCAGAATGAGCTAGCTTCAATTGTGCTTGATTTTGTCAAAAGCGGTTATAGTCGTGACATGGCACCCGCAGCAAAGAAGTCTCTTCGTTCAAGCTTATAACTTTCTGTACAGAAAAAACAAGTTTTGTTAGTACAGTTTGGAATGGTCGAGTGGGTTAACAAGATGTTGGGTTATTCGAGATTGTTCACGGGTCGGGGGTCACGGGTTCAGCAGGTTAATGGGTCACAGGTCATAAAATGGATCATCCAGGGTTTAAATGAAACGTGGGTTAATAAAGAATCGGTTTGAGTTTAACCGAGTTTAATGGATCTGGATAAATTGAACGTGTGTTTATGGGTTTACCTAGTCTTTAGGTGGAATTGTTATTTTATTATCTTTCATACCCACGTATGTGCATGTAAGGCTATATATAAAGCCTCTTTGTTTATGGAATAAAGAAACCGTTTCTTTCATTTTGAAACAACTCTTGCAAACCTTCTGTACACGTGAGTATATTGAGTGTGTGTTGTGAGTGTGGAGTGGGGCCTGAACCAACAATTGGTATCAGAGCGAAGGCTAAACAAGGGCCGTTTTGAGAGTCGACTTTTGAAGATAGGAGTAGCCTTCGGGTGCGGGCTGCAAGAGCAGCAGGAGCAAGTTGGGTGGACAATCGCAACGTGTTTGGCTGCCGGTTCGGGTCGCAACTAGGGGGTGTTGCTACACACAAATCACGGGAGGCTAGTAACAGCAGAAGACGGAGACCGGGAGGTGGTTCGTGTCAGTCGTTGTCGTGCGGAGAGTACCGGTTAGGATGACGGGGTGACGGGTGAACACTGGTGTGTCGCGTAGCTGTTAGTTGTGATTAAAATGGAAGAAAAGGATGTAGCGATCAGAGGTTACCGGTGTGCAGTGATCAGAGGATACAGATCAGCAGTGATCGGAGGGAACTAGGTGATCGTATGTCGGTGGTTTCGAGGGTTACCATTCTAGCGGATCAAGAGGGTAGCGGAGACGAGTCGAGATTCAGGCCAAATCAACGGGCTTGTCAACCCAGTTTGTTGATCGAAGAACGAAGAAGAGATCATGTATTTTAGTTGTCGGATACTCTTTCTAGCCTAGGAGAAGAATTGCAAGGGGTGCAGAATTCTTTGGGTAGAAAAACCAACGGGTGTAGCGCGGTAGAAACGAAACAGCAGGTGGCTGAGATATTCGTTTAGCGACTCGAAGACGGTACAGGTGGTAGGCGTCTAGTTGGTGGTTGATACGCAAGGTGTGCTCATCAAGGAAGAGCTTGACAGAATAGTGAAATCACGATCAGGGGTGAACGGCTTTGGACGAGGCTGAGGTGACCAGGGTGTCCGGGATAAGTCGAGTAGAAGAAGACTTTGGGATTGATCGAGGTGAAGGTCGGGTGTCCTGGAAAAGTCAAAATAGTTTGAGAAGGTGATTCGGCGCTGCGGTGAAGAAACGTGGTGTGAACAAACATCGATTAACGGGGTGATTGTTGGGTTACTCGAGATTGTTCACGGGTCGGGGGTCACTGGTTCAGCAGGTTAATGGGTCACAGGTCATAAAATGGATCATCCAGGGTTTAAATGAAACGTGGGTTAATAAAGAATCGGTTTGAGTTTAACCGAGTTTAATGGATCTGGATAAATTGAACGTGTGTTTATGGGTTTACCTAGTCTTTAGGTGGAATTGTTATTTTATTATCTTTCATACCCACGTATGTGCATGTAAGGCTATATATAAAGCCTCTTTGTTTATGGAATAAAGAAACCCTTTCTTTCATTTTGAAACAACTCTTGCAAACCTTCTGTACACGTGAGTATATTGAGTGTGTGTTGTGAGTGTGGAGTGAGGCCTGAACCAACACAAGAATCACTTTCTACACAAAATTAAAACTGTATATAGATTAATGGTATTGGAACTATGATTACAGGTATTATACTATTATATATTTGTCTAAAATAATTTAGGAGGTCTTATGTATTAAAAGACTCATAACAACTAGTTTAATACCCGTCCGGTGGACGGGTTACGTTGAACAACGTAACAAACAAAGCTAATCTATATTAAGTGTACAAATTTTAGACAACGTTACAAACAAAAGCATCATTCTTTAATTTATAAAAGGAAAACGAACGTCAACAATTTACAACCACAAAACGATAGAAAATAAAACTAATAGAGTAGTAAAATATGACATGGTGTCAGTTTAATGAAAAAGTAAACGGTAGGCAAAACATATGCATGGTAACGTACAACAACATGGGCGGAAAGTGCAATAACATTCAAACATGGTTTACTGCCTCAATTTTTTAGGCTTTTGGATTATCCTCTTTGACCTCAAAGGGGCCTCTTTTCGACCTGCTGACTTGATGCCTCGTGCCCATCTGTATACATGTCCAGTAGACGGGTATATTAATGGTATAATGACAATATATATATATATATATATATATATATAGGGGATGGCTATATAGAAAACCCACTTGAGTTGAGAAAACCCAAATAAACCCTATGTAACATTTTTATTTTTTTCTAAAAAAAATAGGGAATGTAATATAAATGTACACAGACCTATTTATGAGAAAAAAATGTAAAAAACGCTTAATAGTTTTTTTTTTTAAATGTTGAAAATTTTTATGTTACATTTTTTTGGACAAACATATTATGTAACCTGGAATTTGTAACATTTTTTAAAAAAAAAACTACTCAGTGTTTTTTTGTGTTTCTTTTTTAAAAATGTTCAAATATATGTATATTACATTTCCTATTTTTTTTAGAAATGTATCTTGAGTTTACATGGGTTTTTTACAAAGGTTTTCAGGGTATAGTCAACTGGAGTGGGTTTTCGATTTATCTTTCCCCTATATATATATATATATATAATATTTATATTTTAACCCGCTGTGAGCCGTACCCATTTTGACCGAATAGTTTTGGTTTTATAAAAGAAATTAGAAACCTCTTTTCGGAGTTTATTGCTTAAAACACCTATCCATTTTCCTATCGCTACTTGACCAATATAACACACATTGAAAGTCACCCATTTGACCCGTTACCCAACCCGACCATTTTCCTGTCTGTACTTAACCAAAATAAACACATGTACTAAAAATGGCTTGTTTAACCTGATACCCAACCCGTCCATTTTGCATCTCTGCTTATCATGATAAGCAAATTGAACGTAAGGTTAAAAGAGATTTACTAACCGTTCTTTTTAGGGGTATTCCTGTAACAGATGTTTGAGTATAACCAACATTGACAAGAATTCCTAAAGTATTACTTGCTGCAAACAATGCTAAAGTTGCATGCACATCATGCAAAAGTAACATTAGGGGTATTTCTGTAATATATGGTCATGTTATGAAATCAAAGAGAATAAAAAGTAGTTACTGAGTGTTTCACATCACCATGATCTTGCTTTCTTGCATTTTAGTGCAGTGTATAAAAGAGCAAATGAGAATAAAATTGCTAGCAGACCACTGGCGTAAATGAACTTAAACCGATACTCCACTTTCGGTTCCTCTTTTTTAGAAACTTTAATCTCTTTCCAAGCAGTGAATTAACAAACTAAATATCTATAAAAATAAATTTCAGTTGGGAAGTAACATTAATTCTATTCAATCATTACAACTTAATACAACAAAGATAGAACATCTCCATTTTCCAGTGTGTCCATAATACAAGAATACAACAAAAATAGAAGTAAAAAAAGTAACTAAGATGCCCGTAAAACAAATAAATAAAAGTTTCTATGGTCATGATAGCCCAACCACATCAAATCGCTTCAACCTCGTAATGAAGCCATGTAACAATAATTTTGAACCAAAGATCCAATAAATATGCGTGGGTTGGTCATCAAGACGAATGTCACTTTTTTTTCTTTTTGCATTTTTGTACTTTAAAATTACAAATTTAAATATAAAATAGAAATGTTATAAAACAACCATGTTTAATAGCAAAATACAATGTATATTTCTATTTTAATATTTAAATTGCTATAATGTACCTAATCATTTTAATTTATAGCATAAAAACATAAATTAAAAAAAAAATAAATGGGTCAACCCACCACGTTAAACCGAACCCAAGATTCAGCTATACCCGTTTAGGCCGAAGTCAAACCCGCTTCTCTAATCCGTTTTTAGTTTGTCTGTATGTGTGTGTATAGGATCGCAAAACCTCAAGTAATAATTAATTAGTTGCCTCACCAGGTTGCATGAATGCGTCCAAATCCACTCCAAAATCATATAGCATAGGATTAACAGAAGCGAGCTTCATAGAAAGAAGCTGAAAATTTGTTTTTTTAATTCAGAATTTGCAAAGTAAGTATATTTTCTATAATACTTGACCCACATACTATAAAATTTAGGGTAAGAGCAACTTACAGTTTCCTTTAAAATGCTTGTTATCTTCATTCAGCCTTGTACAAGCATATTTCTAGCCCCATAAGAGCGTATCTCACAGCCTTACATGGCTGTATAACAACCCCCATATAACAAAAGTATTCCAGCCCATACGGGTATAATTCCCAGCCCTGTACGACTGTTTTTCGCAGCCATTTGCAGCTGTATTTCTCAAAAGTGGTCTAGCCCATTCCACAAGGCATTGTTCTCTGCTAGGTCGTTTTTTGTCCATTGATCTTCTTCTTGTTAGTAGCTCTAGTAAAACGACTCCAAAACTATAAACATCACTCATGGTTGTCAGGTGACCTGTCATGACGTACTCAGGTGCAACATAGCCGTGTGTTCCCATCACTCGTGTACTGACATGTGTCTCGTCTCCCTCAGGGCCATCTTTGGCTAACCCAAAATCCGAAAGTTTAGCCGTATAATCCTGTTTTTGAGACCAAATCCATAACATTAAGTAAACATACTTAATAGTAACTCTTAAAAAAATTTCAATTGTAATTAACGTGTTAATTAGTTATAACCAATTTACAAAATGGACAAAGTATGTTTCTGGGTTGCCCGGCCTATACAAAGAAGGACTCATTTCAACCCAAACAACCACCCGTGTGACCCTTGAAAGATCGATAAACAAAGAGACTCACCGATCCCAATAGAATCTTTGAAGTTTTGAAGTCGCGATAACGGGTTTTTCCTCCCCATGAAGAAAGGCTAGCCCTTTTGCGGCACCAAGTGTAGGATCGTTTTCAGACCCGAACGAGTCGATCAGAAGAGTTTATCTCTAAACGAAAGGCGGAAACAGACGTGTAGAGTTCAAATCAGCTAGATTCACGCTTAAAACTGTTGTATCATTGATTTGGAAGACATTTACAACCTGACAACACTTCGGCAGCACTTCGTTGCTCTGGCCGGAAAGTTACAAATGAATAAGACATAAGGGTATATATAGGAAGGACCCTTCCGTTTGAAATAAGGACCCTTCTGTTTGAAATGAGGACCCTTCCGTTTGAAATGAGGACCCTTCCGTTTGAAAATGATACAACACTTTTCAAACGGAACCCTTTCAAACTTTACATTCAAACTTTACATTCAAACGGAACCTATTTCAAACTTGCATATTCAAACGGTTGACTTCAAATTCCATATTTCATGTGCTGATGTCACAGAGACTCGACGTAAGACGAAGACGACAGATGAATGCACCAACAGACTCCCCCTCAGATGTTGACGAGTCTTCAGTGTCGAGTCTTCAACATCTTCAGTCTTTATCAGTCTTTTCGAACTCTTTGAAGTATCTGACGCTGTAAGTATCCTCAAATCTTCTCTCTTCTCTTCTTCAACATCAACAGACTCTCCACAATCAATCTCTACTCAGATGTCTTCAGACTCCCCCTCTCGATTTGCTGGGATCGCAGTCTGACTTTTACAAAATCCTCAGGTATCGGAACCTGGCACTCTATCTTCAGGTTCAAGATAAAAACCTGGCTATACCTGCACATTCTTAACCCAGAAATAAGTTTCTAAATTTAACAATTTGAATGCATCAAAAACAACTCTCATATGCATCAACAATCACTCTTCCTCAGATCACATACACATGATGAACCATTTGTTTGATTTAAAAAACATATTATCACAATTAAAACACACTCCCCCTCACAACCATGTCATCATGTTTAGCACTTGGAACTTTGAAAATCAGCTTTCCAACATCAGTTGCCAAAAATCTTTTTGAATTTTTCAAAATTTATGCTAAAACACACTGAAAATCTTTTTGGATTTTTGAAGGAAAATAAAATGCAGTAAAGAAATATTTACAAACATAATTTTTGTGAGTTTGTGTAAGAGGATCATATCAGCTTATGAGACAAATCACCAACACCGTTAAGCTTGATTTCATTTTAAGTTCTAAACAATTCACCTAGATTGTCAGTATATTTGTCCACTTAAATTTTCACACAAATTTCAACTGATCCGAGATACGATATTAATGTCTTAGATACTTAAACTCAATCGCGTGTCCCACCTCAGAATATACTCCCGTATCCAGATCCCAATAATCAGTCTTACAGGTAATTATGACACAAATGATATCTATATATAAATTAGGTAATGCGAGGGCCGAGGGATCTCAGGTCGATACTTCCGTATACGCAGAGAGATATCGGCTTCGACTTTTCGGTATGTCCCCTTTAGAGGATCTTTTAGCTACAACAGCAGCGACTATCAATTTTATTGTTTCATCAGCATGCTGAGGGTTTATGCTATGTTTCAAGCATTGCGGAAAGTATTATCCAAGGACTAGGTCAGAACCACCGTTCAGCAGAAGTCCCGGAATAATACCCCAGACATCATTGAGTATAAAGACCTAGTATATCAGATTATGAGACCTTTCAAACGAGATTTCGGGGGTTACCCATATATCCGAGAGATGTTTCTCCACGATATAAGCAAGTTTGAAATTTAGGTTTATATCTCGTCACAATCTACTAAATGTGTAAAAACCTACTGACACATCCACAGTGAGATTGTTTATCACATTTTATCTAAACAATTCTTTAGCATGTTGTGACAGTCTACTGATGTACTATCATTTCCTCTATTCACAACAAAACTCATTTTTCATTTTATCATGTTTTTGGCTTTTTCAAATTTTCAAATGTTTTTGGATTTTCTGAAATTTTCTACTCCCCCTAAAATGCAAACACATTTTAGGAAATTTGAAAACAAACTATACAGAAAACATGACAACCGATATCAAATCGCCTCAATTCGCCATCCACATGGCATAAACAATCTTTTTGTGAGTTTGTGTAAGAGGATCATATCAGTTTATGTGACCAATCACTAGCACCGTTAAGCTATTAATCGTTTTAAGTTCTAAACGATTCACATGGATTGACGATATTGTTGTCCACATAAACTCAATCTAAAAACTTTCGAAATGCTTACCGATACGTTAAGGTATATTAAGATAGCACTAAATTCTTATGGACCCCACGATCTCAGCATATCCCCTCATCATGCAATACACTAACTCAAGTAATGCCTTTAAACTTTTATCGACTGTGATTTGTGCGAAAACAAAGCAGAATGTTTAAACATTAACAATCAGGTCGATACTTCCGTATACGCAGAGAAAGTCCAATGTTTAAACAAAATAAGAAAATAAAAATAAGTTGAAGTTGTTTAGGCTTTAACCACCAGGTCGATACTCCCGTATACGCAGAGGTGATCCAAAGCTTAAATGAAACACCAAAGAAAATAAAGCAGAACGTTTAGGCAACAACATCCAGGTCGATACTCACGTATACGCAGAGGATGTCCGATGCTTAAACAAAATAAAGAAATAAAACAAGTTTAAATCTTTGCAAAATAAAATGCACAATCACAACGACTTTTTAGCAAAGTTGTGAAAGTTCACAAACTTAACCAGTTTTATGTCTTTCGACAATCAGCGATTACTGAGTAGGTACACAGTCAAGAAGGACAAAACTAAGTACTATGCTTTCAACCATGTTTCCCACTAGAACTAGGCTTTTTCATTTAAGTTTGTATCGTTATCGCAAATCTACTAGTCTAGCTGAGCCTATCATCACATCTTTAGTGAGACCGTTTATCACATTTAGACTGTACATTTTTTAGCATGCTGTGATAGTCCACTGATTTTCTATCATTTCCTCTTATTTCAGCAAAACTCATTTTTAAATTTTTCAATGTTTTTGACATTTTCAAATTTTCTAATTTTTTTAAAATTTTTCTCCCCCTAAAATCAAAATATGTTTCAATTTTGATTTTCTGGAAAATTTGAAAACAAACTGTACAAGAAATGTGACAACATGATGAGAATCACTTCAATTCTCCATTCACTTGGCATGAACAATCAGAACTCCCCCTCACAACAAACTATTTTCCCATAGTGATTTCAAAACACTTAAGTTTGTTTTAATCAAAATGGTTTTTCCGGAAAATAAGTTTGATTTTACCACTTGTAAAGTTGGAGTTTGATTCATTACATTGCCTTCAACCACTTGTAGAAAATCAAGTACAAATTAATGTCCTTGATTTACCACTTGTACGAAAAACTCAATCAAATACAAAGAATGATGCCGATTCCTGATCCGCAATTACAAACTTGGGATCTCCGGCAAGTCAGGTTTTTCAATGAAAGAAAATATCCACCCAAGCCTGACCAGTCTTGGTTGTAACCTTCTCAACTTCACTAGGGGTTGGGCTATAAGTTGCCTTCTTTGTAGCATAAAACTCTTTTACCCCTTTAACATTTCCATCAATCATTTTTCCAAAAATTTTCTTTACGTTTCCATTAAAAGCTTTATCAACATCAAATTCATTCTTATCAGAATAAAATTGATTAGAGATCTCAACTTTCCCAACTTTTGATTTAAAATTCTCAGTACTCAATAGTGGAAAATGAACATCATCCATTGGAGGCACTGAGTTTTCTCTTTTTACCTCAACCTGTGGCTCCTCTGACTTTGTGGAATCAGATTCATCGCCAGATTTTACCTCTGATTTCTTAACAACCCAAGTTTGGTTGTCAAGATTTCCCTTCTTTTTGTAAAACCTTTTCGAACACTCACCAACCTCATATGTTGAATTCTTAAATACTTTAAAGCTTTCAGTTGATAGTTCGGTTTTATCAACAACAACTTCTTTCAATTTTCCAGAAACTCCCTGTTTTGTGTTTGTCGCTTTCGGACAGTTCCATGCAATGTGACCAGTTTCATTGCATCGGAAACAGGTTCTTGTTTCTTTCCTTTGATAAGCTCCATTCTTCATTTTTTCAGCAAGAAATTCTTGATTTGTTTGTCTCCAAAATAAGCTCTTCTGTTCTTCCTCTGCAGTTGTCCCTGAAACAAATTTAACTCTGGAATTAAAATCTTTAATATGTTTTTCATTTTTATAGTTTTTAGGTGGAATAAAACCAAGTCCTTTCTTTTTGTAGCTACGATTGTGGTTTGGTTTCTTTTGAAAACCAGAACCAGAATTGTAACCCTTTTTCTTGTTCAAACGTTGTTGTACTCTTGAAGTGTAATTTTTAGGTTTTCCAGTAAGATTTAAATCTTTTATTTCAGAAATATTAATTTCTGCCATTTTGAAAACCTTTTTGATCATTTCAAACCGAACACTTCTTATTGGAAACTCTTTATCAAAATATAATTTGTCAGAATCATTCAAAGTATACACAACTTCAAATGTTTCATCATCCAAATTAGATTTTGACAATAAAAACTCTTTACTATAAACCCGTTTTCCCGACGATTTTGAACTTCTTTCGGACGAACTCGAACTCCCAACTGACTGACACGAACTTTTGGACTCGGACTTTGACTCTGACTCCTCATCCTTATCCAACACCTGATCAACCACTCTTTTTATCAGTTCTGACTCATGATCTGTATCGGACGCTGTGAACGTGACGTCAATATTGTCCGGTAAAACATCTGTTATCTCGGATTCTAACTTAATATTGACCGCCTGTTTTAGTTCTTCCTCATTAGGTTTCCTAGATGAGTACCCTTCCCAAATCGGAGGCGGACACTTATTATAACAGACACTCTGTTTCTTACCAGTATCCTTTTTCTTCTTTGGCTTTATTTCTTCGTCTTTAAACGCTTCAAATCCTTCAACTGTTGGATAAATTCTATCGATTATATAATCACAACCTTTGTAACTTTGCAGCAATCTTCTAATTCTTTCATTTTCAGCTGCTTCACTATCCAACTCTTTTTTCCACTTTGCACATTCTTCTATGTACATATTGATCTCTTTTTGCTTTGTCATCATGGTAGCATTCATCATCTTCAAAGCTTTTTCTCTTTCAGAGTTAGTCTTTTCCAGACTATTCACAGTTCTGTTCAATACATCATATGACTTTTTCAAATTTTTTACATCAAACAACAACTTTTCTTTCAACTTTTCTAACTCACTAAACCTCTCATCTTTCTCTATACATTGTTTACAAGACTCTAAACATTTAAGACAAGGTTTTGTGATTTCAACGATCTTCTCAACTTCAATTATCTATTCAACTTCCACCATCTTCTCAACCACTTTGACCTTTTTCAAATCTTTTGCAGCTTTCTCCTCTTTCAGTTTCTTCAATTTTTCTGCAAAATAAAATTCAAAACTATCAGAAGATAAGTGAGTTTTTCCAATATTAATCTGTTCAATTTCTTCATCACTATCACTTGTCTCTGACGAACTGTTTTCAGATGAAACAGATCCTTCATCTTCACTTTTCTCTTCATCAGATAACACTTCCATCCATTCCTTCAGCATTTCCGGCTTTCGAATAATATGAGCAATAAACGCTCCAACATTTGAATCAGCTGGAATGTACTTGTCCCAGCTAAATCCTTCAGCCATTTTCTCATCATCTTGATCAACGATACCGTGGTAAGCTTTCCTGTTTGCATCTTCGATCATTCTTCCATGAGCTGTTTGTGGCTCTTTTTGTTGATGTGGTTGATGAGTGATTTGCTGATATATAGACTTCCGATAGTAATCATCTTTCCCAGACGACTCCTTTGCTCCTCTCGGCTCCTGATTCTTGCACTCTCTTTTAAAGTGACCTTTCTCCCTGCAACGAAAACAGACAACTTTAGATTTATCAAATCCAAGATTAGAAAGATTCGCATCCAAGAAATCATTTCTTCCTGTAACCAATCTAAATTTTTCTGCTCTCCTCAAAACACTAGCTAAAGCCCATTTAATATCCATCAGTTCCAGCTCCTCTGCATCGATTTGGTCATAATCTTCTTTTGTGAGCATCAGATTACCAATTCTTCCGGCAATCAACCCTTCATAAGACTCTAATGCAGTGACCAATAATCCCATATGATGCTTTACAACTTCTTCAGAATAATTTTGACCATTTTGAAGATGTAGAGCTACATTACACTGAATTAAATGCCCATTTCCAGCAGATGAACTTTGAACACTTGGAGGATTCACCGTTGAGAACCTACTAGTGTTGACTGATCCTTGACTGCTTGGTGTAGATTGATTTCCAGCACTAAATGCAGTTTGTATCTTTGGACTTGCTTCAGCAGTTTGAACATTTCCTTTATAGTACAATTTAATATCTTGTTGATGAGTAGAACTGTTCATTCTAGCAATTTTCTGCTGCTCCAGATCCTGTGCCTCCAGCTTTTCTATAAACTGTGCAATCGATAACTTTTTAAACTATCCGGAATTCTTTAATATCTTCAGATATGTACTCCATTCTTTTTGCGGTAACGCGTCAGCAAGCTTTTCAACCCATTCTGCTGGAGTTTTTGTAATCTTCAATTGTGACATGGTGCGTACAAGATGACAATATCTTTCAATAAGACTCTTTGTTGTTTCACCAGGCATGCACGTAAACAATTCAAACTCTTTTTTCAACAAAGCTGCTTTACTTTGTAACATTTCAGTGCTTCCCTCAAACTTCTTTTGAAGAGCTTCCCATATAGAATAAGAATTTTCATCATGTTGAAGCAACACAAATATATCTTCTTTTACCGCTTGTTGTAACAAATTGATCATCATTTTCTCTCCTTTATAACTTTCCCTCTCTTGTTCAGTAAATTCAGAAATGATTTTATCAGCTCCCAATGTATTCTTTGGCCTCTCATACTCAGTTTCGATGCTCTCCCAAGCTTTTAGATGATTCGCCTGAACCCAATTCTCAAACCGTTTCTTCCATCCGTGATAATCTTCAATTCCCATAAGTTTCGGGGGTTTTTGCATTGTTCCGGTTTCATTCTCCATGTTCATGTTCTTAGTAATTTCGGATGGACTAGTCGGGGTTGTAGCAAAAGCGTTGTAAAAATCTTCACTCATGATTCGATATCGAAGAATTTCTCAAACTGGCTTTCAAACGAACTGGTTCACCTTGTGAAATACCTGACAAGTACCTGACAAATACCTGACAACACACAATCAGTTTAAAGATTTATCAATTAACTGAAAACAACTTTGTACTCGAACTGGTGACTATTTTGAACAGATTGAAGGTTGACACACTGTGAGAAACGTTGACCAACTGTGCAGACTGAATGACCTGTATCGAATTCGATTGACCTGACCCTTTGAAGCTTTTGAACTCCAAACCGTACTACTTGAACTTTTTCACGCAACTTGACCACACAAAACAATTTGACTGTTTAAACGAACTGATCACACCGTGCGAACCGACAAACACTCCAAACCTTGTGAACTAAGAATATTAATTGGGTCGCAGCTATGAACTAATTACATGGAATATGTAAACAGACTATTATGTAATATGATAAAAAAAAAACAATTCAACAAACAAACTATCAATATAGGGCTGCAACTATTACCAAAACAAGAATCACACTAACTGATTCACATGCAAACCGTCAACTTCAAAACAAAATAAAACAATCGACAACTTACTGAACAAATATGATCAAATGCAATACGTGGTCTGACATTTATACATGTTCCAAATTAAATCTGACACAATTCTCATGCACAAATTTAAAAGTGGCCAACAATATTCATTAACAACTTGACTTGATTGACTCACACTCTTTAACATGCAAACAAATAGTATAACATGCTCATCCAATTACAAATCCACTAACCCGACAAGTATGAAATGTGTATGAATCTGATTGAACCAAAAAAAATAGTCACATGCAACCGATTATATGTCTTGGATATGGACTACACCATCACATGCTATTTAACTTCTTAACACACTTCGATGAAATCATGTCTGACAACTTATATATTCAATTAAAGATCATATGCAACTTGTATTATATCAAAGTAAATGATGGCAACTGATTAGATTAAGACACGTATCATGTGAACAACAAAACCACTTTCAAACTGTCACTTTGTTCAAACTGTCATGTCCGGTTTCAAACGATCATGTGAATATTTCAAACAGACAAGTGCTGGACACGTTCAAACGACAACTTCAAACGGAGTAGCTGCTTTCAAACGATAGAACATGTGTTCAAACGATGGAACACATTTCAAACGATGGGATGTTGATTTCAAACGATGGGACACATTCAAACGGTCAACTCAAACGATGAACATGTTTCAAACGATACATTCACTTTTCAAACGACAGGAAGTATTTTTTCAAACGATAGGAAGCTATTTCAAACGTAAGGGTAATGTTTCGTTCAATCGGACACCAATTTTTAATCAATTTTTACCACTTTTACGTTGAGTTTTAAGCTGAAATTCTCAAGGCTTTGTTAAAATACCATTACACACACATTGTGAGAGTTTCATCCGATTTCAACCGTGAAAACTTGTATTTTTCGAAAAAGAAAGGTGTAGAAGTAGAAAATGCAGCTGAATTGTATAGAACTCTTCCTCCTGAGCTCTGATACCACTTGTAGGATCGTTTTCAGACCCGAACGAGTCGATCAGAAGAGTTTATCTCTAAACGAAAGGCGGAAACAGACGTGTAGAGTTCAAATCAGCTAGATTCACGCTTAAAACTGTTGTATCATTGACTTGGAAGACATTTACAACCTGACAACACTTCGGCAGCACTTCGTTGCTCTGGCCGGAAAGTTACAAATGAATAAGACATAAGGGTATATATAGGAAGGACCCTTCCGTTTGAAATAAGGACCCTTCCGTTTGAAATGAGGACCCTTCCGTTTGAAAATGATACAACACTTTTCAAACGGAACCCTTTCAAACTTTACATTCAAACTTTACATTCAAACGGAACCTATTTCAAACTTGCATCTTCAAACGGTTGACTTCAAATTCCATATTTCATGTGCTGATGTCACAGAGACTCGACGTAAGACGAAGACGACAGATGAATGCACCAACACCAAGTGCGGTTTTAATCCTTGTCAGCCACGGAAAAGAAATCGAATACCCTGAATCCATCCATAAAAAAACATGATCAGCATCATTTTGTTTTTTTTTTATAATCAAAACTAAATAAATGCAAGAAATAAAATATTACTTCTAAATAGTTGACTCTCCAAATTGCCCCTTGCCATATATTCGTATACAAGAAGCCTGTTCTTGTCTTCACAACAATAACCGATCAACTTCACTAGATGTGGATGCCTCAATTGCCCCAAAAAGGTCACCTCAGCCTATAAACAATAACAATAATCTTATTATAATCAGCAAACAATAATCTTATAAATTAATTTAACGAAAATACAATACTTGCTTACCAGCCGTTCATTGTGACCTTGACCACCATCCAAATCCAAGAGTTTAACGGCAACAAGTTGCGCCTCTACTACCCCGGGCCTAAGCTTGTCATCGATGAAGCCTTTATGAACCGTTCCAAAGCCACCTTCACCGAGGTAGTTACTGGAAGCGAAATCATGTGTGACCATAGTAAGCTTGGCAAAAGTGAACTCTGAAGGTTCCACCCAAAAGAAATGGGGAGGTTCCTCCACAAACGTTGATTTGTGGGGTTCTCATTGAGAAGATACAAATTGAAATTGACCAAAAGAACAGATAATAAACCAAATATGAACCCTAAAATTCCAATTTCACATTAGTAATGGGCATTACCTGTTAAATTGAACCTTCAGATCCTTAGCTATATGAGAAAAAGGTTGAGTTAGAGAGAAGAAGGCACACCAACATTCACGTTTGGGAGAAATGAGGATGCTGCAAGAAGTGTGAATCCCACAACCATCAAAATAAACTACTAAAACTGCCCAAATTCGTGATTTTTTTCCTTCAGAAAACCCAGAAAGGCATATACCGGGAGAGATTAAATGTGATGGATTACTTACAGGTTTAGTATAGCCGATGTATGGATCAGGAAAGAGGACGTACATGCTCTTCCGGTGCGTTTCAGGGGGAGCTTGTGTCTTCTTTAATCCAAAAGCGAGATGGTGGTATATAAAGTTGTAGTTGCAAGAATTTAGGAGGAGAAAAAGGAGGAGAGTGGGGTGAACTGACAGGGAATAAACCGCCACAAGAAACTTGAATTGCGGAGAACATGGGAAGAAAAGATGGAGGTAAAGAAACCGATTGGAACTGACCTGAACTGCCATCATATAGCAGTTAATGTCAGCCAAATCTAATGGTGGAGGTTGATTTGAGGGTTGGTTAGACTTAATGGGATCCATATGTATATATAATTTTCCACTTATTTTACCTACCTAACCCTTTTTGTTTCTAACTATTATTTTAATTTTACTCATTTGACCCATTACTAATAAATATAACCTTAATCTATTCACATATGAAGGGGCCGGGATTTTTATTCAACAATCATCTAGAAGTTGATCTGGCTATGTTCATTAGATGATGTGTTAATAAAAATATTTTAAGCGCAAATGATGGCTGCTGCAAGCCTGCAACAACTGCAGTAACATAGTAAAGCGCCACCATTTTGCTGAAAAGTAGGAGAAGAGATAACAGAAATTAGAGTTTTAGTACTTAAGTTTCTTAAAAAGACAGTTAAACACTTAAACACTGACCCCTCTCATCTCACTTCTCTCTTGCTTCGTCTCCTCTGTCTACTCTCTCTCCCACTTGAACCTTAAACTTCTCTGTCTACTATGTCTGACCGCAATCTTTATCACTCAAATATACTAATCATAACCCAAATGAGCACACAAGTGTGAATTTGGTTATTTCATCATGATGCTTATATGTCGACCACACGTGTGTTAAGCACAATTTATGTAGTTCGTATTCACAAAACTTTATTTTGGATATTCTATAAACATTTGTTCTTTTTGTTGCAAGTTCCTTAATGTGACTTTCTGTTTTGAAGTAGTCTTGGTTGTGGTGTATGTTGTTATTCGTCTTCATAAGCTGAGGAAGGGGTAGTAAACTTTGAGTATCGACATCCCTTTCACCTTAGTATCATTTATAATATATTATGTCACCTTAATATGTTTTCACGCCCAGATATGGTTTTAGAGTCTGGGGTCTTGCTGAAAGCAACATCTCTTACCTCTAGGATACACTACAAGAACGGGCCACCTTAAGCGGCGACAGGTGTCGCCGGTATTGGTCCAATTTGTCGCCGCTATTGACCTTTAGCGGCGACATGTCGCCGGTATTGATTGGCCGGTATTGGCCACCTGTCGTCGCTAAACGTATGTGTCGCCGGTATTGCTCTTGAACCTTTAGCTATGACAGTTGTCGTCGCTAAAGGGTCGCCGGTATTGCTCTTGGTCGCTAAAGGGTATATGTCAATAGCGGCGACACATGTCGCCGCTAAAAGTCTTATTTTTTTTAATACAGCTGCTGTATTTACAGCACCCAGCCATTTTTCCGGCCGAAAAAACAGAACCTGCCTATTTCAAACAACACAAACATACGCCACGAACATATACTAAAGGTAATATAATTAAAAACTACGTTTAAGTCGTACATTATAATCCTACAACGTTTAATTAAATCTAAATCATACATTAAAAACAAGTCACTCTTCGTCGGATTCTTTATCGAATAAGTCGTCAGAATCGTAGTCTTTTGACTTTCCTTTTCCTTTCCCTTGTGAAGCAAGATAGTTGTTAACTTGGTTAAAAAATGACGGAGTTTGAAATAAGCTGTTAACAAAATCCTACAATAATAGATATCAAAACGTATATTAGCATATTAATTAATGCTACCAACATATATTTAACAAGGAAACATGCGTTCGTTTGTCATTTTATAAATTGCGTAGTTTACCTCGGAAAAGGGTTCTTGCGTCCGAGCTTGCGAAGACGACATGTTCGAGAACGTGTTCGAGGACGTGTTGGAAGAAGTTTTAGGCCCCATCCCGCGGTACCATCCTCGCCGCTCTCCCAACGCTTCTTGATACGGGGCAATTGGAGGACCATCGCCACTCCATTCATCTGTGGCCTGTTGTATGTTCCGCTGTATTTTACGAAGATGATTAAATATATATGTGTATATATATATATATTTGTTATAGAAAATAATAATTAAAAGAAATACTTACGTAATTTTGTTCAGCAACCGGATCAACCCAATTCCCTTGATTGTCCGTGTGGGTTTTAGCATACGTAGGTACCCAATCCAAATCCTGTTTAACATTAAACTTAGATTAGACATTAAATAAACAAAAGCTTACACACACGCACACATACATAAAACATTACATTTTTATAGGCGGTGCTACCGTACGACGATGTCCCCCCACGGTATGGGAATTGTTGTTTGTCGCGTACTAGTTTGTTGGCCTTGCTTTTTTTAATATATTTTTCTTGCCGGAAACCTTCGATGGTTCTCAACCAGTTTTCATAGGGCATATCCGCGGGATGGTATGCCCTTGCACTCTCAAGATCATCGTAACCTCCCTGATTATCAAATAATTGTCTAGCTTCATACTTGCGGTCAGTGTACCGCTTCATAAGCACACTCCTAATACCACATTTCAAGTTTTTTGCCTCATAATCACGTTCCACTTCATCAAAATTGAAATTTTCCTACAAATTAAATAAAAAAGTTAAAATATCATATATAAATTAGATTCGTATGTGCTTAAATATTTGATAAAATCTTATGCATATAACTTATTTACCCGTAAGTGGTTCATGACAGCATCCTTGTAATGTTGTTCAACATTATCCCATCCAATTTTATCAAACGGAATGGTCCGCCACATATACATGCCGGCCTCCCTTGAAAACATGTCTTTTGATTTACCAACAGGGGTAAACGTGACCTGTCTGTCAAACGTAAGCGATACAGCCCCCCCCCCCCCCGCTTTTACTAGACGCCGTAGTTTCTCGTTTTTAGCTTTCCCCCTAACCTTCTTTGGGGGAACCGCTGCAATTAAAACAAAAATAATTAGTAACAACATTTATAATATATAAAATATAAGGACTACAAAATAATTTAGTAAAAGACTTACCGCCTGTCTCGTGTGTGCCACGAAATCCACCAGGAGGAAGTGGTGGATCACCAGCGCCGTCACCCCCATGTCCCCAGGGGGCCACATCCGCCATCAAATAAGCGAATATCAGCAATACCGAAAACATAATCCCTATAAAGTTACAAATGTTACAGCATGTGTATCTAATAGAAATTAAGGGAAAGTACAACAAGTGTAACTCAAATTCAAATAAATATTTCAAACAAGTGTTTATCAATTTCAAATCAATATAAATTACAATAACTTTTCTTTTAGTCAGACTCCACATAATCGGGATCATCCTCATCACAATCAGCCTCGACCTCATCACAATCAGTCTCGACCTCAAACACTTCATCGACGGTAGCCGTTGGGGGATCAACTTCAATTGAAGGCTCACCCGCAGTAACATGAGAAGATACAATTTGAAAGTATTGGGTCAAGTGAATGACAACTGGACAATCAGATGAAGAGTTGTTGTCGACAACGTCATTATCTTCTAAGCCTTTGTCAACATTTTGAACCTTTTAAATGATGATTTCAATTTTGGCGGGTATTTTCTATGTTCGTTATGTTTTAAATGATGATTTTAATATAAAGAGGGTATTTCCTAACTAATATATATTTGTCAAATTTAAATATAAATGTTTTAAAACCTAAACACAAATATACAAATTATCAAACTTTAACATTTTTTTTCAAACCTACACATAAACAAACACACATTTTGATCAAAACCATAAAATTTATACACTTACACCTACATACATACATTCATTCATACACTTATATACCCACATACATGCTTACATACACCTACATACGCAAATACATAGACTTTCATATACTCATTTTCTCCAAATACACCTACATTATACATTTTACATACAAACATTCATCCTTACATACACATTTGCATACTTTATACAAACATACATACTAACATACACAATTTTCACCAACATACTAACATACACCTACATACATACATTCATTCATACACTTACATACCCACATACATGCTTACATACACCTACATACACAAATACATAGACTTTCATATACTCATTTTTTTCAAATACACCTACATTATACATTTGACATACAAACATTCATCCTTACATACACATTTGCATACTTTATACAAGCATACATACTAACATACACATTTTTCACCAACATACTAACATACACCTACATACATACATTCATTCATACACTTACATACCCACATAGATGCTTACATCTACATACATAAATACATAGACTTTCATATACTCATTTTCTCCAAATACACCTACATTATACATTTAACATACAAACATTCATCCTTACATACACATATTTACATCCTAAACTAAAAATTATACAATTTCTAAACTTAAAAAAAAATACATATAAAACTAACCGTTTTTTTCAGGTTTCAAGTAGACTAAGACCGCTGAGACGAGGTGGTGCCGGAGAAGTGAAGGTGGTGACCAGAGAAGAGATGGTGGTGATCCGAATTTTCTTCTATAAACACAAATATACACAAAAACGAGCAAAAATTAAAGCCTATAACATGTAAATAACAAAATAGAGAAGAGATTTAACAAAAACAAAGTTAAACTAACCGATTTGGGCAAAAAAAGCCGGTTCTACGGCGGTGGTTCGCAGAGAAAAGGGGGGAAAATGAAGGAGGAGGGAAGAAAATGGCGCTGTGAGGACTTTTACGGAAAGATCAATACCGGCGACGGCCTGTCGCCACTATTAGTTCCACTATCACCGCTACTATGCTAACTAGGGTTAACCAGGATAAGATTTGTGTGACTGGGGATTAAAGTGGGACACCAATCTTTAGCGGAGACAGCTTGTCGCCGCTATTGGTTATTAATTGTCGCCGGTATTGCTTTCTTAATCCCCAACCATTAGATCAGATTAATGATCAACGGCTGGGGTTTGTGTTGACGCGGATCGACCAATAGCGGCGACACGTGGCCTGTCGCCACTAAAGGTGTCGCCGCTAAAAGTGTATAATTCTTGTAGTGATATAGGTGTGGAACACAAACTCATAAATTATTAGTTATATGTCTCATATATTAATTTAATTATTTGTGTCTAAAATTTGTGATAAATCAATTTCAACTATAGTTTCTTAGTGTTTGCTTTCTATAAACCTATACTATAACTTTGTTCATATATTTGGAACGTACATTTGGGTGAATATTCCCTGATATTACAAACATATAATTGAGGGTTTGGTTCATTTGTCAACAATCTCGAATTCATTACTCCTATATTCTTTTTTTTCATGTTAGGGCACATTTAATACACAATCTATTTTTAATTAAAAGTTAAAATATTGCAGGTCCACCCGGAGGATCGAGTAACCTCTATTCCCTGTTTTCTGACAAACCCGAAAGTGCGGAATCCAAACGGGTAAGTTAAACCAAGTTACGAACACGTAAGACACAATATTCAACGATTAACACTCAATGTATTAATGCTAGAAAACGGTTACAATACGGTGTTTACAAATGGTCTCTGTAAACTCTCAGTGTGTGTGTTACAATGTGTTCGCTCGCAAATCTATTCAGACTTGTCTAACTTGTTTATGTCTGTTGTCTAAAGTATTTATACTGAAACATGCTTGACGAAATCCAGAAGCCAACGAACACCCATCATCATCGACGAAATCACCTTGATTTCGTCCCATGATGTGTTTTCGTCATATGATAATAAGCCCAGATCAAACCAATGCAAGCCCAAATGATGACAAAGTCCACCTCAAGTTTCACGGCCCAAACAGAAAGAATTGGCCCAGATTTATTTCTGATATAAGCTTTCACCAATTTCATGCATGAGACAAACTTGTGACATCATCATGACATCATAATGATGATGTCATGATGATGTGTAAACGGGACTTGGCTTGCGGCGCTCCGTGCTTCGCGTGTCGAACTCTGGGGTGCACGACGGAGGAATGTCGTGTCGTCGGTCTTGAGCCGGACCTAACCGAGTCGACCCGAACCGAATCGAACCGAGTCGAGTCGCGTCCACATAAAGTGTACCAACAAACTCCCCCTTGGACGGTACTTGTGAGGTTCGTCTTCCGTGTCTTTCATGTCGGAGGATCTTCAAAGTCTTCACGCGTCGTAAGTAGAAAGTGTATCAACAAACTCCCTTTTCATTTAGGTAGTGTGTTAACAAACTCCCCCTTAGATTGAACTCTCCATTGAGTTATGCTCGTGAATCTTTTTACTTGTCAATTCTTCAGATCCTTGTGGTGTTGATGAAGGGCCAGCGGCAACTCGATCATTTTTATCCTTTGAGTGCCTCCACTTCGTGTCTTCATTCCAAAGCTTGTCATCGAACATGTTCTCCTCACCTTTAGCATCTGCACATGCAAGAAAGCTAAACGCGTAATGAGAACAACCGCTTGGAATATGGACAAATTAAACAAAAGACACATATGAGATCAAATCTCAATCAAACACCGACCGACAATAGTTTGAAAGTTTAGAAAATTGATCAATTTTAACCTTTTAACTTTCAAAACTTGTTAACTTCGACAGTTTATGAAGATGCAATTGTTTTCCGGCTTACAATCAGGATTTTGGGTAGGATAGACTCGAGTTCCAACATCGGTCAATCAAAAATAAACTAGAAGCAAAATCTTTTTGGATTTTATAAAGTTTATATTAAAACACACCTAAAATCTTTTTGGAGTTTTTCATTTTTCAAATGTAAGGACGGAAAGCAATAAATAAATATATACAAAGATGCAGAAACGAAATATAGTAAATAAATATTTACAGACATTCTTTTTGCGAGTTCCGAGGGTAAGAGAATCATATCAGTGTATGGTCACGCCAAAACGCTCTTTTTGTTCAATTAGTTAACATTTAGATAAGCATCCTATAACAATTATCGGTATTGTTGTCCACATAAGCTCAACTTATCAGATGTAATCATGGCGAGGGGATACGTTAAGGTATGATTTATACTTACAGACCGGTGTTCATCCACGCACGACACATTCCCGTATCAAGGCATGCGCGAGAGTTCATCTTACCGGTGAGTATACCGTTTATCATCTATTTGATCGTATAAAAGAATGTGAGAAACTCACTTATTTTGATTGAAAACAAGCCCTATGTGATAGAATCACTTATTGATAAGGAACTTGATTTTCGATGCATGAGGGCACAGGAGCAAGTCCGTGAACAGGTCAGTACTTTCGTACAGCAAAGAGACGAACTTGACTCCCGCAAAGAATCTGTGATATTTTATCACTTATTTTGTTTGGACATGTGATTGTTGATCACTTATTGAGGTCGAATGCAATATGTACACGTATGTATAGTATCATGAAAGATCTAGACTTCGTCTCCGTTTTGTTTCGGTAAAAGAAACAACCATGATACCCAGATGATAAACAGCATAAAGACCGAATATCTCAGAACCTCGGCAATCTCTCAAACGAAATTTCGGTACTAAGACCCTATGCCAATGTGCGGTTCCCACCTGGTCTTCAGTCGATTTAAGTTTATATCACCCTGCACACTTTAAAATGATTGTGAGCCTACCGATACATCTTATATAGAGCTGCTTAACATTTTTCATTTTGCATTTTAGTTCGAAGAGGTTTCGACAGACCACTGACTTACTATCATTTTCTCTTTTTCTCACCAGGAAACTCATTTTTGTTTTGCTATTGTTTTTGGGTTTTGAAATTTTTCGATGTTTTTGAATTTTCAAATTTTGGATTTACTCCCCCTAAAATCAACAAACTAAGATAAATTTAAAAGACTCAAAGATATTTACAAAAACGATTTTCCGATGATGGTTAACTCATGTTGTACCTCAATGCCGTTTTCCAAAATTAAATTTTTGTTAGAAAAGATTTATCGAATTTTGGAAAAAATCAGTTGGCATGTCGGTAAGCAGTGTGGACCATGACAACATTGACGAGTTTCATAGTGAAACAATCACGTGTGAGGTGATATTCGAGTTCGACGTGTCTGGTCAAAGAGTGCTGTACGAGAGGATAATAATTCATAAAGCAGCTTAAATATCGACAAGTATAGGAGAGATTAGAAATTTAAAACCGTATCCTGCAACTGCTTCGTGCATTGCAAGGAATCTGAGCGCTCTCCCAAACTGGATATCCACCCGGTGTGGACTTCAAAGTCGATTTTGTAGCTACTGAGAAATCTCTTCACAGCAACAAGATCAGAAACCTTTGGGTCCGGCTGGTCTTCCACATTGCACCAGCGAAGGTCTTTGTCTTTCTCTTTGAGAAATAGTGTGCGGTTGTTCAATCCACGCCAGTGCATCCGCACACCTGGTTGGTTTGTTCAACAAACACATTTTCTTCAATCACACTGCGAAGAAATGTACACTGCACGTTCATCTTGTGGATTATGAATCTTCAGACGTGCTGCAGGTGCGTATATTTTGATTGAATCTATCCTGGGGACCTGATCAAAGCCTTTAACAATCAAACTTTGAAATGATTTGCACTTTGTCGAAGTTATCAATTTCTATCAATAGACAACTCTACTCCCCCTTTCTTTTTCTCTCCATCAAAGGCAACAATTTATTCTATCGCCTATCTTGTGCAAGGACGCTCCACTATCAACAATCTTACGACTATCGAAAGTTCCTCCTGGAACATCCTGCACACTCACTCAGAGATTAGTTGGAGAGGGGGACCCAAGCCTTCATAGACTTAGGTTGCCCCTGAGAATCAAGAAATGTAATTTCAATCTCTTGATGATTAGGAAATTTCACGCCTCCCCCTGAACCTTCACCTGTTTTCGGTTTCCAAGCTTGTTTCCATTTACCAGATTGTGTATTAATTACAATTTCTGGTTTTAACGGTTGTTGTGAACTTGGTTTCCTTTTAACATTTTCTGGTTTTAAAGCCTTTTCGATCACCTTCACATTCTTATGTCGTTGTTTTGTTTCCTATTCTTTAACAGTGCGTTTATCATGTTTTGGAGAAACAGGATGACGTTGTGTTGGATCTGAGTTTCTTTTTGATTGTATTTTCGTTTGAAATTAAGATGGAAATGAAAGAGTTGTGCAGCGGAATTAAGATGAAAACAAACTTTGCATACAATCAAACAGGAGTAATACTTTTAATCAAACATCTTTACACAATGAACCGAATGATTGAATTTGTTTCAACAACGATTACAATGATTGATGTAAGAATGCAAACTCCCCCTCAGCCAGAGCTCAGTAGTTTGTTCGTGCAAAGAAGACGATGTGGTGAAAGAGCTAATAGAACAGTACCAAGTACTGAACTATTTATAGGCACTTGCAAACCACTGAGCATCTTTAGCTGACGTCACCATGAAAGTGACATCTAACCTCCTAACAAACTCTAACCTCTGATCTATAAACACTGATGTACTAACTACTGCTATTACATTGTATTACATAAAAGACACTTAAACATCTGCTGCATCCTTCCACTGCTGTGACCCCAGCAGTGCTTGTCCGGATCAGCAGTACTTGACTCAAGGCAGTAGATTGAGTCAGCAGAGCTTTGGTCTTCCATCAGTCTTTGACATTGGTCAGTAGATGCAAGGCAGCAGTTGTAGGTCAGCACTTAGTAAGATCAGCAGATAGGAGATCAGTTGATACAAGATCACTTTCAAGGGGAGAGATTTGCATGAACTAATCTGTAATCGTCTGCTTATTCTTGATCCACTGCTCTGATCCAGTTTTGGCTTTAATTATCTGTTCCTCTGATAGGGTTCAATCCCAACAATCTCCCCCTGGAACAGATAATGCCAAAACTCTTCATTATTTGTGGAATTCTTTATTGCCTCATCAACAGCTCCCTTATCTGGCCTTTGAATTGTAATTCAAAGTCTAGGGCATCTGTATCTTCATCATCCCTGCTAAGTGGAAGATCAAGGAGATCCTGCAAATCTTCAAGACTTAGGCCAAGAGCTTGTTCCCTTGATATTTTCTCCACTTCTCCACCAGGCCTGAGCAAAGTCAATACGCAGGTCTGTTTGTCAGTTTCCCACTTTTGTATTTTTGAGCCTGGTGGGTTTCTTGGGAGATGTTTATTTGCAGAAGTATTTGGTGAGGCTGACCTGTTCATAGCTGGCTGAGCAGCACATGCAGATTGTTCCAATTCAAGATCTTCTTTTATCATTACTTCCGTGCCAGCTTTTACAATGGCATCTCCGGTTAAAAGATCTTGAATTGTTTCCATGCTGAACTGGTTTTTGCTCCTTCTTTTGTAGATGGCAGCACCAGCTGGAGCAGTGGTTCTTTTGATTTGCAGCTTTGGTGGTCTTTTAGAAACCTCTGCTTTGGAATAGTCAGGCTTTTGTGGAACTCTTGGATCTTTCTTTCTAAGTTCCTCTAATCTTTTATAAGTTGCCCTGACTCTATCTTCTCCCCACTTTGACACTGAATTCCTTGACCCATAATCTGCTGTAATCAGCTCCTCTTTCATTCTCTTCAGCTCTAACATCTTTTCAGCTTCAAGTTGCTTGAATCTTTCAGGAGGAGTCTGCTTGACCTTATTTTTGATCATGTCTTGAATCATGGCTGCTTCTTTTTCAAGCTCAGGAATGGTCCAGTTCTTGTACATGTGTTTCTCCCCCTTATATTTCTTGTAGGTCATGATGTTTTCAATGTAGTCTTTTCTTAAGGACTCATCTGCCCTTTCTGAAATTTTCTGACATACATTTTTAGCAAAACGCTCCATAGCATTGACCTGTGAGAGTAAAAACTGATAGTTTTGTTGAAATTCTCTATCAGATTTCCCTTTTCTATTTTTGATTGCAATATCCTCTGCTTGTTTGGCTTTGAGCTTCAAGTATTCTTCAATGTTGTTAGGCCTGGGATAATTTGCAATTGATGGCAAACTCCTTTTGGCTGGGTCATCTTCATAATAAAATGATTTGATTTCTTCTCTGACTGCAATGAGTTCCAGAGGGAATGAGACACCAGCAGGAGGTAGTGGTTTTACAATTTGAGCTGAAGAGAAAGGTATAGGTTTAGGAATAGTGACAAGTGATAGGGATTTTGAAGATGTTGGTGATGGAGGTGTGTCATCATCTTTTAAAATTAGCCTTCTCCTTTTTGGTTTAGGAGAGACTGATGATGTTTTGAATGGAACAATGGTTGAAGATGTAGTGGCAGTGGATTGTGATTGACTAACAGTTGTTGAAACAACTGGTGTTTCAACCACTGCTGTCATTACAACAGATGTTATAACATCTGCTGTCTTCTGCTGTATGTCAGCAGGTGTTGTTTTTGGTGGTGATGATGGTAAAGCAGTGGATGTTGTGTGTGTTGAAGTGGTGTGTGTTGATGGAACAACTGTTTGGCAAGCAGTGGTTTTTGTAACTCCTGTTGCATCAGCTGTTTTGTATGGTGGTTTGTGAGCAGACTTTGAACGTCTGGTTGGAATGGATTTGGGTTGCCTTACTTTTCTAGTAGGCCTCTTCTTTTCCTCAACAGGATTTTCATGATCCCTTGACCCAGAAGTACCCTGATCTGGATGATCCATTCTGTCCACCCTGGCTTTCCTTTTGGCCTCTCTATCTCTTTTCACACTTGCAGCTGCTTCTGCTAGTGCATTTATTGTCACATCAATTTTCTTACTACCATCTGGCAGAGGGATCTGTTTGGTCATGTTTGAATTTTCTGGTTCAAGATAAAGACCATCTTCTATACCCTTCTGTTTCCACTCCTTCATTTTCTCCCCCTTTTTGGCATTATCTTCTGGGAGTTGATAAATGTAGCGTACTTGTGGAAGAGCAGTGCCAGTGGTGTTCAAGATCTGAGTTTTGAGAGCCTTTAAGTCAGCCTTAGTGTTCTTGAACCTTGACTCCATTGCATTTCTCAGCTGTTGTACATGTGTTTCATGTTGCTGATCTGCTAATTGTGCTCGTTGTTGGAGAAAAGATTGAAATAACATCCAGAGCTCTTTTGGAGCAGATGCCCTTTGTGGAGCAGGTGCTTGAGATGGAACAGCAGTTGATTGTACCTTCTGAACTTGTAACACCTGTTGTAGCATATCTTTGAGTTCTGCAACAGAGTTATCAAGTTTTTCAATGCGATCCGTCAATTTCTGGTACTTTAAACCATCACCCAAGTTAATGGGATCATCTGATTTCCCACTAGCAGTGGTTTTATCAGTGGTAGATATAGGGAGTATACTCCAAACATTAACCACTGATGCCCCTTTTTCTTGGTACTGGGGTCTTCTTCCTTCAACACTTGACAACCTTTTGATGTTGCCAGTAGGATACAGAAATCCACTGGTGGTTGGCAGAGGTGCTATAAAAGGAATTGCCTCCAAGGAAGTCTTATTAATGTAACCACTGTCCAAGTATAACCCAGTGGGTGTAACACTTGTAGTGGCTGCTTCACTTGGATTACCACCGAGAGTTACTTGTAACTCAAGGGGTGTAACCTCCTCAGGTTGTGTTGGTGGGTTAGCAAAGATTGATACATCAGACCCAGTCAGTAGTTGAGGTATATTCTCATTTGTAGGTGATTGAGAAGGACTGGATAATGCCTGGTTCAAATCAATTGCATCCAACAGTGGTTTTATTGGTGAGGGAATTGTGGATGTGAAGGATGGTGTAGAAAGTGGAGTTGCCCCGGGTATTGAGCTGTGGATGATAGAAACAAGTGTTTCTAGAGCATCATGATGTGGAGACCCTATTTGTACAACCTGCTCTATTTGTGAAGAATCAGGAGGAGTTGTGGTTATGGGTTGAGATATTTGTACCAACTGCTGTGAGGAAGTAGCAGCAGTGGTTTCTTGTGACATTTGTGTTGTCACAGGCAAGAGCTCTGGTATCTCATCCTCCAGAGTTGCCGTTTTGATGGGTTTTGTGGGTTTTTGAGTTTTTCTTTTTGGCTTTTTGGAGATAGTAGGTGTGGGTTTCAAAACAGTTGTGCTGCTGCTTTGATCACCTTGAGCAGTGGGCTCAGCAGCAGATACCTGAGGAGCAGTTGTAACTGCTAAAATCTGCTCAGGCACCTCTGCTTGTGTTTTGCAAGGTGCTAACATTCTTGAAAAAGTTTCAGTTGTTAGACTGTTTATTTGAATTGAATCACCTTGGTTTATTAAAGCTAAATCATCCTTACTGAATTTCTTTGTAAAATAGTAACTCAAAAATCTTGGAAACAGTAAGAATGATTTTGTTACAACATTATTAACCAAATCTTTAAAAATTTCCCGAGAATAGTTAAAATTTTCGCCTTGAAGAATTGCATATCCCAGATTTTGAATCTTTAAAGGAATTTCATTGAAAGAAGTGGTTTTGTTTGAAACACATAATAGGAGGGTATGAAATAAAAATCTGGTTGCAGAAGGAAAATAACCTTTTTCTAAGGTAATTTTCTTCATCATTGTGGCTTCATACCCTCTCTCAATGAAGTCAGTTTGTAACTCGTTTTTAGTGAAAGAAATTTTACCTTCCTGATCATCGAGTTGAAAGACCTCTGAAATGGATTCTGGCGTGATTTGGACAGCTTTACCCTTTATTGAAGAGTTTATGGTGGTTGCAATGTCGCCTTGTTTTTCAAGGGTTGCATTTTTCCAGAACTCCCTTTGGGTCGCCAAATAGATTGGTGCATCGGCAGTAAACAAAGTTTTGTACTTTGATTTTGCCATGAGATCAATGGTGGAATCGAAAATATTGGTGGTTCCTGGTTTTGTGAGAAGACCCAGGAGATTGTGAGATGGTTTATGTGGAATCTCAGTGGAGATTTCCTTTTGAGAGGCTGTTTTCGATGATGATTTGGATGAGGGTTTTGAAGATTTCTTTGATTTTGTCATTTTGAGGATGATTGATCGAAGAAATTTGTGAAAAAAAAAATGAGATGAAAAACTGCTTTGAGAAGAGAATTTTTAAGAATTCAATTCGACAGTAAAACCCTGTTTTGATGGTGAGTGGGGGATTTTATAGGGAAGAAAGTGAATGCTGAGGTGGCAGCCGTTACAAAAGGTCTGACCAATATGTACTGTCCACGTGGCAACCCCTGTTGAAAGTGAAGGACAGTACTTTTGTGAAAGTGACTGATGAAGGCAGTGGTATGAAAGCAGTGGATGATTTTTACTATCAGTGGATAGCATATCAGTGGATAAGACACTGCTTTTGAACAACAGAGTTTATCAAAATAATGAGAGAGTAGGGGTTGACTTTCAGTAGTGGACAGACTTTTGAAGTAGAGCAGACTTTTGAACAATAAGTGGTTAATGGCAGACTTTTAAGGATTTTAATGAAAAATTTTCATTTTTAGCTATTTTTAAGGATGGAGTTTTGATTTTCAGAAAACATTTTGTTGCTTTTATTCATAGAAAAACAAGATGTTGCTTGTTATTCCATGTTCAGCATCCCAATCCTAGAGACCAAGCTTTCAAAAGTGGTTGTATCAAGTGCTTTTGTGAGCACATCAGCCAGCTGGTCTTTAGTTGGGACATGATGCAGAGAAATCAAACCTATTTCATAGCAATCCCTCACAAAGTGATGTCTGATGTCGATGTATTTGGTGGTTGAGTGGGAGACTGGATTTTTGATGATATTTTCTGCTGCCTGGCTGTCCAACATAAGTGGTGTCTTTAAGGCAGTGATACCAAAATCCAGCAACTGATTTTGAAGCCACAGGAGTTGGGCTGTACAGCTTGCAGCAGCAATGTATTCAGCTTCAGCAGTGGATGTTGAAACAGCTGCTTGCTTTTTGCTTTGCCATGAAACTAAGCAATCACCTAGAAACTGGCACCCTCCTGATGTGGACTTCCTTGTGGTGTGACATCCAGCAAAGTCACTGTCTGAGAAACCTGAAAGCTTGATGTTCCCATTAGCTGGATACCAGATACCAAGTGTGGGAGCACCTTTTATGTATCTGAAGATCCTTTTTACAGCAATGAGATTTGATTTTCTGGGAGCTGATTGACTTCTTGCACAGACACATGTTGCAAACATGATGTTTGGTCTAGATGCAGTTAGGTACAATAAAGACCCAATCATGCTTCTATAAAGTGTTTGGTCAATCAGCTCATCCTTTTCATCAGACATGACCAGCTTATTTGTTGCCATGGGTGTGCTGCATGGTTTACAATCATTCATATCAAATTTGGTTAAAAGTTCTTTAGCATATTTGCTTTGATGAATGAAAGTTCCATTTTGCATTTGCTGAACTTGGAGACCAAGAAAGCATTGCAGCTCACCCATTGCACTCATTTCAAACTCAGCTGTCATGAGTTCTCTAAACTCTTCACACATTGAATTACATGTGCTTCCAAAAATAATGTCATCCACATAAATCTGGACAATCATTAAATCCTTCCCTCTCCATTTTAAAAACAGTGTTTTATCAATGGTACCTCTTTTGAAACCATTTGAGAGTAGGAAGTTGGAAAGAGTTTCATACCAGGCCCTTGGTGCTTGTTTCAAGCCATACAAGGCTTTGTTTAGCCTGTAGACATGATCTAGATAAAATAGATCCTCAAAACCTGGAGGTTGACAAACATACACCTCTTCTTGAATTGTACCATAGAGGAAAGCACTTTTGATATCCATTTGAAACACCTTCATATTGTGGTTGACAGCAAAGGCCAGGAACAGTCTAATGGCTTCCAATCTTGCAACAGGGGCAAATGTTTCATCATAATCAATCCCCTCTTCCTGTCTGTAACCTTGAACCACAAGCCTGGCTTTATTCTTGACAACAATACCCCTTTCATCAGTTTTGTTCTTGAAGACCCACTTTGTGCCAATGGGACTAACCTCTTCTGGCAGTGGTACAAGTTCCCATACTTGTTGTCTTTTAAACTGTTGGAGCTCCTCTTGCATGGCTTCTACCCAGCTGTTGTCTTTCAGTGCCTCTTGGTACTTGACTGGCTGATGGAGTGATAGAAAACCAGCAAAAAGACAAATGTTTTGGGTTTGGCTTCTTGTGAGCACCCCTTCATTTATGTTGCCAATGATTTGATCAGGTGGATGAGATCTCAAGAAGATTAAATCTCCTTGGTATGGTATGATGGCATTGGTTGGTGAAGGCTGCAGATGTGTATCATCTGAGCTAACCACTGCTGGGGACTTTGATAATCCAGCAGTGGCTTCAAAAGGTGGTGGTATAGGAGGTAATGAAGTGGAAAACTGCTGACTTTTATCCACTGTTTGAGGACTTTTGTCAGCAGTGTTTGAGGATGTGGAAGCAGTGGTTGATGGGCTACTTTGGTCAACAACTGTTGAGGTAGCAGTGGTTGAGCTTTGACAACTGTTTTGAACAGCTGGTGCTTTTCCCTTTGTGGCAGACCTTTGAGGGATGATGATTTCATACCCATAGTCTGGTGTTGTATCCTCTGATGGACCTGCACTGTTAGTCTTGACAGCAGTATTTTCAAAAGTGAATTTTTCAAGATCAAACAGATCTGCAGGATTTGCTGGGATTTTCATTGATGAAAGTTCATTGAACTTAACATTCAAAGTCTCCTCCACTGCCTTGGTCCGTGTATTGAACACTTTGTAGGCCTTGGCAGTGGTTGAGTACCCCAGATGATAACCACAATCTATTTTGGCTGCAAATTTTGAAATGGAATCTTTTAAGTTCAAAATAAAGCATGGGCAGCCAAATACTTTGAAATATGAGATCAGTGGTTTAATTTTATACAGAATTTCATAGGCAGTCTTTTTGTGCCTGGGGTTTATTAAAACTCTGTTCTGAACATAGCAAGCAGTGTTTACTGCCTCTGCCCAGAAAGTTAATGGCAAACCTGAATCTGCAAGCATGGTTCTGGCAGCCTCAATCAGAGTTCTGTTCTTCCTTTCCACTACCCCATTCTGCTCTGGTGTTCTTGGGATGCTGTACTGCCTTACAATCCCTTTCTTCACACAGAAGGCATCCAACTCCCTATTTTTGAATTCTGTGCCATTGTCACTCCTGAAGCTTTTTACTGGAAGGTCAAATTGCTTTTCAACCTGTATTACAAAGTCTTGCAAAATGTCTGCAGTTTCATCTTTTGAGTGCAAAAAGAAAGTCCATGTGAACCTAGAAAAGTCATCAACAATAACCAAACAATATCTTTTCTTTTTAAGGCTCATGACTTGAACTGGGCCAAACAAATCCATGTGTAGCATTTGCAAACACTGGGTTGTTTTGGACTCTTCAATGGACTTATAAGAACTTTTATGCTGTTTTCCTTTTAAACAGGAAATGCAATGTTCAGGACATGCAAACAATTTTTGTGGTAGGCCTCTCACCAAACCATTTTTTGAAATTTCTGTGATTGTCTTAAGATTTGTGTGTCCCAGCCTTCTGTGCCAAAGTTCTGTCTCTTTGTTAGAGGCAGCTGAGAACAGACAGGCATCAGCTCTGGGACACTCTTTTGACATGTCAACAACATAAACATTGCCACTTCTTTGAGCAACAAGTTTAGTTTGACCAGTTTTGATTATTGCTTCAATCTTTTTGACCATTTCTGGTCCAACAATCCTACAACAGTCTTTTGTGAAGAATGACCCAAATCCCTTGTCACTCATTTGGGACACACTCAGAAGGTTGAATTTTAGATTGTCTATTAGATTGACATTTTCAAATTTTACATTTCCAGATTGCACTGTACTAGACCCCAGAACCTTCCCTTTACTATTATTCCCAAAGGATATATCACCCCCTCCATGGATTTTAAAGTCTTTGAGGAGGGCTTTACATCCTGTCATGTGCCTGGAGCCTCCACTATCTACATACCAAAGACTATCAAAGCATGCAGAAGCTCCCTGCACATGAAGTAAAGGGATTAGTTCATTAAGGTCTCCAAAGCCAGCAAGGCTTTGGATGGGGTCTCAACAGTGTCTGGGATGGATGCAGAATGATGGACAGTGGTTAGGTAAGGAGTTTGAACTGTTTTAGGACAGTGTTTCTCTAACCACTGTTGTGGGTCCTGACCAATCATCTGCTGGTAACCAAAAGGATGCCTGTTCACTTTGGGTTTAGAGGGCCTTTTGTAGGCCTCATAAACGTGAGGAATCCTTTGGAAAGACTGTTTTTCTTTGCCTTTTCTGAACTGATTGGCAGGGGGTGCATCAGTAACCTGAACATCTCTTTTGACAGATGTTTGGTTCAGCTGTTTTGTAACAGCTGTTTGAACTGGCACAAACAGTGGTTGTTTCTTGGTGAATTTGACAGATGATGAGGATGATAGCGGACTCAAGGATGTTTTAGCCATGTACTCATTCTTTTTCACATCAAAGTTTTTGAGGTACACACATGCTTGAGTTTTGTGGTTTGTCTTACCACAAACAATGCAGCTTTCTGCTGAAACAATGACACTTGTTTTGTTTAAATCATAAGCTTTCAAGTGGAAACAATCTTTTGTTAGATGATTCCTTTTTTCACAAAATTCACAAAACAAGTTATCAATTTTTTTTTTCTTCTTTCTCTTTTCAGACTCCTTTGCAGCAGAGGTTTTAACCACTGCTGGGATGTCCTTGAGAGGTATGACTTTAGCTTTTGGAGCTTTAACACCATCAGTTGATGTAAAGTCCATTGGCTTGAAATTTTCAAGAATATCACACTCGTCAGACCAGGTAGGTTTAAACTGATATTTTTCAAGTTCTTCAAAAGTTGAGGAACTCCTTGTTCTGTCAAGTGTGATTTTGTTACCAAGTTTGTCAGTGATTTTCACTTCTTGGCCATTCTTGTTTGTGGGGATGAACTCAGTGGTTACATAAGTGTTTTGAACAGATTTTTCACAAGCAATGTGTTCATCATCATATTTTCTATACCCAACCCCAAATTTCACATTACTTTCAATCTGTTTAGCAAGCATCACCTCATATCCTCTGCAGGATTCCACCCATCTTTCACAAGTAATCTGGGTGGATTCCAACTCCTTTTTGCAACTTTGGTATTTTTCTACCATAGTTTGAAGTTGGGTTTTGGTGATGCTTTGCTCTTCTTTTAGACAGCTGATTTCTTTTTCCTTTTCAGTCAGTTTGTTTTTAAGTTCTTTTAAAGAGCTTTCAAATTTGACCTCATCAGACAAGATTTTATCCCTAAGGTTTTCATTCACCTCTTTAATGTTTGCAAAAGCAATTATGCAATTGTCAGAACACAGTTTTTCAAGAACTTGAGGAGATACCTTGGCAGCTGCCATCATTGCACAATCACATTGATGATCTTCATCATCATCAGCTTTCACCTTCTTTTCACCAGCCTTTTCTTCTTTCTCTTCTTCTTTGTCCTCTATGGACCATGGATCTGTCATTGGTTCAATCAGGGTACCTGAACTTTCTCCCAACAGTATTTCATCAGCCACTGCAGTAACCACTGCTTCAATCACCTCTTCCACTGTTTCAAAGCACTGCTGTTCCTCCTCAGCTTCAACCCCCTCCTGTATTGACTCTAGTGCCATCAAACAAAACTCATCATGAGAAGAATCATTAGAAGCATAGAGTGCAAAATTTTCATCATTAAGGTCTTCAGGCATACTGCTCCAGTCAACAAACCCTTGAGTGAAAAAACATTGTTGATTTGGTTGTGCTGCTGCTGGAGCAGTGGTTTGAGGTGCAACAGATTGCACTTGTACCTGTGGAGCAGGGGTTTGAATATATTGGATTTGTGGAACAGTAGTTTGGACATAATGTACTGGCACAGGGGCAAAAGCATAGTGAGCAGTGTTCACTTGTGCTGCTGGGGCATATTGGGCATAGTGCACAGTGTTTTGGTTTTGAGGTCGAGGATTTGAGCTAGGATGAGTAATTATAGGACCAGCGGTTTGACTCCTACATTCCCTAGCGAAATGTCCCAACCTATTACACTTGTAGCACTTAATTTTCGATTTATCCAACCCAACCCTTAGATTCCCATGCAAACCTGGGAATTTTCGCCCTGTTCTTTTGTAGAACTTGCTAGTTCTAACACTTAGCAAAGCCAGTTGAAGCAGGATGTCCATTTCCTCTAAATCAGTGGGATCAAAATGTTGCAAATCATTTAGTTCAAAACTTAAATTGTCTGACATCTGGTTTTCGTTAGCAGTGAATGCATAACTTGCAGAGTGAGGATCAGAGTTGTTAAAATTTGCACCAGCAGTTATGTCAATGAAGTGATCATAACCCTGATCCTTACCACTGCTCCCAGATTCTTCTTGACCCAGAAGAGCAGTATTACCGAAAGTGTAATCATCGGTAGCTTTTCCTGACTCTTGTAACCTCCTTTTCTGGTTCAACTCCCTTTCGTAGGTCAGGAGTCGGCCATGGAGTTGGGTCAAGGTCAGATCCTTGAATTCAGATGAATTTCGGGTGACAAAAGCTATAGTGTCCCATTTTTCTGGCAGTGACCTGAGGAACCTGCTATTTTGAGTTGAGTTTGTAAAAGTGGTGTTAACAAGCCTCAGTTCACTGATGAGACAACTAAAACGCTCAAATTGTTGCGTTAGTGATTCACCTTTAAGGTAGCAAAATGTTTCATACTGTTGGTTCAGGATTTCCCTATTGCTTTCTATGACTTCTTCAGTTCCACCAAACTGTTCCTTAAGTGCGTCCCATAATTCTTTGGCACTGTTACAGTGTAACAGTCCAGCATATATCTCATTGGGCAGCGCTGATGCTATGATGCTAAAAGCCTTAGCATCTAGTTCGATCTTTTGAAAGTCGGTTTCGGTATAATTTTCAACTGGTTTTGGAACGAACTTTTTAGCATCTTCAGCGCTTGGCACTGAAGGAACATGGGGACCATAAATGACAGACCTCCAACAACCTGTGCTTTGTTGAGCGAGGATGTGACCCATCCTCCTCTGCCAGATGTTGTACTCATTTCTCTTTAGCATAGGTGGTTTAAAAAGCGAGCCGATGTTGTTTTTATCATCCTGAGATTGTGACGTCATTCTTGTTGTTTTACAGACACTGAGAAATCAACTTTAATGGTGATTAATCCTTGCTCTGTTTTTCAACGGACGAACAAACGATCAGTATCAACTGTTATGAGCTGAACTATTTACGTCAAAATGATTGTTAAATCAAATTTGACTGTCCAAGCTCTGATACCAATTGTTGGATCTGAGTTTCTTTTTTATTGTATTTTCGTTTGAAATTAAGATGGAAATGAAAGAGTTGTGCAGCGGAATTAAGATGAAAACAAACTTTGCATACAATCAAACAGGAGTAATACTTTTAATCAAACATCTTTACACAATGAACCGAATGATTGAATTTGTTTCAACAACGATTACAATGATTGATGTAAGAATGCAAACTCCCCCTCAGCCAGAGCTCAGTAGTTTGTTCGTGCAAAGAAGACGATGTGGTGAAAGAGCTAATAGAACAGTACCAAGTACTGAACTATTTATAGGCACTTGCAAACCACTGAGCATCTTTAGCTGACGTCACCATGAAAGTGACATCTAACCTCCTAACAAACTCTAACCTCTGATCTATAAACACTGATGTACTAACTACTGCTATTACATTGTATTACATAAAAGACACTTAAACATCTGCTGCATCCTTCCACTGCTGTGACCCCAGCAGTGCTTGCCCGGATCAGCAGTACTTGACTCAAGGCAGTAGATTGAGTCAGCAGAGCTATGGTCTTCCATCAGTCTTTGACATTGGTCAGTAGATGCAAGGCAGCAGTTGTAGGTCAGCACTTAGTAAGATCAGCAGATAGGAGGTCAGTTGATACAAGATCACTTTCAAGGGGAGAGATTTGCATGAACTAATCTGTAATCGTCTGCTTATTCTTGATCCACTGCTCTGATCCAGTTTTGGCTTTAATTATCTGTTCCTCTGATAGGGTTCAATCCCAACACGTTGTGAGTGACCTTGTTCAGAGGGGGCTCTTTCAACAAAATTTGGTTTGGGCGAGTTTGTGCAGTCTTTAATGATGTGCCCAAACTTCCCACATTTGAAACAAGTTCTCCTTTCAACAAACTTAGGAGAACCGGTTCGACTTTCACGTGTTGAACCTGTAGACCCAGAGGTACTTGTTCCTTCATCACACCCGTTTGTGTGTTGGGTGTAATTGTTTTGAGCGTTACGCTTTAAAATTCTGACTTTTTGAACAAAATCGGTGTTTGATTTATTTTCAAAAGTCTCCACCTTGTCAGTACCTTTGGATGCTACAAATTTAACATCATTGTTTTTCTTCTTGAAACGAGCTCCTTTTGTTTCAGCCTTTGGTTGTGTAACCTTAGGCTTTTGAGCTCGTTGTTGTTGTTGTTTACCCTTAAAAGCGATAGGTTGTTGCTTCGTTGGTGATTTTTGATTCCCAAATTTTCTTCTAACTTCAGCTTTTGGAATCGGATCACACTGAGTTACTGAAACTCTCGGGATCCCCTTTTCCAAAAACTTACTGGTAGTATCTTCAAACACTTTATCAATTAAAGATTGATTGACATTTTTAATTGGAAAAGTTGTGTTTGAATAAAATTTTTCATCACCGACTAAAGTGTACAACACGTTATCACTTTTAACAGTAGACACTGTCTCAGTGATAGGATCTATCTCTTGTTTAGCACCAGTTGATTGCACAACAGGAGTAGGAGGATCACACAGAATGTGATTCTCAAAAGGCACTTCTACTCCTTTTCTATCGTCAAGAGATTTATCCTCATCACTCACATCTGACTCATCATCTGAAGAATCATAGTCCTCAATGGTTGGAGGACTTTGATTTGAAGCACATGATGACTTTTCTTTTCTATCAGATGAGCCCTTCGATGAATTGTCCGTTTTGAACCCTAAGCCAGTTGTAACTTCCTCATAATCAAGAGGTACAGTTGGCTCAAAATGAGGCATTTCCTCCTCATCGGGCATTCGAGTATAATTTTGTCTCAAAGGGGGCGGACACTTCTTATACCCAACGCCTTTCATGTTTCCCTTTAGTTGTTGAACGTCGATGATGTGATCGAGCACAAATCGGGAGTTAGAATAACTCTCCAATTTTTGCTTGATAGCATCATGCTCGCATTTGGCAATGGCTAGCTCCTTTTTGGTTTCCTCAACAATGTTAATATAATCATTAATACTAACTCGTTTATGATAAACAGTTTTGGTCACTTCGGAAACACTTTTCTTTAAGGTTTCAATTACAGATTTAAAATCCTTTTCGTTTCTAACTAAAGCCATATTTGCCTCTTTGCACTTTGACAGTTCAATAACCAAACTCTGATTGTGACTATGAACCGTTTCAGATTCACGTTTCAATTCAGCACATTTATGTTTCATATCAGCACAATCACTACATATGCTAGGAGTTTCAGATTTTACCTGACTTGTAGAAGCTGTGACATTAGCCATAAAGGCAGTCTGAGAAGAGAAAGATCCATCTTCAGTGAGAATTTTCTCCATTTCTTCTGATGTAGCATCAGCTTTCTTGATCAAGTCAGATTTCTCGTTAGCATCATTCGACAAATTATCAGCTTCAGAATCAGTTCTTTCATTCAAATTCGATTCTTCATCTGAACTGCCACTGTATCCCGAACTATCATCTTTTCCTCTAAATTGTACAGACCAGGAGTCATCAGCTTTATTTGAGTTGGACGTGGATGTACTTGTTTGATTTATGAAAGGATTTTGGTTGCCTTGTTGAGGTTGAGCTTGAGATGGTTTAGGAATATATGCACTCGGATCGAACTGAGGTTGAGTAGTGGCAACTGGAGGTGTAAAAGGAAGAAAAGGACTTCCAAATTGAGGTCTAGAATAAGCCTGAGATTGAGCACTCAAATGAGCTGGCGGAAGATAGGCACTTGGATCAAAGACCGGAGGTGGAGCTGATTGTGGAAACGGAAAAGAATTTGTATTTGATACAAACGCCGTTTGTAACTTTGGTTGGTGAGCTGAACTGGAACTAACTAACGGGTTAAAACCTCCTCCAAGATACATTTCGGTATTTTGAGGAGCGGGAATTCGTTTAGCTTGACTAGAAGCCCAAATGAAGATGAGGACCCAACCAATGAAACTTATGTGAGCCCAAACAATTTAGCCATAAGTTGACACAATAGTCAACAACCCTTTAAATGTTATCAGCCCAAAAATGACCGAAGCTGAATTCCTTTTTTTTTTAATTACGAAACCTTTTAATTAATGAAATGTGACAAAAACCAAGAATGATATTGACTTTAGTGCATGATGAAAGTTGTGCTTGACTTTAGTACTTGACGAAACTTGTGCTTGACTTTATGGCAAATGTGGGTGGGAAATTAAAGTGGGTGATTTCGTGGGGATGTGAGGGACTTGAAGTGATTTCGTGGATTTTGGAGAGAAGTGAAGAGGTGATTTCGTGGATTGTGATGAAAGGGATTTCGGCCAAGTCAAGACAAACACACAAGTGTTTTCGGCAAAGACAAGAATGATATGCAAACTGATTTCGTCCAGATTGTTTTCGGCCCAGAAGTTGAATTGAGGTGATTTCGGCCCAGGTCAAGCTTGTGATTTCGTCCAGCTGTGGTTGCACAAGTGATTTATGCTCATAAGGTGTTTTCGGCCACAAATATGTGTTTTCAGCAATAAGGGTTTTTGGCCAGTAGCTTGATATTGTTGACTGAAATGTTTTCGTTGACTGATGAAGTGTAACCCAGACAATATACACAAGTGATTTCGGCCAAGTTGATATCACCCAAAGTGATTTCGTTCAAGTTGATAATAAGGGATCAGACAAACAAGATATTTTCAAACTAGATCTTATCTACTCTTTTCTGACACAAGGCTTCTTTTGTCAAACCATCACCATACTTTCGGTCCTCTTTTTCAACTTTCATCATTTCAAAGTACAATCTTTTTCAAACAAAGAGTATTATAATCAACAACACTTCAACAATAATATTATCAAAGATCAAATACAGAAGTTTATGAAGAACACTTTGATATTCTTATGAACTGGATGACGTTTTCTGAGTTTACCAGCCACCGGAAAGATTTCCGATCACAATTTTTGCGCAAATGATCAATAAAAATCCTTTCTTACCATGTATAAATGAAACATAACAATATTTTTATAAACACAATCAGCAAAAACACAAGATTTTCAAAGATTTAAACCTGATTTTTCTGAAAATATAAACTTTTTGTTTCAAAAATCAAGAACAAATCTGGAAACACATGAAAATCTACTTGGTTTTAACAAGGAATCGAGCCAATGCTCTGATACAAATTGTAGGTCCACCCGGAGGATCGAGTAACCTCTATTCCCTGTTTTCCGAAAAACGGGTAAGTTAAACCAAGTTACGAACACGTAAGACACAATATTCAACGATTAACACTCATTGTATTAATGCTAGAAAACGGTTACAATACGGTGTTTACAAATGGTCTCTGTAAACTCTCAGTGTGTGTGTTACAATGTGTTCGCTCGCAAATCTATTCAGACTTGTCTAACTTGTTTCTGTCTGTTGTCTAAAGTATTTATACTGAAACATGCTTGACGAAATCCAGAAGCCAACGAACACCCATCATCATCGACGAAATCACCTTGATTTCGTCCCATGATGTGTTGTCGTCATATGATAATAAGCCCAGATCAAACCAATGCAAGCCCAAATGATGACAAAGTCCACTTCAAGTTTCACGGCCCAAACAGAAAGAATTGGCCCAGATTTGTTTCTGATATAAGCTTTCACCAATTTCATGCATGAGACAAACTTGTGACATCATCATGACATCACAATGATGATGTCATGATGATGTGTAATCGGGACTTGGCTTGCGGCGCTCCGTGCTTCGCGTGTCGAACTCTGGGGTGCACGCCGGAGGAATGTCGTGTCGTCGGGCTTGAGCCGGACCTAACCGAGTCGACCCGAACCGAATCGAACCGAGTCGAGTCGCGTCCACATAAAGTGTACCAACAAATATGTATAGTCATTCTTCGTTTAGTAAAATGTGATATGTATGGTTTTCTAAAAACCACTTGTGTTTGCACACGGATTTTACATCTAGTACACATTATAAAGTACATACAATTTTATAGAAACTTGTAAATATGAACCAAAAGACAACTAAAAAGTAAAAACCTACTACAACTAATCTGGAGGTCTATATGCCTTTTGAATTTGAAAACATGAAATAAAAGGTGCTACTAAGGCTACACGGTATGGGGTCGTTCCCCTACCGTCCCGGTCCGTCGCCGGTTTGAACACCGTGCCGCCCGGTCCGTCGCCGTCCAGTCATCGTCCTCTCCGTCGGACTTTCGCCGTTCAGGACGGAGCAAAACATGTGGGCCCCCCTCTTTCTTCTCGCGCCGCTCCGTCACCCCCGTGCCGCCACCCCCGTCGCCGTCCATCCCTCCGTCACCATACCGAGTAGTCTAAATACATCTCATATTTACTTGTTACATCACCTGATCATTTCACAGACAATTTGATTGCTTTACGTGGTTATTCTTCTTTTTGAGTTCGATAAAAGATTCACAACCAATTTGATTGCTTTATGTGATTAATTCTTTCTTTTTCACACTTGTTTTTATTGCTTATTTGCCTAAGTTGATTTATCTAAATAGGAAGCAGGTTTACATATTAAAAAAAAAAAAAATTGGAAAGCCCCAACATTTTAGTTTGTTTTAGGCCTCAAAAAAAATGTTGAGCCACCCTTGTCAATGGCAACCATCTAGTTAAAATAAACATGTTAAATATAAAAGAGTTATAAAAACAATATAATTTAACTTTATTAAGGAAATGAGGTCTTTTTTTTAGTCGCTTTCCATATCCATATAACTTCAAAAAGGTAACGTCAGTACAAAGACGAATTTAAGCACTTTTGTCATGAAGGTTTAGGGTTCACTTTTCATTTTAGGCAATCCCACTAGGCAAGATAGGCACCTGCCTTTTAGTACAAATTAGTTCCAAGTATCAATATCAATCGATATATATCAATAAACAATAATGAAAAATATAAGGTACCTTTAGCATTTGATATTATTCAAAATTATTGACATAAAAGATACATCTTATTCTTATTTTTATAGTGTTCCCACATGGGAGTGGGAAGATGTGATGGTTAAGACTAATTTTTTTACATATATAATATTGGATTTTTTTTTTTAAATTAAGTGCCCTATAAAATCACGGGCCCTGACCGGTGGTTCTCCCCGCCCACCTTCAGGGCCGACCCTGCTAAAACCACTCATACTTATTAAAATAAAGATTTAATAAAATAAATTACAACCCTTTTACGACTACATGTCGGTGAAGATTGTTTTTTTTTTTAATTTTTTGCCCAATAATTATAATAACAAAACTGTAAATGAACAACAAATTATAATTATAAGCCCTCCAACTTCATAATCAAATTAAGTGTAATACAAAGTTTGTATTACAAATCATCAAATTACCATAACATGTTTTGCCTTCAGTGTCAAGATGGTTATTAGTAGTCTCTATAAAGTTTTCAAAACCTTTTATGAAGGCCAGATCATTCTCATGACTTGTATCCAACTCTTATCAATTGTCATAAATATGATATATAACATTTAAAGATTGAGAATCCTAGCCCATTTTTAAAAAAAAATTATTTAATATGTATACATTTTAACAGGTCGACTATTTAAATAAAATAGATAGCATTTCCCCATAACTCCAGATACGACATCGTTCTATCTCCTCCTGAATAAAAGAAAAGCAAAGAAATAAAACAAATTACATTTGTACCATCGGCATGTCGACTAGACAGTGTTTTCAGATCGCGCCACATTTTCACCCACTTCCGCCAAAGATATACTGACGCCATGCATGTCGTTGGGAAAGGCTAAGCATAACCAAAAAAGTTGTTGACACCTATGTCGGCGACGTGTCATCGTTGTTGTCAAGGTATGCCGATAACTTGTAGTGGATGTCGATGCTCATTTCAGGAAGGAACTTTCACCGTGAGCATGCATGCATGCATGTTACGGACGAATTGTCAGCTACTGATAGATCGTGGTTAATGTTTATATGAAAGGAGTGAAAAGTATCTATTATTTATCTATGGATAAGAGAAACTCGACCGCTTCTCTTTTAATTGTATAGGCTTCAACCTGGCTTCTTTTTTATTTGTATAGGCTTCAAACCTCGCTTCTTTATAAAAAAATTTCTTGTGAATTAATTTTTATAATAGTATATAAAATCTTTTCATACAATAACATATCTGGTAAGAAGGAAGAAAGTTTTTTTTTTTTTGTTTTTTGTTAACAAGTGTATAGGATTTACAAAAAGAAACTGTTATATGAAGGGGGTAATAAGATTTTTTTTCCCAAAGTGAATTGGACTTAAAAAGATATATACGATAAAGCGTGTAAAAGAAAATCAAGAGCATATTGTTTTTTTGCGTAAACTTGAAAGGAAAAAAAAACAATTCTTTAATTCTTTGTTTGCATGCACACGACAGCAAAAAAATAATTCTTTAATTCTTTGTTTGCATGCACACGACAGCACCGTTTCTTAGGGTATAAAAGCAACAGCGTACCCCTCTCCAATAATAAGAGGAGTGGAGTAGTTTAAATGTATCAAAAACCCTTTCAACTGTTGATTTCTTAATAAAGGAATTTATTAAGAACCTTGTGAGATCTATACTCTGTCTCCGTGAAACGCTAAGATGAGTGCTTCAAACGCAATTCCATATGATACTAATGTATCCAACTTCGTTTCTGTGAAACTTTCAGGTAGACAAAACTACGTTCTTTGGAAAGCACAAATAGTTTGCTTACTAAAGAGTGTCAATGTGTATGGTATCCTCGATGGCACATTTGTGGGGCCAAGAGATTCTGACAAAGAGACAGAGAAACAATACGACAGTCTTGTCAAAGGCTGGATTTTTGGTTCTCTTAATGAAGTTGTGCTTGAAGAAGTCCACGATCTCAATTCTGCCAAAGATGTTTGGGAAAAATTGCAATCCAACTATGATCCTGAAAAGTATACGCAAGAAGGTATGTCTATATATATTGGAATTAATATGGGTGTGTAAGGCTATAGGGTGTGGTCATGACCCTCATGACCACCATGACACTCCACGTCAGTGTCATGTTACCCACCTCCAATCGACCGTCCAAAACCACTACCCTGAGGGTGTTGTCATGACCCAAACCACTATCCCCTTATTTATTTTAATTTATCTTTGTCTAAAGAAAAAGGAAATTATTTGTTGAAAAATGGAAAGGAGGACCATGATTGCCATGATTTAATCCATGCAAACCATAGTGGATCAACCAAGGGGTGGTGTAGCCTTTCATTCATGATCCTAGGTGGCAAATCATGTCCCAACCATAACCCCACACCCTATAGCCTAAGGGAAGTTGTGGTAACTGAGGGGAAACCTTTTGGGACGAGATCCGGTCATTATGAGTTTGCTAGATCATAATAACTAGTTTTTTACGTCGTGCGTTGCGGCGAAACCAAACTAATGATAATGTAACACGTACGTGTTTTCAATATAAAACATGTTGTTTATAAAAATATAATAATAAACTATTATAATATTAGAAATAATAATAATAAAAATCTGTATATTTTTATAAAAATAATGTTTATAAAACATGTTGTTTAGAAAGCCAAACCATTAGAACCGTTTAGTTTATCATTGTATTGTTTTATTATACAAAATAAAAACTTTATTTTGTGTATAAATTCGTTTTTAACAAAGCTTATAACGAAATGTTGATGGAAAAATCAAGCACAACTACGTACTTAAGTTTTTCGAAAAAAGTTATACATGTAATTTATTAAAGAAGTATCAAATTAGTCGATAAATTAATATATGTTCTAAAAAAGGAAAAAGAATTATTAAAAAAATTGGTAAAGGAAATATGTGGTTTAAAAAAAATAAAAAATAAAAATATGTTAGTAAAAGTAAATATAATAATAAACTATTATAATATTAGAAATAATAATAAAAATCTATATATTTTTATAAAAATAAAATTACTATTTATGACACTTCGTTAACAATATATATATAATATATATATAGTATGTATATAATAGTAAGTATTTTAAATTTATAATTACTTTCATATGTATATATATATATAAATAATATGTATATAATAGTAAGTATTTTAAATTTATAATTACTTTCATATGTATATATATATAGGGGAAGGTTCTATGCAAAACACTAAATATTGCGAGAACACGCAGAACAAAATGAATCGCCTATTTTTTCAATCCTAAAAACCTAAAAAGTAAATGAAAATGTTACAAATGTAAGATTTATTGTTTCTTACACTTGAATTCAAAACAAAATATGGAAAATTTTCACTTTTCTTGTAACCTACAAATATGTAGGTTATGTGTATGTTAAATTAACAACATGTATGTAGACTATGTGTAGATAAGAATAGATAGTCCATTTATGTATATATAATACACATATTAATGTAAGAAACATAAAATTTAAAACATATAAACCTTAAATCCCAAAATTTAGTGTTTTAGGGTTGTTCTTTTTGTTCTCGCAATAATTAATGTTCTGTAATGATCCTTATCCTATATATATATATATATATATATATATATATATATATATATATATATATATATGGAAAGGTCCATTTGAGAACCACCTTTATTGAGAGAACCATGAGAACCAATGTAAACACATCAAAAAACCTAACCCCCCACCCCCCATCTCCTAAAAAAACCTAAACCCCCCCCCCCCCAACCCCCCACCCAAGCTAAAATGCTAAAACCTAAACCTCCAAAAAACCTACAAAATCTAAAAATATTTAAAAAACACACAGTTTTTTTTTAATATTTTTTATGTAAAAATCGCTATTTTTAGTAGGCAAATTTTTTTTTACATTTTTTTAATAACGAAATATAGCTGTTTTTTTTTTCAAATGAAAACCACTAGTTAAAGTGAAAACCTGAAAACTAACTACAAAAGCATAAAAACATACCAATTTTTTTACCAATTTAAGCTATTTTTTGTATATAAAAAAACTTTTTTTCAAAAAATAAAAAAAAAATTGTAGTGCGCATGTGTATTATTACACATGTGCATTACACATTTTTTTTCCGAAAAAAGTTTTTTTTATATATAAAAAATAGCATTTCTAATAAAAAAATGTAAAAAAAAATGGAATGTTTTTTAGGATTTTTTTAGTTAGTTTTAGAGTTTTCGCGTTAAAATGAGTTTTCATTTGAACCTTATATATATATATATATATATACACGTGTGTATAAAGAGTAATTTACATATATGTAATAAAAGTAAATTCTTTTTTGAGTCCTTGTGTTTTTCTGGTTTTAACAACCTGATCAAATCAAAATATTTTACAAAGTAGCTAATTTTTCTACATTTGGGTCCAAGTTATTAACTCCGTCCACCAAATCAGTTAAATACAAAGGTATTTTAGTCATTCTACATTTAGGTATAACAATTTAAAGCATAAGGTAGTTATAAAATACTTTTACCACCTATCACCACACCATCCCCACTATTGAATCTCCACCACAGCATTATCCCACTACAGCACACAATCACACCACCTCCACCTAACCACCAGCACCTCACCACCCTCACCGTCGGGGATCTTAGTCAGCCATACAAGGAGTATGTTGTGACAGATCTAGCCTTTCTACCTTAGTATTTTGCAGATCCGGCCATGAATCCTGTCGTCACCATGTGAATCTATGACGACTTCATCTTCAAGAGAAGTTTCACCTTCATTTGTGGCCTAAATGGCCTTCGCAGGGGGTTTCACTTTCAATTGTCGCCTAAATGGCCTAAGCAGGGGAAACAGCCACGCCAGGGCTTGATTCAGGCGGATGCACATGCTTAATGGTGGCAACGTTAGGGTTTCAGCGAAATAGGGGGGATCGGGGTTGAGTGAGGGAAGGAGACGGTTTTATGGTTTTCAGAGTACAGGTCGACGGTGGTGGTGCGGTGGGCGTGGTGCACTGGTGGTGATAGGATAGGGTTGGGGGTGGGAGAGAGAGAAAGGTAGGTGTGTGTGCAAGTGTGTGTACATGTTTGTTGACATATATAGTTTATTTATGCATTAAAGAGGAGAGAGAGAGACAATATAGATTTTCTTTAATTATTATTATTTAATGAATTACGGCATTATAGTCTTTTTACAAAAAGTTACCAGACATCTTCGTCTTAATTTTCATATTCTTCTTTACCAACATCTCCCTTGCTTCTCGGTCTACTTGCTTCACCAACATCTTCTTCTTCATTGTTATCATAGATCGGAAGCGAGCGTTCGACATTCTCTCTTGGTGATTGAATTGGTGGGCTCTTATATGCAAACGGATCGAATGCGTTTAGCGGTTCCATGGAATATTTGTATAGGCCGGGTGTGACCATTGTTGGACCGTGTGGTGTGAAAATATTGTGGCGGAAAATTATGTTGGGGTTGGGTGTTGGGAAAAGTCGGTTGTTAAGCTTGGGAGTAAAAAAGTTGAAGTTGAGAGTGTGGTGGATACCTAAGTAGGGGTTGAAATGGTGCACTCAGACCGCTTGAACCGCCTCGCCTCGTTTGCGAGACGTGTCCCTCGGGTTCGAACCCAATCTTCGACTAGTCGAACTTTTTTTCTTGGCATCTCCCTTGTTTTGTTTATCCATGGTGTGTGTGGTTTGTAGTTTGGTTGTGAATCTTTTTGAGTTGTGAGAAAATGAAATGTGAAAGTGGTATTTAAATAAAGAAAATAATTAATTTTTTTTTATAAATAAACGGCTAGATAGCCATTGGAGATTACAACGCTCGAAAAAATGCCTGCTTCTCCATTGGTGACTACTTCCCACTTCCACACATTCACCGCGTGTTATAAGGGGACGTCGGCGGTGTTCCCAAGCGGTGAAAGGGTCACCGAGCACCGTCCCCACTGGTGCCCTGTATCACAGCCCCGACCCCTATCCCGGGAGCGGGCGGCCGTGAGCCAGTTTTGGTGGTATCGGTGTTTATTAATTCGGCAGTGGAAAGTTTCATCAGGACCGTAGTTAGGAAATATTTTTATCAGAGTTAAACACCATAATGTTTGAAATAACTAAATGGGATAAAACCCAAGTTTTTCTGATAATACATTTATAATAAACAATTGGGACAAATTCCGACTTTTATTTGTAATATATTTTATGGGGATAAACCCTAATTATTGAAAACAATTCTCCTTTTTATTTAGATAACTTTTATAGCCACTTTTCTAAGCCTTCAGTGCTCCCCAGCTGGCTTTTATTGGCTTCATACTAAGTTACTTGAAACACGTGTTTAAACATTTTATCAGCAAGAAATACTGGTGAGTGAATCCCAGTTTAATAATAATAGGTTTTATCATTCGCAGTGTTGAGGGCGATCACGCAATTACATTTGTTTACAATTCATACTTTGATTACCACCCACGGTACTGTCAACCTGACTTGTGGTCATGTTACTACTCACAATGTAACAACAAATTTTGTATACAAAACCCCAACATACCGATGATAATCGTATCATTACAAATACTCAATCACTGGTAATATAATGTAAAACATTGAGGTTTTGTAAAACAGTTTACACAAAAAGGAGATTACTAATAAAAAAAGGTTTACAAAAAGAAGGATTACTCACTTTGCTATTTTAGGTATTTCCCTTGTGACTTCCTGGTTATAATCTATTAATTTAAACAATGCGCGTGCGTTAGTATAATAACCCAATTTACATTAGTTTTAACCTCCCCGAGACAGAATTCCAATGGCTACGTCGGGCAGAGCCTCGACAGCCATTACGGAGCACTAGATCAATCGGGCAGCGTATCTAATACGTAACCGGGGTTATAATACTTACAACGAGGCAGAGCTTCGCTTATTAGGGGGGTTATTAGGCTATAGCTTTAGCCTATAGAAAGTTGAGAGGAAAGAAAGAAAATGAACGAGGATGAAATGTTGTCCTCGGTCCTATTTATAGCTGAATTCGGAGTCTGTCGCGCCCCGAGACAGATGAAAGCTTGCCTTTCGCGGCCCGCGAGAGACCACGTGTCTCGTATAGGGTTGATGAGTCACCGGATAGCTTTGACGCGTGTCACGCCACGTGGCATCACCAGAATTCGCCGTCTGTTGCTCGGTCGCGCCCCGCGAAGGATGAAGAGAAGTCTGTCGCGCCCCACGACAGACTATAAATTTTATTTTAATTTGTTATTTATGAATTCAGAGGTTGTTCGGGTTTGTTTCTCGCGTTCGGGGTATATTTTAGGACTTTTAAGGGTGTCTAGATTATTTTAAGGAGTGTTGTTATATCATCCCCACCTTATTTTAAATCTCTTCCTCGAGATTCATGCTACTATATTCCCTTGGAGTTATATCAAGTCTTGTAGTTAGTAAAAATAATGTCAAAGCGTCTTTGGAAGCATCTAGTGGACGAAAGTTCCGAACCACTGTCTTCTGAGCAGAAAACAACTTATCTGGTCTTGAGATAGTGCAAGAATAATAGACAAGATGATTCAAGTTAAAGCAATAGGAGATGATCAAAAGAGTTATGTAGATAACTGATGAAATTCCTTCAAGTAGTTTCGTTGAAAGTTTCTTTATGGAAAGGGTAGTCAGATTTGTTAAAAGAGGGAAGTCAAGTTCCAGTTATGTTGGACCATCTATTAATTAAGTAGAGCTCGTAGCTTATTAGCTACAACTGACAGAAATGATATATGTACGAAATCTTACAAAAACGCTTAGCAGACGAATCCTTAGTGAGATCTTTCTAAGAACATTGAAGAAAATGAGAAACATAAATGTTTCGATTAGTTCCAGGAATTATTAACTGGACGTGATACAATTAAGTTTTACAAGATCAATAGAGACATATGAATTGAATGTAAACGACCTTTAGGGACAATAGGATTCAATATCAAAAGAGAACTTACTTTGTTCGTTTAAAAAGAACTCTGAATCAATAATCTCAATTGAAGATAGAAGTATGAAAAATGATTTGTCAACAATCAAATCAGAAATTAGTGACGTTTATTCAAATGGCAAGAATACACCGGACAATACAAAAGAATTTAGTGTATTAGGGTCTTAATACATAATTGTACTGGAATGATGAGTGAAACAAAATACGTATAAATGGATATGATTAAGGATATTAATTAGCTCAAGCTACAAGTTTATACAGACACCACAAGGTATTGTAATGACTGAAAGAATTCAATGATTTTGGTGACCAAATGAATTCACCATTTTTGAAATTAATTGAAAGTTTCAAATGAAGTGCATCTGGATATTCAAAAGATAGGATGTTCAAAATGAAGAATTAAATGGATATTGTAAGATTAATTTAAAGATGAAAGAAATGTGGGAGGTACGCTGGAATAACAATTTAGGTATCTTTATCTTAATGCAAAATTGTATTAAGACTGGTTTAGGATAATGAACCAATAAAATAGATAAATTCGTACCTCAGGTGTCAAAATGAAATGAGTCCAAGTTTCAAAGAAATCGCCACCGCAAGATGTCGTATTTTAACAAATGATACATTGAATTTGAGGACTTTAAACAAGTTTACTATGATTCAATCAATTAGATTATATCGAATATGATAATCTCAATTCATCATGTGGGATTTGAATTGAATGTATATTGTGAACACGTTCAAACAATTGAGATTGGTTTGGGCATATTCCAACAATGGATATACGTTTTTGATAAGAAATGGTTTCAATGAAAATCTGGTGAGTAACTTTGAAAAGCGATTTTGAAAAGGAAAGGGGTTTTCCAAGAAATTCGTCGACTCGATTATCAAAGGTCAACATTATGTAATCATATAGATTATCAGAATGAGTATAACGAAATATTTATTAAAACATAAGAATAACTGATCTTTTTGAAGTGAATTCATAGGCATGACAAGCAATGCATATATGACATAGGAATTTTGTCAAGAAATGAGACAAATGAGTGTTGACTTTATGACAGAGAAATAAAGACTTATTATTATAAAACTTTGATCGAGATTAAAAGTCAACTTAATACTTTAGTACAGACAAAACGTAAGGGTGCTTATTTTAATAGTTACTATGGTTTCTGGTGTTTATGCGTTCTTCTTAGCTTCATCTGGGTTTCTGTACTCGTTGTCGGGTGCCTTAGATAGTTTTGGGCAGTAGCGACGGAAGTGGCCTGGATCTCCACATTTATAACATACATTGGTTTACCTTCTCCTTCTACATTCTTCCTCTGTATGTCCAGCCTTTTTGCAGTAGTTACAACGGAGTATCTTTTTAGAATGGCGTTTTCTTACGTGCCTTTTGCTGTTGCTGGTAGGCTGTGCGGTTTCTGGTTTCATTCCTTTGTCCTTGGAGGATTTGTTAGAGTAGAATTCCTTATAGGAGTAGCCATCGGTTGTGGTTTCCTTTCGTTTGGAAGATGGAGTTTTGATACGAATATCGTAACTTCCATGGGTACTAGGGTTAGTTTTGAAGTGATGGGTATGCTTACAGTGTATAGTAGGAATCTCGTTTATAGGCACAGAAATCTTAATAGCTTTAATGATCGAGGGTATGGCATTTGATATTGCTTAAGCTATTATATTTTCTATAGTGTTTTTATCCAAAGAATTTTCATTATCAGTCTGAATTTCCTGATCACATACTATTTCCTTTGACATCTGAATTACAAACATGTTCATATATAATTATCACAGAACTAAGCAATTATGCAGGCACAGTTATAGTCATAGCTATCAGTATTACATGTTGGTAGATACATATATGTATATATATATATATATATATATATATATATATATTATATTTTAACATTTTCTTTCACTATATATTTTATCAAAATATAAGGAAAATGTATATATTATATGTATTGTTTCTTCCTTTAGTGTAATGGCTTTTCTCTATATTACCTTAATTATATTTCCAGAACTTATGACTGGATAGATATTTAGAAAATAAAGGTAAGAGCTTTATATAAAATTCTGAGATTCTGTGTCATTGACCTATTATTATTCTTTAAAAGGTGGTGCTATTACAAATATCCTTAAGATATTTTCTGAATTAAAGCTAGGTAAAATGGATTTTGAATAAGCATATAGGTTTGCTTCTTTATATAAAAGATTGTCCTTCTATAGAAGATATTTGACTGTAGATACTATCAAGAAAATCGTGTCTTGCATATGTATATATCAATATAAAGTTTTAAATTTTTTTGTAACCCATACATATAATATCAATTCATAGAATTTCAATTTCATAAATAATTTGTATTAGTTATCCCATAATTTTGTTTATTCCTTTATATTAACAAAATAATTTATATTAGATTTATTGAACATAATATTTTGGAATGAAAAGGAAATTCATCAAAAGGAATAAATTTAATAAAGATGTAAATTTTCTGGATTCTTTTTGAACAATTTAAATCTTTAGATGACAGGTTGATTAAACATACTTTTGGACTAAATTCCAAATTTCATTATATCTATTTATTTAAAGAGTCAAAATAGATAATACAAAGTCTGGCATTTCTAAATTTGATTATTAATATCTTAAGTAATAAAGTATTATTCTTATATCAGAATGTATATACATATAATTTAAATATAGTTTAAGAAATGTATTAATCGTCTCAAATGATAAAAATTGTGTCTTCTTGAGATATACATATATTGGACATATTTTAAATCATATAGTTATTTCGTACCAAATGTCTTTGTACGTATCTTTATTACATGGATGAAATATTATTTATAAGATTGATACCATTCATATATATATATATATATATATATATATATATATATATATATATATATATATATATATATATATATATATATATATATATATCGGACTTACACATGATTTAAGGAATAAGTTTAAGCTATTTCCTGTTGATATATAGGTATTATGTATTAAAATCATTTAATTGCGTAGTACTAGGTTGTTGTACATATTCCTGTTTCATAAATTTCAGTTTTATAAAATATTTCCCATGGTATATGTACATGGGCTTAAATTTTAGAATTGTCAAACTATGGATTACGAACTATAATAACTATTGTTCATAATTTGTATAAATTAAATTAAGGATTATGTTTTATAAAATTCTTTTAATATAATTTTTTATTCAAGAGCCGAAAATTCTATTTAGTTATTGAAAATATTTTTACTCTTCCAAAATTACTATTATTATTATTTTAATAGAATTTAATAGTATTTTAGTTTAGTGTATTATATTAATACCAATGATGACAATAACAGTATACATTAAAAAAATTTCTTAGAGAGCGTTTGTGTATGAAAATTTCTCTTTACATGTTAATTATCATCAATATTGGGTATATATTATTTCTGAATATTACTTAATTTATCAAATTTTGATCAATAATCTACATATTTTTAATAATACGGTAAGAAGTAATAAAGAATTATAAAGTGATTCACAAAGTATTGTAATTATTGTATCTAAATAATGCTGAAACATTATATTTTAACAAAATTAGTATAATTATATGTTTTACCAAAATTTTGACAAATATATATCCTTAAATCGAGTAAAACTTTTTGGATTATATTATAAAATATACTGTGTTCATCGAATAATATTTTATATTATGATATTTCAGTGATATCATATCTAAGGGTATTATTTTATATTTTTGATTAAGATATTAATATCAATAATATTATTATAATTTATTTTGAATTGTATTTACATAAATAGGTGGATATTATATATCACAAAATTGAATATTATTTTATGAATGTATATATTTTCTTTTTATAACCTAACATATTGTAAGATATGATAGGAATTACATATCTTGAGAATTTTAAATGATATAGAATTATTTAGGTATAATACATATTATCTAAATATTTATATCATGATGGTTACAAAGTATCATGTCTGAATTGCATTTATTTTATATTAATATTAAAATATTAATATTAACATTGTATTATGGTTATAAAATTTATACTGCGTTATGTTCCCACATATACATATTGATATGATAGATATATAAGATATCATAAAATTTACCAAGACATGATATTATTAATATAAATATCATTTATATATAACACAGAATAACTGTAAGATACAGATATGGGTAACACTTATTGGGAATTCAAAATTCGTCAAATGGCATAAAAATTATAATAAACATATTAAGATTTTATGTTCACAGGATAACACATAAGATATTAATTTCCTAACACAAATGGTTAAAGGTTTAGGTATTGGAAGAACACCTAAAGGGCTTAAACCAGTGGCATGGCTCTGATTCCACCTTCTGTCACAGACCCCGACCCCTATCCCGGGAGCGGGCGGCCGTGAGCCAGTTTTGATGGTATCGGTGTTTATTAATTCGGCAGTAGAAAGTTTCATCAGAACCGTAGTTAGAAAATATTTTTATCATAGTTAAACACCATAATGTTTGAAATAACTAAATGGGATAAAACCCATGTTTTTCTGATAATACATTTATAATAAACAAGTGGGACAAATTCTGACTTTTATTTGTAATATATTTTACAGAGATAAACCCTAATTATTGAAAACAATTCTCCTTTTTATTTAGATAACTTTTATAGCCAGTTTTCTAAGCCTTCAGTGCTCCCCAGCTGGCTTTTATTGGCTTCATACTAAGTTACCTGAAACATGTGTTTAAAATATTTTATCAGCAAGAAATACTGGTGAGTGAATCCCAGTTTAATGAAAATAGGTTTTATCATTCGCAGTGTTGAGGGCGATCACGCAATTACATTTGTTTCCAATTCATACTTTAATTACCACCCACGGTACTGTCAACCCGACTTGTGGTCATGTTACTACTCACAATGTAATAACAAATTTTGTATACAAAACCCCAACATACCGACGATAATCGTATCATTAAAAATACTCAATCACTGGTAATATAATGTAAAACATTGAGGTTTTGTAAAACAGTTTACACAAAAAGGAGATTACTCATAAAAAAAGGTTTACAAAAACAAGGATTACTCACTTTGCTATTTTAGGTATTTCCCTTGTGACTTCCTGGTTATAATCTATTAATTTAAACAATGCGCATGCGTTAGTATAATAACCCAATTTACATTAGTTATACCCTCCCCGAGATAGAATTCCAATGGCTACGTCGGGCAGAGCCTCGACAGCCATTACGGAGCACTAGATCAATCGGGCAGCGTATCTAATACGTAACCGGGGTTATAATACTTACAACGAGGCAGAGCTTCGCTTATTAGGGGGGTTATTAGGCTATAGCTTTAGCCTATAGAAAGTTGAGAGGAAAGAAAGAAAATTAACGAGGATGAAATGCTGTGCTCGGCCCTATTTATAGTTAAATTCGGAGTCTGTCGCGCCCCGCGACAGATGAAAGCTTGGCTTTCAGGGCCCGCGAGAGACCACGTGTCTCGTATAGGGTTGATGAGTCACCGGATAGCTTTGACGCGTGTCACGCCACGTGGCATCACCAGAATTCGTCGTCTGTTGCTCGGTTGCGCCCCGTGAAGGATGAAGAGAAGTCTGTCGCGCCCCGCGACAGACCATGAATTTTATTTTGATTTGTTATTTATTAATTCAGAGGTTGTTCGGGTTCGTTTCTCGCGTACGGGGTATATTTTAGGACTTTTAAGGGTGTCTAGATTATTTTAAGGAGGGTTGTTATACCCTGTATACTCTTACTTATTATATATGATTTTCAATATATATAATCATAAGTTTACATATATGCAATAACTATTGCATATATGTGTAATAACCAATCTAGATTTACATAAATGTAATCATGAAACTGCAAAATTGTACTAAAATAATTTTAAATATATAAAATAGTAAAATAAAATAATTGGTTGTTAAGAGTTTATATGTGTGTAATCAGTTGCATACTAATTTCCTTATTTTTGGTCAGCTTCAGAAAACTATATAAATTTAAAAATAAAAATCAGCAGAGAAAGTCATAATATGTATATTTATTCTGGCATTTCATAACCGTTTCTGTAAACATTGTCTAACCATGCAAAAACAGAAAATGAAGAAGCACTTCTAAGACATGTAACAGTGAGTGAACCAGTTCCAACAGACTTGGAAATAAAGAAGATAGAAAATGACAAAAAAGCACCACTTATCAGATCACTTATTATAAAGGGGGATTGGCTAGAATTAGAATCCAAGCTAAAAGAAGACAAAGGCCTAGCGGAAAAGGAAATCACTAGTGATGGTCGCACGGTACTTCACATTGCTGTTGGAATGCATCGTAATTATATCGTGGATAAATTGCTTTTAAATGTGAGAAAAGAAGATAAGACACAGACACTTGAAAAGGCAAACTCTGATGGACGCACAGCGCTGCACATTGCGGCCAGTGTTGGCAACACATTTGCAGCAAGGAAGCTTGTTTTTGCAAACAAAGCCTTATTACTAAAGGAAGACAGTAAGGGTGATCGCCCATTGCATAATGCTTATCAAAATATGCATCTTGATACCATCGCATTTTTGCTCCGGTCTGAAAAAGAATATCCGCCTAATGATCACTCTTTTCTTCCTCCTGATGATAAATTTGTGGTCGACCTTCTTGTTAAAGCTGTTTCTGTAAAAAGATACAGTAAGTAGGCGATATATAACGTAAATGTATGGCACAACTATTTCTTTCAATGATGACATTATATTGTTTATGGCTGTAGCTTTAGCAGAAGACTTTATGGACAGATTTCCCCAAGCTGCTTTAAGAAGTGACGATGTACTCATGGCGTTGGCTAAAACCTTTCCGAGGGGGCTAGAAGACTGGGAAGAACTTTTCTATCCATGTATGTTTCTAAATTCTAACTTATGAATTGTTTCAAAAAATTTATTATTCTTTCAGTTTCTTTTGACTAGGCTAGTTGTTTGTTGTTTCATATTTTAGCTTTGAAAAGTACTTTGGAAATGCTGCGTAAAACAGCTTGGGTTACTGTACAGCTATTTGCCTTCCCGGCAACTTTCGTAAATGCCATATGGCCCATATTCGCTAAGCGCCGTGATGCTACTAATGTACACTTCAACAATATTCCTTCTATGCTGTACGTAGTGCTTGTGCTTGTAGTATTTGTAGGTAAACACAACTCAAGAATTTATTGGATATATTTCAACTAAAACTGAACTCTATTTTTTTCAATAATCTTTTTTACATCAATTTTGTGCTTGTGTAGGACCAATTAGCATGCTTGCTTCGGCCTCTGTATTTATTTGCCTCATCGTATTGATCCTTTGTTTCCCATTCCTTCTGCTTTATTACCTCTTGTGGAAGGGCGCGTCTATACTAACATGTAAGAGTATGGAGTAAATTCATTCCTTGCCAATATATTTTTAAATAGCCACTTAAAACTATTGATAGTATTTTTTTAACTAATAATTTCCTTGTTTTTAGTTCTACCCATCAAGAAACTCGAGATCAAAGTTAGTGAAGAGAAAGAAGCAAAAAAATTTCTAAAACTGGTATGTGATAAAATAGACACGGTGAGCTACCCTGGTACACAGCACCCCATTTATGGACGACCAATTGTTGAGGCTGCACGTCAAAATGCTTATGACTTTGTCGAAGAGATTTTATCTAGATTGCCTGTAGCGATTAAGAGTCATGATGAAAGTGAATATGATATTATTCAGTTAGCAATAATGAACCGTTCCGAGAAAGTATACAACCTTATACATGCTATTGATGATGAACATATACATCGGCATAGAAACTTCACAGATTCTTCAAAAAACAATATCTTGCACTTGGCCGGGAGATTGGCCCCTTCATGGGTTCTTAATCAGAGAACAGGTGCAGCACTGCAACTACAACATGAGCTTCAATGGTATGAGGTACATAGTAACGAAACTATTAATCATAACTGAATCGATTATTAGTTTATTTTTTAGTTGCATAATGTGTTAAACCGAATCTATACAGGAAGTGAAGAAACTTGTGTTTCCTACATGTATTACACAAAAGAACAATTTCAAGGAGACACCAGATATGGTTTTCACAAGGGAACATGCCAACTTGCTAAAGGAAGGAGAGAAGTGGATGACAACCACTTCAGAGTCATGTAGCATAATAGCTTCACTAATTATCACAATCGTATTCGCTGCTGCAATTACAGTACCAGGTGGAACAGATCAACAAAAAGGGACCCCCTTGTTCCAAAAGGAACCTGCATTCATTATATTTGCTATATCAGATGCAATCTCACTGTTCGCAGCCAGTACATCGCTACTAGTGTTTTTGTCTATCTTAACGGCACGTTTTGCCGAGAAAGACTTTCTATTCAGTTTGCCTTGGAGATTGTTTATTGGACTATCCTCCTTGTTACTTTCTACAACAACCATGATGGTAGCGTTTAGTGCAACCTTGTTCCTTGTCTTTTGTGACAAAAAACTATGGATGCTTGCTCCGATATGCGGATTAGCTCTCATTCCCATTGTTGTCTTTGTTTGGCTACAATTCCCCCTCATGGTAGATCTTTTCAGCTCAACATATATACCACTCTTTGGCAAAGAAAAGAAAGTCACATTTAAAACTGTAATCAGCAGGACATACAAGATTATGAAGTTAGTTACCCATGATTATCCCATTATATGAAGTTAGTCTGTATCTTTAAATCATTATTACATTGTAATGAAAGGTAGTAGAGTGATAAAATAAACATTTTGTTATTGAAACTCGTGACATTCGTGTCTATTCATGTCATGTGTTGTACCTTCAACTTCTTAAATTTTGCATGTTAAGTATCAAAATCATCTAGTTACTATATATTTAGCAAACTTGTAGTTTCCATATTATTAAATCATATCTGTACACAATGATATTAGGAGGTAGTAATATGTAAATAGGTTAACATATATAACCTTCCATGTAAATATTATTTATAATACAACTAGAACATAGACCCATCTACGTTGCGGCGCGGGCGAGGAAAAAAGAAACACGAATCACATTCAATACATAACCGCATTCAAATATGAAAAACACAAACATTGCAGCCTTTTTATACTTCAGGTAAGCCACTAACTACAATCATCTTAAATATCACCTAGAATACATAGGAGAAAATATACATAAGGAATAGTTTAGCATCACAATTGACATTTGAATTGAGAAAATAACACTCAAAAAGACCATGGCATTGTCTAAATGTTGACCCAAATGATGTCTTGGTTTAGCATAGCCCAAGTCAAAACAAAATTATAGCATTGTCTAAATATTTTGTAAAAGTAATATAACCCAAGTGTTTTCAAAGACTTATGAACCTATTAGAATGGGGACAACCCTTGGGATCATGGTTTATAAACATTCATCTGGAGGTTAAGATACTTATACATTCTTCTTAGGTTGCCCAGGTAGGGATGTAAATTTTTGACAGGACCTGATCCTTGTCACACCCTAACCAAGGACGGAAACATTGGAGTGAGACGAAAACGAGATTGCAAGAGATTTCATAATGGCTAATTATGACAAGTATTTAAAAAATAAAATTTTCATTTCATTGCTAACGGTTCAAGTACATGAGTTGGAAATAAAAGTACAACAAGGTAACATAATGACTAAAATACTAAACATAAATTAAAGTTTGGTGCGTTTCTAGTCCTTCCTACTAGATCCTTTTCAACGCGTCATGATCACAATCCCGCAATACATATTAAAGTAACATGTCAACACATAAAGTATTGGCGAGCATACAAGTTTTAGTGTACTAGCATATGTATAAAAGAGTTTATCGAGATCCGCATGGAAATAACGTATACGAAGGCATAACACGACATAACTAATATGCATCACCTACTTGTCAACCCAAAGATTCCCATTCGCGTAATCTTGTTGTCGCAACGACAAGACCGTTTTTTATGACAAAGTATTATTCAAGAATGGTGAAGTATTGAAAATACATCCATTTATCATGTATAGTTTGTATATATTTTGTTTCGTTTTTGTCGGTTTTTAGGTTAGAATTAGTTTCTATTTGTAGTTTGGTTAATTGCAGGTCTCGGTTCCTGGAAATGATGAAAAACACAGAAAATATGATAAGTGACGAGAAGCAAAGAGAACCGGACGAAACGCAGCTGCACGGAAATCGAGAAAACGAAGACCCGCTAGAAAAAGGCCATGTCGTGCCATGTCACCACATCCTGGCATCCCCTTTGCGTGACGCTACAAATTAAATAATAATAAAAGTCAAATCAAGCACCGCTCTACGCGACGCTATTGGAAGATCCCCTTCGCGTGACGCGAAGGGGTTGTTTGTCGCGGGCAGAGTTGTCTTAGTGCTGGATTCCTTGATGAAAACATATATAAACATAATTTTTAAACAAGTCCAACCCTAGTTACGAATTTAGCTGATCTTGGATGAATTCGGAGCTTTTTCAGAGATTTTGAAGCATCGGTTGAAGGTTGGAAGCTCGAGGGAACATCCGGGTCGCGATTTAATCATCCGATTCACTTGCTCTTTACTTTTGATTATTAATCCTGATTTCGTTCTTTGAAATTACTCTTGTTTTGTGCTTGATTATGAACATGTTAGGCTAAATACTTTGTACTGTCTAGATTAGATGAATGGTTTCATAAAGTTTTGATTTTTATGGATGTTTAATTAGTTATTGGATTGTTTATGAAAGTAGTCGATTTGGTTATTGGTTTGATGTATCTGCATGCTTAGTTTTGTTTGATTATCGTTTATTGCTTCGTGTGAGTCTTGGTGGATGTTTTGATTGTCGTTTATTGCTTCGTGTGAGTCTTGGTGGATGTCTTTCACATAATAGGTTCATGCTAGATTATAATATTATTTTGTAATCTTTTGGGTTAATTGACCAATACACCTTAAAAGCAGTAATTGATAGTTAGATAAATCTATGTGTTCTACTAATCTCTATAGCTGTGAGGTACGAGATTATTGTCAGGTCTAAGTCAGTAAATTACTAGGTAGGGTCTTCATGAGGAATCTGAACTAGTTTCCTCACTGACCGTTGTCTAACAATTCAAATTGAGAACCCAAGTTTATCCTAGGTTTATAGCATGTGACGTGACAACCGAAATTTCCATTTAATAATTACGTGCTAAACAAACGTTAAGACGATTAAAACAGTGTTTTAAGACATAAATTAACTTAAATAGGCCTTTGGTACACCTAGGAACGCCTATCCGTCTTTACAGTACGCGAATGGTGGTTTGCGGGAAAGCTGCTGAACGTTAAACGGTAACGAACTGACACCGGATGAAATACTGACAATGCCGAAAAATATGAGTTTTATATGTATATTTAATACACATGAATTTGGTTTTGCAAAATTACTCTGTTTCCGAACCCACAAAACACATACGTGAATTAAAAACGCGATTGTAGGAGCACACCTGCAACGAAACGGAAGCATCAGACTCATGTATCACCTTAAAAACTAAAATATTATGATATATTTAGCTTTGTAATCAAGTTTTAATATTCGCAGTCGAAATCAGATCGAAAAACGGATTAGGAACGACAATCGAAAATTTTACGCGATTTTAACACAACCGACAAACGAACGCGTTAAACGTCGACTACCGACACTACTTTACATACTTATGACCCTAAAATTTTATTCTACAACATTATACGAAGTTCGGGTTAGAAAACGGGCCTTAAAAAGGCTATTGGGCCACACAAACGACTAAAAACAAGGCAATGGGCCTTGGGTCCAAATCCACTAAAAACCCTAGGTATAAAAGCTTACTAAACCCAAATCCTCTCATTTCTCACCACAACCTTATCCATACACACACCCACACTGTGTGCTTTCTCTTTCTTTTCTAAAACTGCGGCGACCGGAGCCAGCCGATCAACGGCGGAGCTCCAGCGGAGCCGGCGACGGTGTGCGGTGGAAGACGGTGGGCCGACAACTTTCCAGCGAGGGTTTCCGGTGGCGGCGCCGCCGCATACGTCGGTGACGGTAGTATTTCGCGGCGGAACAAAGGTGCACCCCACTAAATCGGACCTCCCAAACTCGTTTCCGGTGTCAGTTTTTCCATACGAGCAACGACGGTGGCAATATCGTGTCCGACAGCCGTGGTTTTCGGGTAAACCCTTCAACACCCTCTTTTCCCTTTTAGATTTTTCTAGATCTGAATTACTCCGGTCGGTGCATGCCGTTTCAGGTAAGGGAGGTGGTAGTTCCGTCAAAAAAATTGATGTCGTGGTGTCGTTGGTGGTCGGCGGCGGCGCATAGCCGCAGGAGTTAACGGCGGCAGTGGGGGTGATTATGTTTGGTTGTTCAGTTTCGGGTTAGGTCAACTTTAGTCAACGGCTCATTTTGGGTTCGGGTCAAACCTGTTCAAGGCTTGTCAACTTGAGTCAAAGGCAGTCAACGAAGTCAGATTTGGTTCGGGTACGGTTCGGGTCAACTACGGGTCAACTTGTTTCGATTCTGGTTTCGGTCAACAAAGTCAAACGCAGTCAAAGTGGGCAAACTGGTCAACTGCCGGTCAACTACGGTCAACTCAGTCAACACGGTCAACTCAAGTCGACCGGTCAACGCGAGACATGGTAAAATAATAACGACGCAATTTACGTTTTATTGTTTATTTTAATGATACCTTAACGCGAAACCGAGCTCAAACCACCAAATGGGTAAGAAAACGGTGGCCGAATGCAATGAATTGTTTGAGAGTTTCGCACATTCTGACCCTAACAACGATCTACCACCAGGAATTCCATTCCTGTGTCTAGTACTTCCTTAACTGCTCGAGGAATACAACAAGTTATCTTGGAAACAATGGTAGCCTTCAAGAGTTAACAACTAAGGTTGATAAGTGTGAGGTTTGTAGGGGAGGTCACGGTACAATCAAGTGTCCGATGCTCACTCAGGAGCAAGTTGAGTTTATTACTGGTCAAAACCGAAGTCCCACTAACCCTTTTAATAATAATAACTCCAACTATAGTTCTAATTGGCATAATAATAATAATAACACTTTCTGTTCTTCCGGTAACCCCCTGGTTTCCAGTTAGGTCAAAATTAAAACAGGGGGCAGGGTCAATTCTATAGTGGGGTTCAGGTACTCAGGGTCAGTTTTCTAGTGGGGGTTCGCAGGGTCAGTTCAACACAAGGGGTTCAAATAGGCAGTTCAGTAGTGGATGGTCAAACAGTCAAGGTTCAAACAATCAAGACTTGGGTAGTGGTCTAGATGAAACGAAATCTATGTTGTCCCAGTTACTTGTTAAGGAACAAAATACGCAAAAACCCTAGAAGAACACGCTGATGTGCTAAAAGTAGTTTAATAAAAACAACTCAAATTAACCTAATTCGAGACTCTAAGTAATACTCTAGACTCACTAAGACACACTAAACTACTAACCGGCAAGTGTACCGATCGACTCTAGTATAGCGAAGGGGTTGTTTGTCGCGGGCAAAGTTGTCTTGGTGCTGGATTCCTTGATGAAAACATATATAAACATAATTTTTAAACAAGTCCAACCCTAGTAACGAATTTAGCTGATCTTGGATGAATTCGGAGCTTTTTCAGCGATTTTGAAGCATCGGTTGAAGGTTGGAAGCTCGAGGGAACATCCGGGTCGCGATTTAATCATCCGGTTCACTTGTTCTTTACTTTTGATTATTAATCATGTTTTCGTTCTTTGAAATTACTCTTATTTTGTGCTTGATTATGAACATGTTAGGCTAAATACTTTGTACTGTCTAGATTGGATGAATGGTTTGATAAAGTTTTGATTTTTATGGATGTTTAATTAGTTATTGGATTGTTTATGAAAGTAGTCGATTTGGTTATTGGTTTGATGTATCTGCATGCTTAGTTTTGTTTGATTGTCGTTTATTGCTTCGTGTGAGTCTTGGTAGATGTTTTGATTGTCGTTTATTGCTTCGTGTGAGTCTTGGTGGATGTCTTTCACATAATAGGTTCATGCTAGATTATAATATTGTTTTGTAATCTTTTGGGATAATTGGCCAATACACCTTAAAAGCAGTAATTGATAGTTAGATAAATCTATGTGTTCTACTAATCTCTATAGTTGTGAGGTGCGAGATTATTGTCAGGTCTAAGTCAGTAAATCACTAGGTAGGGTCTTCACGAGAAGTCTGAACTAGTTTCCCTACTGACCATTGTCTAACAATTAAAATTGAGAACCCAAGTTTATCCTAGGTTTATAGCATGTGATGTGACAACCATAAACTTTCAGTTCATAATTACACACCAAACAAACGTTAAGACGATTAAAACAGTGTTTTAAGACACAAATTAACTTAAATAGGCCTTTGGTACACCTAGGAACGCCTATCCGGCTTTACAGTACGCGAATGGTGGTTTATGGGAAAGTTGTTGAACGTTAAACGGTAACGAACTCAAACCGGATGAAATACTGACAATGCCGACAAATATGAGTTTTATATGTATATTTTATAAACATGAATTTGGTTTTGCAAAATTATTCTGCTTCCGAACCCACAAAACGCATATGTGAATGAAAAACGCGACTGTAGGAGCGCACCTGCAATGAAACGGAAGCATCAGACTCGTGTATCACCTTAAAAACTGAAATATTATGATATATTTAGCTTTTTAATCAAGTTTTAATATTCACAGTCGAAATCAGATCGAAGAATGGATTAGGAACGACAACCGAAACATTTTACGCAATTTTCACACAACCGACGAATGAACGCGTTAAACGTCGACTACCGACACTACTTTACATACTTATGACCCTAAAATTTTATTCTACAACATTATACGAAGTTCGGGTTAGAAAACGGGCCTTGAAAACCCTATTGGGCCGCACAAACGACTAGAAACAAGGAAATGGGCCTTGGGTCCAAATCCACTAAAAACCCTAGGTATAAAAGCTTCCTAAACCCAAAATCCTCTCATTTCTCGCCACAACCTTATACATACACCAGAACTACGACGACCGGAGCCAGCCGACCAACGGCGGAGCTCCAGCGGAGCCGGCGACGGTGCGCGGTGGAAGACAGTGGGCCGGCAACTTTCCAGCGAGGGTTTCCGGTGTTGGCTCCGCCGCATACATCGGTGACTGTGGTATTTCGCGGTGGAATAAAGGTGTACCCCACTAAATCGGACCTCCCAAACTCGTTTCCGGCGTCACTTTTTCCATACGAGCAACGACGGTGGCAATATCGAGTCCGGCAGCCGTGGTTTTCAGGTAAAACCATCAACACCCTCTTTTCCCTTTCAGATTTTTCTAGATCTGAATTACTCCGGCCGGTGCATGTCGTTTCAGGTAAGGGAGGTGGTAGTTCCGGCAAAAAAAGTGATGTCGTGGTGTTGTTTGTGGTCTACGGCGGAGCATAGCCGCCGGAGTTAACGGCGGCAGTGGTGGTGATTATGTTTGGTTTTTCAGTTTTGGGTTCGGTCAACTTTAGTCAACGGCTCATTTTGGGTTCGGGTCAAACCTGGTCAAGGCTAGTCAACTTGAGTCAAAGGCAGTTAACGAAGTCAGATTTGGTTCGGGTACGGTTCGGGTCAACTACGGGTCAACTTGTTTCTATTCCGGTTTCGGTCAACAAAGTCAAACTCAGTCAAAGTGGCCAAACTGGTCAACTGCTGCTCAACTGCGGTCAACTCAAGTTAACCGGTCAACGCGAGACTTGGTAAAATAATAACGACGCAATTTACGTTTTATTTTTATTTTAATGATACTTAACGCGAAACCGAGCTCAAACTGACCGACTAGTAAACGATAAATATTTTTCGAGTAAATTATAAAGATTACTTGAACTCGTGCAATGAATTTCGTATATAAATCGTGTGTATATTATTTAAAAACCGAACCAACACACCGTTGCATACTATGTATGTATGTATGTATGTATGTATGTATGTATATTGGACCTTATACGCGACAAATTACAATGTTTTAAAGTTACGATAGAATATCATATATATATATATATATATTGTTACATGGATTGTTGTGTTTTGAAATTTTATCGACAACTTGCATTGTCAGGACCGTCCAAAAACAGAAGAAACTCTGTCCGTTTTTTGTAAAAATCCATAACATGAAGCGTGTTTTATTATAAAAACGAAACCTATCGGATTCAGAGTATTTTATAAAATAAATATAAGTGTATATTTATTTTCAACGACTCTTTATAACTCGCAAAATAAGTCCATAACATTTCAACCAACGTGGTTTATAAGTCAACCGGACTCGGAAATTATGTAAAATAAATATAATTATCTATATTAATTTCAACGTCTAGAACTCGGAAACCTTATGTAAAATAAATGTAATTAGCTACATTTATTTCCAACATTCACGACTCAAGAAACTTTATAAAATAAATATAATTATTTATACTTATTTCAAACATTTAAAAGAAATCCGACGTGTTACCGTATGATCTTCACCTATTATTAACCAAGTCATCTGTTTACAAACAAACGAGAGTCAATTATATTAAACAAACAACTATGTTATTATTTCAATAATTATCCACGAGATGCAGGATTGTTATTTCGGCTACACGACATTTACATACATATATCTATATTTATTTCAACATCTAGAACTCGGAAACCTTTTTAATCTAAAGGGTCAAACGAGCTTAAATGCACGAAAGGAGAAAAATAACAGCAAAAACCAACATAAAATACAATGAAGAAGGATTGACGCAACTCGCCAAGCCCCAACCACATCCAAACCATGGAAATAACAAAATCAGAAGATTTGGCACGGGGTCGTGCCCACCAGGCATGGGTCGTGCCCAGTGAGAATTCTCTGCAGAAGAAAAAGACAACAACAAAAGACAAATCAGAAGATCAACACAGGGCCGTGCTAAGGCAACACGGGGCATGGTCAACTCTAAGATTTGCAGAGTCTGAGATAGTACAACAAGTACATTGGCCACGGGCCGTGCCATTGACAGACGGGGCTGTGTTAGTACTAAGTCTGACATTGCAGTTAATGAAGAGGAGAGAGACTGAAGGCCACGGGGCTGTGCCAGGTGGGCACGAGCCGTGTTGGACGTTCTGATTTCAGCTATAAATACGGGTGCTTGGTTTCATTCCAATCCATCCCTTGGCAAACCACTTCTCTCTCACTTGCCACTAATCCACCACCAATACAACACCATCATCCACCACCATCATCCATCTTCCATCATTTAGAGTGTGTAGTAGTCTCGGGATCCAAGATCGATCGTAATAGTTCTTGTCAAACAAATGCTTGGCTAAACTCTTACAACACTTGGTGAAGACAAATCTTTTATGTATAACTTTTTTATTTCCAATCTTTGGCTCCTTTTTAATTGGGTATGTATTAGTGACTTTGTTGGTACACTAAAGTGGACGCGACTCGACTCGGTTCGACTTGGTTCGGTTCGACCCGGTTAGGTTCGGCTCAAGCCCGACGCCACGACATTCCTCCGTCGTGTGTCCCAGAGTTCGTCACGCGAAGCACGGAGAGCCGAGAACCGTTCCCGCTTGACACATCATCATGACATCATCATGATGATGTCATGATGATGTCACCATGTTGACTTTGCTTACAAAATTGAAGATTATGGAACATGTACGTGCATGTGAATTTTAGTTTGGTCCAATCAGCATGTTTGGGCCACTACACATGGGCCGAACCTATAACCAATCGCACAAGTCAAGCAGTTGGAACATTGGTGTTATACGTCTGTGTCGAAGGTTGGGCAATCGAAAGATTGTTTCTATTCTTGGATGAGCTCGAAAGATATCCCACGAAGGATACTGATGGACTTCGAAGGATATGTCATCCTTCGAAGCATATGTGGATCCTTCGATGGTTGCATGATCGAAGGATGATGTTTCGATCGGTAATTCTGATCCTTCGACACGACGTGCTGTGATGGATATAAATATCCATGTAGTGTGTGAGAACCGCAGGTAGAAAACTAGAGAGAGAGTGTAGTGAGAGAAAGTTCCGGTGAGCTTTGTATTTGTCAAATATTGTACCGAAACTTTGTCGAAATCAATACACGTAACTGTTAATCGTTGATATCTTTACGTATTGTTCACCTTCTCGATCTCGGTTTGCATCTCCGGTTGGATTCCGCACAACCGGGTGTGTTCGATAACAAGGATTAGGCGACTAGATCCTCCTAGCCGGACCTACAAGTGGTATCAGAGCCTTGGCTCTTCTCCTTGTTAAAACCGAGCTGTTTTCGGTGTGTTTTTCAGGTTTTTGAAGTTTATTTATTCTTGAAAAATTCTGTTTAAAGCTTCAAAAATCCTCGTTTTCTGCTAAAAGTTCTTATAAAACCATCTTATTTTTCATTTTCACATATTTAAAGTTGGTTTTTAGTGAAGTTACGGGCAAAAACGGGTTTCAGAAATTTGTCGGTTCACCGGAAAACTCTTTAGTTTACCGGAAAATTTAAATTTGCTGGGTTGTGTCTTCATTTCTTCAACCAAGTTTCAAGTGTTCTTCATAAAATCAACTCTTTTGATCTTGGTCAATTATTTTTGAAAGTGTTAATGCATTGAAAATTGTTATTGGATTATAATAGTACAAATCATATCATGGTTGGTGAATTGATCATACTTTGAGCCGAAAGTGGGAGTACTGTGTCAGGTGGTTACAAAGTCAATGTGTTAGATCACACAAGGTGTTTAGGTCATCTTTCGATCAGGGAAGCTTCGATAGATAACTATCTTTCGAACAATCCTTCTAAGTTGTGAATCTTGTCCTTCGATCCAGGAAATCTATGCGAAGGATATATATTCGAAAGATAAGGATATACATTCGAAAGATAAGGATCTTTCAAATTGTGAATCTTTCAAATTTGTGAATCTTTCGAAATATTGATCTTTCGAAATATTGATCCTTCGAAAATATTGATCTTTCGAAATATTGATCCTTCGAAAATATTGATCTTTCGAAATATTGATCCTTCGAAAATATTAATCTTTCGAAATATTGATCCTTCGAAAATATTGATCCTTCGAAAATATTGATCTTTCGAAATATTGATCCTTCGAAAATATTGATCCTTCGAAAATATTGATCCTTCGAAAATCTCTTCTGTTTAATTTTAACAAGTTTCTGTTTGTCTTGTTCTTCGAGCTTGGATCTTTCGGCTGGTCACTTATAACCTTTTAGTTGTTTTGAGTATTATTTTCTGAATTCATTTTATCAAAAATGAATCCAATTTGGGGTACTCCGATAAATACGGATATGTATTATGGAACTCCGTCTCCGGATACAGCTTCCTCAAGACCAACGGCGTTTGTCACAATCACAAATTGTTTTGGCACTCCAATCCAAGTTCCGGTCCCTCCAAAAACAGACATGTATGGAAATTCGCTTGAACCAGTCCCTCAATCAGTACCACAACAACAAATCCAACGACCTCTCAGACCAACTGATATGTTTGGAAATCCATTACCAGTTCGATCCTCCGGAACAACAGACATGTATGGGAATCCACTTCCTCCTCAATCTACCAGAACAACAGATATGTACGGAAATCCGCTTCAACCAGTTCCTCCAACAGTTGCCTCACAGTGCCATCCTTCTACGGTAGCACCATCATCTCTTGATACAAGGAACTGTAGTCAGACAAAAACGGCGTTGTATGCTGAAATTGTCAAAGATGCCAGCAATGGTGAATCCTCGGGAAATAATGACAGTTCTGAACATGACAGTAGTTCAGATGAAGATGTTTCAACTTCAGTTGAGGATGATACACCTTCAAGTTCAAGCGAGGATGGATCTGAATATGAATCATCAAGGGAGGTTGTTGATTCTAATGCAGAAAGGTCAACATCTAAGAGTGATTCCAGTCAGGTATGTGTCGATGAACCCACTGCTGTTAGTTGTGGTAACTGTGATAGTTTGCGTGTTAAATGTGCTGATTTAGAGGCAAACATGTGTGAGTTGCAAGCCAAACATGATGTTTTACAAGCTAGTTTGTTTGACTTGCAAGACAAACATGTTTCATTGAATGATAAGTGGTGTGAGTTGCAGAGCAAACACGAGGCTTTGCAAGAGAAATATGATGTGACATTCATCCACAATCAGAAATTAACCGTGGATCTTTCTAAGTGCACAGAAGCCAACATGTTTTATGAAAACCATGAAAAGGAATTTAAAACGATGATTGAAACTTTAAGGAAAGATAAAACTGAGTTAACAAAAATGGTTTCAAGAAAACAAACTGACATCAATTTGTATATAACTCGTCTTGAGATAATGCAAAAAGAGATGGCTTGTGTTAAAACTGAAAGTGAGGCGATCCGACTTAAGTTAGACAGCTATTTAAGCTCTAGCTATGTGTTAGATCACATCATTGATGTTCAGAAAGAGAAAAAGGATGTCACATGCATTGGATATAAGCAATGTCCACCACCGGTTAGACACAACTACGATGCACTGCCTGATGAGGAATATAGAACTCACTTTGAGCCATCTGTTCCTCTAGATGTTAATGAATTTGCTACAGGGATCGGATATAAGAAAGAAGTATCGTCAGATTCAGATGTGTCAGCAGATACCTTTGTAACTGTTGAACCGAATCAGGATCCTCCAGTTGTGATTGAGGATACTGATTCTTCTGATGATGAATCTGATGATACTGATTCAGCAAAGTCTGATGCGGTAATCAAAGAAGAGGACATACCCCTTGAGAATCACATTCTGTGTGATCCTCCTGCAAAACCCGCTAAGACTGTTGCAATTAAGTCCTCGTCTGAGAAAGAGTCGGAGAGTGTGGATTTGCTGTACACTCTTGTTGGTGATAATAAAATCTATTCAGACAAAGATTTTCCTATTAAGAATGTTAATCAATCATTAATTAGCAAAGTCTTTGAAAATTCAACAAGTAAGTTTTTGGGAAAGACAGGACCACATGTTACTGTTACACAGTGTCCTCCTATCCCAAAGGCTGAAGTTAGAAAACAATTTGGGAACAAGAAATTACCAACAGTGCAAGCACAGCAAAATCATACCAAATCCAAAGGTAAGACACCGACTCAGAGTCAAAGGAAGCCGAATCAGAAGAAGAAGAAGAATGTGAACTTTGTGGAATCGAAGGGAACGGACAAAATTGAAAAATTTGCAAATCAATCTAACTTAGATTTTGTCCAGAAAGTAACAGTGATGAAAAGGAATGAACCAAATAGTTCAAAACCTAGTACCTCGAGATCACAAAGTTCATCATCATCGGCAAGACGATCACATGATACTTCGGGGTTTGTTGAACGAAGATCATGTTTTGAATGTGGTACAATTGGACACATAGTTCGAAACTGTCCGTATCTTCATAAGTTGAAAGCAAAAGTCGATGCCCCCCATGGTAACAGTTACCATAAAAGATTTGTTTCACCAAAACAGGACCCTCGTCTTGTTAAACAACAAGAAGTGAAACAGAGAAAGAAACAACGGAAAAATGTTGAAAAGGTTTCAAAACCGAACGTTGTCCAAACAAAATCTGTTGAATCAAATGTTAAACTTGAAAACCAAAAACAGATTTGGAAACCAAAATTGGAAATTGTTTCAGGGGGAGCCACATCAATTCCGAATCATCGGGAAATGGATGTCACAATTCTCGATGATGACGGACGACCCAAGTCTGTGAAGGCTTGGGTCCCCCTCTCCAACTAATCTCTGAATGAGTGTGTAGGATGTTCCAGGAGGAACTATTGATAGTCTTAGGATTGTTGATAGTGGAGCGTCCATGCACAAGATCGGCGACACCAGGCTCCGAAATATTGTTACATTTAGGAGAATTTTGTTGCCATTGATGGAGAGAGGAGAAAAGAAGACAAAAATGTCTGATGAAAGAATGTTGTTGAATGAAATTAAAAAAAAAAATCGACATGATGAGATATGTACCAAAATTTGGTTGTTATGGTTTTTGATCGGGTCCTCAGGAAAAGATTCCAATGAAAAGTACGCGCCTGTAGCACGTCTGAAGCTTTTTCGAAGACACATGGATTTTTCTTCCACAAGAAGTTCAAAGTCCACAAGATGAACGTGTAAGGTACTTTTCTCCACGGTGCGATTGAAGAGAATGTGTTTGTTGATCAAACCAACCGGGTGTGCGGATGCCTTGGCGTGGATTGAACAACCGCACACTACTTCTCAAGAGAAAGATAAAGACCTTCGCTGGTGCAATGTGGAAGACCAGCCGGACCCAAAGGTTTATGATCTTGTTGCTGTCAAGAGATTTCTCAGTAGCTACAAAAATCGTCTTTGAAATCCACACCGGGTGGATATCCAGTTTGGGAGAACACTCAAATTTCTTGCAATGCACGAAGCAGTTGCAGGATACGGTTTTAAATTTCTAATCTCTCCTATACTTGTCGATGTTTAAGCTGCTTTATGAATTATTATCATCTCGTACAGCACTCTTTGACCTGACACATTGATCTCGAATATCACTTCACACGTGATTGTTTCAATATGAAACTCATCGATGTTGTCATGGTCCGCACCGATGACCGACATGCCAACTGATTTTTCCAAAATTCGATAAATCATTTCAGATTCAAAATTTAATTTTGGTAAACGGCATTGAGGTAAAACATGAGTAAAACCAACATCGGAAAATCATTTTTGTAAATACCTTTGTGTTTTAAATTTGTCTTAGTTTGTTGATTTTAGGGGGAGTAAATCCAAAATTTGAAAATCCAAAAACATCGAAAAATTTCAAAAACACAAAAACATAGAAAATCAAAAATGAGTTTCCTGGCGAGCAAAAGAGAAAATGATAGTACATCAGTGGTCTGTCTAAACCTCTTTAAACCTTAAATGAAAAACGATAAGCAGCTCTATATAAGATGTATCGGTAGGCTCACAATCATTTTAAAGTGTGCAGGGTAATATAAACCTTAAATCGACTGAAGACTGGGTGGGAACCATTCATTGGCATATGGTCTTAGTACCGAAATTTCGTTTGAGAGATTGCCGAGGTTCTGAGATATTCGGTCTTTATGCTGCTTATCATCTGGGTATCATGGTTGTATCTTTTACCGAAAAATAACGGGGACGCAAGTCTAGATCTTCCATGATACCATACATACGTGTACATACTGCATACGACCTCAATAAGTGATCAACAATCACATGTCCAAACAAATAAGTGATAAATTATCACAAATTCTTTCCGGGTGTCAAGTTCGTCTCTCTGCTGTACGAAAGTACTGACCTGTTCACGGACTTGCTCATGTGCCCTCATGCATCGAAAATCAAGTTCCTCATCAATAAGTGATTATATCACATAGGGCTTGTTTTCAAATTCAAAATAAGTGAGAATCTCACATCATATACGGTCAAACAGATGATAATCGGTATACTCACCGGTAAGATGAACCCTCGTGCATACCTTGATACGGGAATGTGTCGTGATGTGGATGAACACCGGTCGGTAAGTATAAATCATACCTTAACGTATCCCCTCGCCATGATTACAAATGATAAGTTGAGTTTATGTGGACAACAATACCGATAATTGTTATAGGATGCTTATCTTAATGTTAACTAAATGAACAAACAAGAGCGTTTTGGCATGACCGTACACTGATATGATTCTCTTACCCTCGAAACTCACAAAAAGAATGTCTGTATATATTTATTTACTGCTTTCAGTCTTTACATTTGAAATATTCAAAAACTCCAAAAAGATTTTAGGTGTGTTTTAATATAAACTTTATAAAAGCCAAAAAGATTTTATTTCTATTTTATTTTCGATCGTACGATGTTGGAGCTCGAGTCTTCGTTACCTGAAACCTGAACGAAAACCGAAAACGACTAAATCTTCATAAACGGTCGAAATTTGCAAGCGTTGAAAGTTAAAATTGAAATTGATAAAATTTGTTAAACTTTCAAACTGTCGGACGGTGTTTGTTTAAAACAATGGTCACATGTGTGTTGTTTGCTTATGATATTCCAAGCGGTTGTTCTCATTACGCGTTTAGATTTCTTGCATGTGCAGATTCTAAAGGCTAGGAGAACATGGTCGATGACAAGCTTCGGAATGAAGACACGACGTGAAGGCACTCAAATGATGAAGATGATCGAGTTGCCGCTGACCATCATCAACACCACAAGGATCTCACTTCATAAAGATAAAGACTTTCACGAGCATAACTCAAGGGGGAGCTTATGTTAAGGGGGAGTTTGTCAACACACTTCCTACGTGATACGGGGAGTTTGTTGATACACTTTCTGCTTTGAAGACGTGAAGACTTTGAAGATCCTCCGACATGGAAGACATGAAAGTTGAACCTCACGAGTAGCGTCCAAGGGGGAGTTTGTTGGTACACTAAAGTGGACGCGACTCGACTCGGTTCGACTTGGTTCGGTTCGACCCGGTTAGGTTCGGCTCAAGCCCGACGCCACGACATTCCTCCGTCGTGTGTCCCAGAGTTCGTCACGCGAAGCACGGAAAGCCGAGAACCGTTCCCGCTTGACACATCATCATGACATCATCATGATGATGTCATGATGATGTCACCATGTTGACTTTGCTTACAAAATTGAAGATTATGGAACATGTACGTGCATGTGAATTTTAGTTTGGTCCAATCAGCATGTTTGGGCCACTACACATGGGCCGAACCTATAACCAATCGCACAAGTCAAGCAGTTGGAACATTGGTGTTATACGTCTGTGTCGAAGGTTGGGCAATCGAAAGATTGTTTCTATTCTTGGATGAGCTCGAAAGATATCCCACGAAGGATACTGATGGACTTCGAAGGATATGTCATCCTTCGAAGCATATGTGGATCCTTCGATGGTTGCATGATCGAAGGATGATGTTTCGATCGGTAATTCTGATCCTTCGACACGACGTGCTGTGATGGATATAAATATCCATGTAGTGTGTGAGAACCGCAGGTAGAAAACTAGAGAGAGAGTGTAGTGAGAGAAAGTTCCGGTGAGCTTTGTATTTGTCAAATATTGTACCGAAACTTTGTCGAAATCAATACACGTAACTGTTAATCGTTGATATCTTTACGTATTGTTCACCTTCTCGATCTCGGTTTGCATCTCCGGTTGGATTCCGCACAACCGGGTGTGTTCGATAACAAGGATTAGGCGACTAGATCCTCCTAGCCGGACCTACAGACTTTAATAACTAGTTTTTTTTATATTGAAGGCGAATTTATCTAACCATTCTTCATATGTTGTTGATTCACATATTCGTGTCTTTAGGTACTATATAAAGCGTGTTAACTACTTGGAAGGGGGTTAGAAGGGTGGTTGGGTAATTCTATGTCTCTTTTAGTGTATAGATCCCGCAAAAACCTGGTTCAAGCTTAGTAATAATCCATGGATTAGCCGGCAATGACTAGCCCGACTGAGAGTAAGAAACCGCTTGAATCCCTTATCTATAATCTGCTATTTAAACTTTAAACCAACCTCGCGAGGACTGTATCCCTGCTGACTCAGACCAAAGGGTTGAGGGTAATGCTACCTGGAAGGGGGCCTACCACTTTTCGCATTAATAACTTACTTAATTATCTTTCAATAATCCGACCTTGCGGGACTGTATCTCTTCTGACTCAGACCAATAAGTTGAGGGTAACGCTGCCTGGAAGGGGACCTACTACTATAACTTAAAGATAATCTCTTAAAATGCCCAAAGTGCGGGAATCATTAAAAGGATACGTAAAAGAGGAGTTGGAACCAACTGATTCCTTCTTGTATATTTGTTTTTCCTTATATTTTAGTTTTGCTTTTTAGTTTATCTTTTTATAGCTTTAAAACCTTTTCATAAAAGTTTGGTTAGATTAGATGTTAACAATAAGCCGGTATTAAAAGCTCTTTGTGTCCTTGGACGACCTCGGTATCTTGCCATCACTATACTACGTCCGTGATGGGTGCACTTGCCCTAACGTGTGTGTAGAGCGATAGTATTATATCGTGTTGTATAAATTTAAAACTTGAATTGGCGAGTAAAAAGAGATAAAATATATCTAAAAAAATATAACAATTCCAACGCACGTCAGTGACATTTGTTAAAGAATTAAATGGGCTAATATGCTAGATTTCTGGTGATGAAATTGAAATAACAGTTGATGGTTAGCCATTTGTTGCTTGAAATGAATGTGCTTTTCCAACTTGTAGACCTTTCTATAAGTATGAAAGAAGAGAGGGTAATCAAGCTTGCCCTCAATGCAAAACTCGATTTAAACGGATCAAAGGTAGCAATTGTTAACTTTTTTGGTAGGTAAAATTTAGTCGAATTTTAAGATTTGGTATAATTAATAAGTTGGATGATGGTTAGGGAGTCCGAGAGTTGACGGTGACGAAGATGAGGAGAGATTTGATGATCTGGACAATGAGTTTGATCTTGCTGAGTCGATTCTTTCTACACACCTTAATAATGGGCGGGGTCCATATGCTTCCAGTTATGCGGTTCTAAAGTGAATGCCGCCATTCTATAGTTTAGGATTTTTTATTAAGAAGTTCTAAAACGTCTTTTATTATCAAAACAAATACCATCTCATGGGGCATTGGTCAAAAGCCAAGATTTGTGATTTTTCAAATTGGTTAACATGATCATGTTTGTTTACTATAGGATGATGGGATTTCGGCTAACAAGCATGCTTTAATCATCCCGCCATTTATGAATCGGGCAAAGCGTGTTCATCCTACGTCGTTTTCTAACACTGCTTCATCGGTTTCTTTTAAGTATTAGGTTTATGATCATATTGTAAAGTTTCATCTTTTTTTAGTTTTTTTGGATGAATTTTTATATGTTTATTGTTGGATTTTTATGTTTTAGTGCCACCCCGACCCATGGATCGTAAGAAAGATTTGGCGGTTTATGGGTATGGAACCGTTGCGTGGAAAAATAGAATGGAGGAATGGAGAAAGAGGCAAAATGATAAACTACAAATGGTTAAGCATCAAGGTGATGGTGGTCATAACATGGAGATGTCGATAATCCCGATATGCCAAAGTACGAGCATTTCTTCAATATGATTTTGTATTTTTTTTCATACTTAATGCTCATCAATTTAATCCTCAAGTCTTGATAAATTTAATTTAAAAAACAAATATTTTTAGCAGAAAACAACTTCATGTTCATTGAGTTTAATAATTTATTAGATCCCTCATGTCTCACAAATATTGCAACTTTTGTGTCACGTTTTTTGATTGTTATGGTTATTACTTTCATATGTGATATGATCTACTAAATGTTTCTAAGTTCAGGTATATGTGACAAGAAAATGTATGTAACTGTTGATGAATGGTGATAAGAAGAGGAAAGAGAGGTTGAGTGAGAGTGGTGGTAATGTACCGAAGAAAAATTTGAAACCTCTGTTTGTTGTGAAACATGTATTTGGCAAAGGTCTGTTTTATGTTTTGAAACCTCTGTTTGTTGTGAACAGATGTATTTGGCAAATGGTCCCTGTACTGTTCAGTTAAGTATGCTAACTGAGTTAGTGTTTAAAGAAGAAATCTTTATATGAAAGTTAACCTGGCTAAAACATTCAGTTAAAATAGTTTCAATAATGACCATTTAGTCCCTGAAGTATGAGTTTCATAAAATGACCAAATATTAACGTAACTTTTTTTTAGCTTTTCATGTCTCTAACTGATTTGAAGAATTGGGTACAAGAAACGGGAAAGAAGTATGGTTACGTAATTGTTACCCGCTACGCAGCCTATATAAAACAGCTGCAAATTTGGGGTCATTTTGGTATGTTTGAAGTGACAAAGTTTTGCCAGGTTTCTATACGCTGCGTATAGGTCAGTACGCAGCGTATAAAAACCTGGCAAAAATTTGACACTTCAAACCTACCAAAATGACCCCAAATAAGCAGTTGTTTTATATACGCTGCGTATTGACCAATACGCAGCGTATATGAACATTGTTTTCTGTGCAATGATTGGTTATGAGGCACTGAGATCTATGGTCTATCTACGCTGCGTATTGATCTATACGCAGCGTATAGGGTTAACCCTATACGCTGCGTGTTGGTCAATACGCAACGTAAATAAACCCTAATTTTGCTAGGGTTTGGTGTGCCAATAGGCACACTCTTAAATAAAAGGTGCTACTAAATACATCCCATATTTACTTGTTACATCACAGACAATTTGATTGCTTTACGTGGTTATTCTTCTTTTTGAGTTCGATAAAAGATTCACCACCAATTTGATTGCTTTATGTGGTTAATTCTTTCTTTTTCACATTGTTTTTATTGCTTATTTGCCTAAGTTGGTTTATCTAATAGGAAGCAGGTTTACATATTAAAAAAAAAAAAAAAAGATGGGAAACCCCCAACATTTTAGTTTGTTTTAGGCCTCCAAAAAAAAAATGTTGAGCCACCCTTGTCAATGGCAACCATCTAGTTAAAATAAACATTGTCAATGGTAAATACCGGTGCCGAACCGATATCGAAAATGTTAAAAGTCGGTACCATTCGGTACTGAAAATATACCCGGTTTGGTTAATTTGATACTAGTATCGGTACCCGATACCATTTGCTTATCCCCTTAATGATGTTACTATTCATTGGGTTGTGTATGAAAATTAATCTAAACGGTGCAATCACTTGCGTTGCTATGTTGTTTCAGGATTTGATGAGCTCGGTACCAACCGGTACAAAAAATACCGTTACCAAAAATCCCTAAAAGTTTTGACAAATTATAAAATCTTCACTGTTGAAGATTATTCATGTATCTCATGCATTTACACATCTTAATCGGTTTCATACAAAATCACCACTTCAAGATCAAACAGAAACAAAATCAAATCAGAGGAAACGATTGGATATATGAGGCTCAGAGCTGTAAACAGTGGAACAAAGAAGGATAAATCCGCCAAGGCCGCAAACCGAATATGTTGCAATGCGAAAGAATCTTTCACATAACCACTCACGCTGATTATTCAACTTCTTCATCATCACAGCCTCTTGTGTACATTTCTTCCCATCCATTTCCACTCCCGATTTCATTACATTCCATGAAACAAACACTACCTTAATGTTTGAGTATGAAATGCAATTAGTGTATATTTTTTTTTTTGAACAGGAAACGCTAGATGAAATGCAATATTCATATTCATATTCATATTCGTGTACAGGTGTTTGAGAGTAAATTACAATCAGGTCCTTGTAGTATTTCTCAAGTGTTTGCTCATCTTATGATCTTTCGGTTCGGGAAATTTGATACCGGTTCCCAGTACACTCAATATTCAAACCTTAAAATATGAGTTACAGAATACTAGAATCAATATTCAAACCCTAAAATACACTAAGACTATAAAAAAAAACAAAAAAAACTTTGCAAGAACACCAATAAATAAATAAAAATATTAAAGACACGGAAAAAATGTCACCACAATGGTACCTTATCGGATATTCGTTAATCGTTATCAAACAAAAATCAAAATACACACAGCCAATCAAATTAGAAATCCGATTCTAAGAAAATGAGGCTCAAGTCTGTTTTACGATGGGAACAAGAGGATCAAACCGCCATGGCTGCAACAGAGCTTACAAGCGCACTTGCCCTCCCTCAATTCTGCCCCGCCAAGCTGCGGAAAATCTCGATTGGGTAAGATTACTTGCAGAGAAATAAAAAAATATGAAGGGTAGGCTTCATGATCCATTTTTCAAAATCTTTTATAGATTTTAATAGTATTACTATATATAGTAATCCAGTACTTTTAATGAAACCATTGGAGGCGGTGCGCAATAGTCTTTGGGCAACTTTCAACCCATTTAACACTTTACCATTTTAGCTTTTTTTTTATCTGACCCATTTGAGATAAATTAAAAAAAAAAAGAAAAAAATATCCTGAACTACTTTTGTCTTTTCTGAATGATAAAAAAATAGGGTCAAAAGAAAATGCTATTTTGGAATTTTATCAACAATTTGCTTATGTAGAGGGAGATCCGGTATTTTCTGAATCCTTATCTAAGGATTTACAAAAAAAATTCTTTCAACAAAGATGTGAATTGGGAGGGATTGGTCGACGAAATATGAATCGGAGACTAAACCTTGATATACCCCAGAACAATACATTTTTGTTACCGCGAGATATATTGGCAGCCGCGGATCGTTTGATTCGAATAAAATTTGGAATGGGTACACTTGACGATATGAATCATTTGCAAAATAAACGTATTCATTCTGTAGCAGATCTTTTACAAGAGCAATTTGGATTGGCCTTGGTTCGTTTAGAAAATATGGCTCGAGGAAACATATATAGCAGATGGGTCAAATTGACATCCCTATTCTTAATATCATATGCATATCTTGGATCTCACCTGAAGTTGTAAACAATTATAGGGAACATAAAGTATCATGTGACTAAAGAAAGTTTGATGGACTGTTTAACTACTAACACAAGTGTAGCACGCCAACTCATTCCCCAAAATCGCAGGTTTGTAACTTCTATCAGCTGTCTTATTTTATATTCACCTTTTGCATTTATATTTCAATAACTTTTCTAGATTCATCATTCTTGCATGACATAGTATCATTTTGTTTGTAAAAGTTAGTTCACTCGAAATGAATTTGTTTTGCTTCAAGTCAAAGTATTGATAAGTATTTTAAATTGCTAAAGAGTAGTAAATGACGTTTTTAATGATTAGATAAACCTTCTGATTGTTTGATTAGTTTTGTAGTAGCTGCAACAAAATTGTTTTTTTTTCAAATATAATATGAAATCACCAATGTGCCATTTCTTTAAACCCAATTTGACGTCAATGATTGATATGGTTGCAGGGTGTTAAACATCCATGGTTCTGCAGATAAGATTGTACTAATGGAAGATGCCATGGAGTTCGCAAACCATACATATTATACCACAAATTGCGTATCAATCAATGGAGATGATCATGAATACACCTGCCATCAGAATGAGCTAGCTTCAATTGTGCTTGATTTTGTCAAAAGCGGTTATAGTCGTAACATGGCACCAACAGCAAAGAAGTCTCTTCGTTCAAGCTTATAACTTTCTGTTCAGAAAAAACATGTTTTGTTGGTATAGTTTAGAATGGTCGAGTGGGTTAACAAGAAACACTTTCTACACAAAATTAAAACTGTATATAGATTAATGGTATTGGAACTATGATTACAGGTATTATACTATTACATATTTGTCTAAAATAATTTAGGAGGTCTTATGTATTAAAAGACTCATAACAATTTTCCACTTATTTTACCTACCAGACCCTTTTTGTTTCTAACTATTATTTTAATTTTACTCATTTGACCCATTACTAATAAACATAACCTTAATCTATTCACATGTGAAGGGGCCAGGATTTTTATTCAACAATCATCTTGCAGTTGATCTGGCTATGTTCATTAGATGATGTGTTAATACAAATATTTATAGGAACCGTTCGCGTAATTAAATAAAATAAAAACAAATTTTATTAAATGATTACAATACAATAAAAGAAAGCCTAAACAACTAGTACAATTACAACTGAAAATAACCAAATTACAAGAAATGTAGAAGAAGAAATTGGCTGAGTCACGTGTTCAACACGCTTCCCTTAAAACAAATTCCGAGTCTCCCAGGTTTGCACGCGTCCTCTTGGCTCACAGCCATGCGCGCGTGCGCCTTCGTGCCACGTATACCCCCGCGCGGACTGCCACGTCGCGCACGTGGTAAAAAATACAAAGGCGGCTCGCGGTGATGCGAAGTGCAAAGTGCGCCATCAAAGCGCCACATTGCGCCTCATCGCCCACGCCACGCGCGCGTGCGAGTGCGAGTTAGGGTGCTCCGCACCCTTCGCGAGTACACTAGTGAGTGCTCCCATGAAACAATAAGGATGGAGATTTCCCACTTAAATACCCCTTTAAGTTCCATCTCTCATCCGATGTGGGACAAGGTGCTACTTTCCCTTTTGTTTCAGCATTGAATGTTCCAAACACCCAACTTTGAGCATCGATATCTCATTCATCTTAGCTCCGTTTTGGACGTGGTTTAGTTCGTTACGAAGCTCTTCCAACATAGAACACAAACCCACAAATAAATATATAAAACCCGCTCATTTTATTATATTTATTTCCAGTCCAAAATAGGAAAAAATCATTTTCCTATATTTGTGAAAAATGTTATTTTCACCTATTTTCCAACAATATTTTAAGCGCAAATGATGGCTGCAGCAAGCCTGCAACAACTGCAGTAACATAGTAACACACCACCATTTTGCTGAAAAGTAGGAGACCAGATAACAGAAATTAGAGTTTTAATTAATTTTCTTAAAAAGACAGTTAAAGACTGACCCCTCTCATCTCACTTCTCTCTTTTTAGCATGAGCTTGGTCCCCTCTGTCTACTCTCTCTCCCACTTGAACCTTAAACTTCTCTGTCTACTATGTCTGCTCGCAATCTTTATCACTCAAATATAGTAATCATAACCCAAATGAGCACACAAGTGTGCATTTGGTTATTTCATCATGATGCTTATATGTCGACCAAACGTGTGTTAAGCACAATTTATGTAATTCGTATTCACAAAACTTTATTTTGGATATTCTATAAACATTCGTTGTTTTTGTTGCAAGTTCCTTAATGGGACTTTCTGTTTTGAAGTGATCTTGGTTGTGGTGTATGTTGTTATTCGTCTTCATAAGCTGAGGAAAGGGTTGTAAACTTTGAGTATCGACATCCCTTTCACGTTAGTATCATTTATAATATATTATCTCACCTTAATATATTTTCACGCCCAGATATGGTTTTAGAGTCTGGGGTCTTGCTGAAAGCATCTCTTACCTCTAGGATATAGATGTGGAACACAAACTCATAAATTATTAGTTATATGTCTCATTTATTAATATAATTATTTGTGTCTAAAATTTGTGATAAATCAATTTCAACTATATTTTCTTAGTGTTTGCTTTCTATAAACCTATACTATAACTTTGTTCATATACCTGGAACCAGTGTTGCAAAAAATCGCGATTAATCGCCGACTAGTCGCTAGTCGGTCTCCTACTGAGTAAATTTTCACTAATCAGTTAAAAAATCGCTAGTCGGTCAAAGCCGGTCCAAGCCGCCTAATCGGCCCTAGTCGGCCCAAGTCGCCCTAGTCGGCCCATTTGAAATCCTTACAAAACAGGCCCAAGATTACAACTTTAGCCTATTTTCCTTATCCCTTACCCTAATATAACGAAGAATTTGAGTTGGAGAAAGAGGATGAAGTAGACGAGGAGATTGAATACGAGTCGAATGGTGTCGAAATCATTGAACACTATGGGGATGACGATTACATTTGAGCTATTTGTTAATGGTTGAATTTTAAGTACTGAGACTTGTTATGTTATGACTTATATATAAGTTTAGTTTGTATTTTGAACTACTTTTACCTTTTTAAGTATTATATTGATATGAATGTGTGAGTATATATATAGATATTTATAAAAATAATAAAATTTACATATAAAATTTCCGATCCGATTAATCCCGAGTAATCTCGAGTAGTCGCTAGTCCCCACCTCACCGGCCGACTAGCGACTAGCGAGTTCTCCAACCTTGCCTGGAACGTACATTTGGGTGAATATTCCCTGACATTACAAACATATAATTGAGGGTTTGGTTCATTTGTGAATAATCTCGAATTCATTACTCCTATATTCTTTTTTTTTCATGTTAGGGCGCATTTAATACACAATCTAGTTTTAATTAAAATTTAAAAAATGTATAGTCATTCGTCGTTTAGTAAAATGTGGTATGCATGTTTTTCTAAAAACCACTCGTGTTTGTACATGGATTTTACATCTAGTACAGATTATATAGTATATACAATTTTATAGAAACTTGTAAATATGAACAAAAAGACAATTAAAAAGTAAAAACCTACTACAACTAATCTGGAGGTCTATATGCCTTTTGAATTTGAAGACATTAAATATAAGGTGCTACTAAATACATCTCATATTTACTTGTTACATCACCTGATCATTTCACAGACAATTTGATTGCTTTACTTGGTTTTTCTTTTTTTTGAGTTCGATAAAAGATTCACAACCAATTTGATTTCTTTATGTGGTTAATTCTTTCTTTTTCACACTTGTTTTTATTGCTTATTTGCCTAAGTTGATTTATCTAATAGGAAGCAGGTTTACATATTACAAAACAAAAAAAATTAATAATAAAAGATTGGAAAGCCCCTAACATTTTAGTTTGTTTTAGGCCTCCAAAAAAATGTTGAGCCACCCTTGTTAATGGCAACCATCTAGTTAAAATAAACATGTTAAATATAAAGGATTAGGTTCAAAAGTGAATAACTTCTTAAAAGTGAACTGAGTGAATTAATCTTGGCCCTTGATCAGTTTTTAGATTAAAAGGGTAAGATTGACATTAGCCAAGTATGTTTAATTAAAATCCCTTAATTTTCTCATCTCTTAACTCTCTCTCTTTCTCTATCTTTCTCATTTTTAATTATTTCTCCATTCTTTTAATTATGAGAGATTGAAGGCCTTTAAATTTTCGTAGACGATCATGAATTACGAAATTATCATTCTACATCTTTAGCTCATATGTTGAATTTGATTAATGAATATTGCAGGTATTCTTATCACTCAAGAAGATAATAAAGACAAAACTGTTATTTTTTTTCAAATGTTTTTTTGGAAATATTATGTTTACAAATTATTTAATTTTCAAATATTCGTATCATTCATTTCTTTATTCATAGATTTTGTTTAAAGTTTAACTTGAATATTTTTTTTATCCGTATATATAGATATCATAATATATTGTTTTTAAATTTTATAATTTTCAATAAATATTAAAAAATTTCTCTGAGATTGAAATTGTAACTTATTTTGGACATTTTTTTTTGAATATGTGATAAAGTTATTTATTTTTGCATACATGTGACTTGTTTCGTTTTCATTAATTTCATAATTTTTATATGAATCTACTCGTGTGCATACATAATATACTATATGTTGTTAATATACACATATGAAACAATTTCTGAATATAATACACGGATGTATAAAAGTTTGTACACATGTGTATAAACTAACAGTTGAGTATCTTGTATAAACTTATAGTTAGCGAGACTGTACACATGTGTATAAACTAATAGTTGGGTAACTCTTATAAACTGATAGTTTCCGAGACTGTACACATGTGTATAAACTAACATATGTGTATCTTGTATAAACTGATATTAGCGAGACTCTACATATATGTATACACTAACAGCTGTGTATCTTGTATATACGGAAAGTGGCGAGATTTTAGGGATTTTGATTATATTGACTAATAAATGTAATTTACAAAAGACGCAAATACCCTTATGTCATTTATTTTAAAGGGAAGTTACAAATTATAATTACAATTTTGTCATTTTTTAAAAATCTCTAGATGATGTAATCCAATGGCCCAGATTAGTTCACACAGTTCACTCTCAACCTAATGTTCACTCTAGAACCCTACCCTAAATATAAAAGAGTTATAAAAACAATATAATTTAACTTTATTAAGGAAATGAGGTCTTTTTTTTTGTTGAGTCGCTTTCCATATCCATATAACTTCAAAAAGATAACGTCTGTACAAAGACGAATTTAAGCACTTTTGTCATGAAGGTTTAGGGTTCACTTTTCATTTTAGGCAATCCCACTAGGCAAGATAGGCACCTGACTTTTAGTACTAACTAGATTGTTACCATTGGTCCCGCGTTGCGGTGACCATGCCATAGTTGTTTATAGCTGGCAGTACGTTATGTGATGCATTAACTATATGAAAACGCATTTTTTATTTATCTTATCTAAAGCCTTGTGGTTACAAAAGAAATGGAGTCGAACAGAGTAGGTTTGTTTAGTGACGGTTTCCCCTAACCACTACACCACCCTTAACTTTGCATCAAAACTTAGCGACATTGAAACCTACAATAACTCGAATTTAAATTGTCGAATGAAAACTTATTATATTTAATTCGACTCGTTTCTGAACACAAATTACGTCAAAACGTAGACCAACAAAAGATGTACGCAAAAAAAAGAATGAAAACTTTTTATATTTTACCAGGCTTGTTTTAGAAAAAATTATGTCGAAACTTGAATTTATGTAGTTTGCATTCAAACATGAATTTATGCCAACACGTACATTAAAATGTCAAAACGTAGACCAATTTGAACATACATAAAAATAAGCATGAGAGCGCATAATATCTGACCCCACTCATTTTCGGAAAAATTTACATAGAAACATGAATTTATACCGACACTTACCAAAAAATAACCATGTGATAAAATAACTTTTAGACTTTAACCTAAAAATTGAATATACGGGAGGTAAAATTGAAAAGTTAGAACCAAAATGCGTAAAAATGATAATTTATTAAGTTTTTAGAATTTTTTATAAAGTTTAAGGGCTATATTTGTCAATCTAGAAAGTTGAATGTAAATTTGTTTATCTTTTGTGCACCGACCATTAAATTTTCATAATATAAATTTGCAACAAATTGTTGCATTATGTGTTGTACCTTAAGCATGGGGGGTTTTCCAAAAAAAATTTGTGATTTTTCATTTTTAACCCAAAAGTTTAATCATTTGTATTTTAACACTTTTAATTTGTTTAGTTTTAACCCAAAACTTTTCACCTTTTGTAATTTAACCCAAAACTTTTTTATTTACAACTTTGGTCCCCATACTTTTTATCTTTCGCAAGTTTTTCGTTTTACGTTTCGTTATAAATTTTGCGAGCTAATACGTCCCAACGTGCGTGTGTGGTTCAACCTTCTTCGTCTATTTTTTTCACATTCGACAGGTATGTCGCAATGTGTCTATTTCCCCCCTTTGGCAACTTCACTGCAACGGGAGGATCCTACATTGGCTTAGTTATTCTTTTCTACGTTTTTTGCGAGTTAACATGACGCAACGTGCGTGTGTGGTTCAACGTTTTTACGTCTATTTTTTCCATGTAACAAGTTCGTCGCAACGCGTGTGTCCTAAATCGACATAGTTATTTTTTTCATGTTATATGTTTCGGTCTTATATTTCCGCATTAACACGCCGCAACTTCAGTGTTGGTGGTCGCTACTAGCAGTTTTGCATTGATGTTATTTGGCATAGTTTTAGGCCCCCACCGCAACGCGGGGGTGGTTAATTCTAGTTTAAGATATAAAGTAATTAGTTCCAAGTATCGATATCAATCAAGGTGTAAGTAGATCAAAGGTATTTTAAAGTCGGCTCGCTCTTCGGTGCTCGTTAACGGGTCGCCAACGTTTGAATTTCAATGCTACAAAGGCTTGAGACAGGGTGATCCTATTTCGCCTTTTCTTTTTATTTTGGCGATGGATGTTCTTTCGAGTTTGTTCGACAAAGCTAAGGAGGATGGTATTGTCAAAGGTGTAAAGTTGCCAAATGATGGGCCGTCCGTTTCTCATCTCTTCTATGCGGACAACGCCATCATCATTGGGGAGTGGTCTCCTGTGAATATTACTAATGTGGTGCGTATTCTTCGGATTTTTCATTTGTGTTCAGGCCTCAAAATCAACATGGATAAGTCGAATTTATTCGGGATGGGGGTTAGTTCTGAGGACATAGGGGATATGGCTTCTTCTATTGGTTGCAATCCTAGAATTTTCCCTTTTAGTAACCTCGGGATTAAAGTCGGTGCTAATATGAACCGGGTGGTTAACTGGAAGCCGGTGTATAACATTTTCAAAGCCCGTTTGTCTAAATGGAAGGCGTCGCTTCTTTCTATTGGGGGTAGGGTGGTGCTTATCAAATCCGTGTTAGAAAGCCTTCCTAATTACTACTTCTCGTTGTTTAAAGCTCCTTGTAAGGTGATAGCGGATTTGGAAGCTAAAATTAGAAGGTTCTTATAGGGAGGGGACGAGGTTAATAAAAAACTGCACTGGGTGGCTTGGAATACTGTTACTCGGCCGAAGATCAAAGGTGGATTGGGTTTAAATAATCTTAGAAACATTAACGTGTCCTTACTCTCTAAATGGGGGTGGAGGCTCAAAACGGAGAAAGAAAAACTCTGGGTAAAGGTTGTGGAAGTTGTGCATAAAACAAAGTATAAATGGAATTTTATTTCGTTTAGAGCTTCAATGGGAGGGGTGTTGATGCGGGCCCAAGTGTGGAGGAACAGGCTATTTTGTATTTGGAGGCCCAAGACCGCGTAACAAAAGGGGTTTCACTAAAATGGCTCTAACTTGGGCTATGGAGGTCCGTTTTGGGCGTGCGACCAGGCGAAACGAACGTGAGAAAAAGCTCCATCTTGCAGCAAACGCCTTTGGCGGTTTGGGTCATCGTCCGGGCCAAAAAAACGCTTATTTCTATTACTTATTTGCATTTTTATGTTTTTTGAACTATTTTGGGCTTTTTGTTTTAGGCCGTGTGTTTGGCCCGTTATCTTTTTTAGGCCCGTTTCGAATTTCAGTCTCTATTTATATGTTGCTAAAGCTAATGAGAAGTTCAGAATTGAATTTTGAGAAAACTGAATTTTCACTTCAAATTCCGTGGCCTTTGGGTTGCAATTTGGGGGTTGGGGAAGAACACACGGGTATTCTTAGAATCAACGTGTTTGATCTTCGTTTCCGTATCACGCGCTACATCAGTTGGTATCAGAGCCGAATTCCTGGCTCAAAATGCCTCCGAGGAGAAACAACAACAAGCCTCTTGATGAAGTGTATGAACGAGAGTTGGAGCAGCGACTTATGGCGAGGATGGATGAACGGTTGGATCAAGTGGTCAATCAGTTGACTGATCGGATGACCGATTTGATCAATCGTAGGAGGCAGGGACCCAATGACGGGTATGGTTCTGATTTTAGTAACCCATTTGGTGATGGTTCGGCTTCCGAAGACGAACAGGAAGGGCGACCAAGGGGTGAACGTGGAGGGGGTAACAGGCGTTGGGATTCTGGGATAAGAGTTGATATTCCAGAATTTGATGGGTCTAATTTGAATCCGGAGGGGTTCATCGATTGGTTGGCTACCGTGGAGGAGGTGTTTGAGTACAAGGAGGTGCCTGAAAATAAGCGGGTGGCCTTGATCGCTACCAGGTTGCGTGGTAGGGCCTCTGCGTGGTGGCAGCAATTGAAGTTAACACGAAACAGGCTCGGAAAGTCAAGGATCGTGACATGGGCCAAGATGAGGAAGTGCTTGCGGTCCAACTTTTTGCCTCATAATTTTCAAAGGTTGATGTACCAACGTCTGCAGAATTTAAAACAGGGGGCGAAATCTGTTGATGATTATACAACGGAGTTTTATCAATTGATTGCGAGGAATGATATTCAAGAACCGGAGGAGCAACTTGTTTCTCGGTATATTGGGGGTCTAAGGGTTCAAATCATGGAGTCCGTTAATCTTTTTGATCCGTTAACCATTCCAGAGGCACACCAACGGGCGTTGGCCTTTGAGAAGCAAAACCGTCGGGTGGGCGGTTCATTTACTCCTGCTGGGGGAAACGTTGGGTCGGCCAGTGGGGCACCTCGTGGTGGGCCAAGTCAGCAAAAACCAGGGGTTAACAATACTGGGTCTTCTTCTAAGGGGGCTAGTAGTAGTGGTCCGAGATGTTTCAGTTGTGGTGAGACGGACCATCGTCAAGCTGAGTGCAAGAAGGCTGGTAAACGACACTTGTTTGCTGAGTCTGAGGATGAACAGTATGAAGAATATGAAGATAACCCAGTGTACGATGAAGAAAATGAATATGAAGAGGAGGTTGTGACCGGTGATGTTGGGGTGAACTTGGTGGTTAGACGTTCTTGCTATACACCAAAGGCAGATGGAGATGATTGGCTGAAGCATAACATCTTCCACTCCACATGTACCATTTTGGGAAAGGTTTGCACGTTTGTCATTGATTCAGGGAGTTGTGACAATCTGATTTCTGAAGAGGCAGTTCAAAAGTTGGCCTTGAAGACAGAGAGTCACCCGAAACCGTACAAGCTTCAATGGCTTAAAAAGGGAGGTGAAGTGACGGTATCTAAAAGGGCACTTGTTTCTATTTCTATTGGGTCAACGTACAAAGATGATGTTGTGTGTGATGTGGTCCCTATGGACGCGTGTCACTTATTGCTGGGTAGACGTTGGGAATATGAACGTAATATAGAGCATCACGGGCGGTCCAATACTTATAGCTTTATGTTTGGTGGTGTGAAGATCACTCTTGTCCCTAGCAAGCCTAAACAGTTAGCCACAAAACAGTCGGGTAATTTGTTGACCATCAGTCAGTTTCAAGATGAATTGGAGGACACAGACAGTGTTTTTGTTTTGATAGGGAAGGCAGTGCCCGAGGAAGTCGAAATTCCTGATGCTATGGTTCCTTTGCTTGAGGAATTTTCTGATGTGTTTCCTGTTGAATTGCCCGATGGATTGCCACCTTTGCGTGAGATCCAACATCATATTGGTATCAGAGCGGGAATATCAAGTGTCGACTCAATTATGTAATGAAATAAATCCACATTTAGTGTTCATTAAGTTTTGTTTTAATTTATGTCCATTGAGTTGATCATAAAAACTCTATATAAGTTCTCATGTAATTTGTATTGGGAGTTTTTTTTGGAGTTTTAGAAAATAATTGATTTTTCACTTCAAATTCCGTGCCTTTTGGGTGGAATCTTGGGGGTTGGGGAAGAACAAACGGGTATTCTTTGAATCAACGTGTTTGATCTTCCTTTCTGTATCACGCGCTACATCAGTTGGTATCAAAGCTAAATTCCTGGCTCAAAATGGCTTGTGAGAGGGATTATCGCTTGTACCACACTCTACCATGTTTTGATGAATACGAGGATGAGCAATGGTATTCTTGGGCATGCGACGATGATTCGGGTGGTACCGGTAGTGTGCTCACCATTAGACATGACCACAAAAAAGAGTCGACGATCATGGGAGCCGGTGATGACGAATCAAGTTTCAAAAGTCATAGCGTTAAGGGTGATGGTCCTACTATGGTAACGGGTGGTCCAGCGGCTACATTTGGAACTCAACCTGTTAGCATGGGGGGCTTGCAAAGAAATTTCATGAGCAAAGCAATGAAGTCGAAGGCATTAAGAAACACAATAGATTTTGGTGCTTCTCAAATTTACTTTTGTACAATTTTAAAAGGTAATTTTCCAACAAATAGTTTTGAGGAAATTATTTTGGATGATGAAAACCACGGTATACAAAATTCTCATGCTGTAAAAATCTGGTACGAGGTACTATTTGAAAATTTGGTTGATGGCCAGATTGTGGAGGTTGGAGAAGCTATGTCGTCAAAAGATGCCCCTCATATTGATCAAAACGAAGAAAAGGTTGTTAAACTTGATGGGTATTTTGCAAAAAAATGCAATGAAGTTCATGGTTTACGACTATATGGTTATTTAGTTGGAACTATATTAATTGAGAGGGTCAAGACAATAGTGAACAAGAAATGGTCCTATGCTCCGTTCGACCCAGGTGGTACAGGTTCAGAGTCAAACGAGATGACCCGTGAAGTAGAACTACTTGGGCGGGCCTTGATAATAATCGAAAAGAATCGGATTGATGTTCCTTTCGATCCAGGTGGCTTTAGCCTGGGACAAAACTCGAGGACGAGTTTTTCCAAAGGTGGGGAGAATGATGCGGGAATATCAAGTGTCGACTCAATTATGTAATGAAATAAATCCACATTTAGTGTTCATTAAGTTTTGTTTTAATTTATGTCCATTGAGTTGATCATAAAAACTCTATATAAGTTCTCATGTAATTTGTATTGGGAGTTTTTTTTGGAGTTTTAGAAAATAATTGATTTTTCACTTCAAATTCCATGCCTTTTGGGTGGAATCTTGGGGGTTGGGGAAGAACACACGGGTATTCTTTGAATCAACGTGTTTGATCTTCGTTTCGCGCTACATCAGGTGTGGTGTAACATTGTCAAGACTTTCGCCAAAACGTTGATTGATGGGACTCCGTTAAGATCTTTTTTTAGAAGTAAAGTGGGAAACGGGGAGAACACGGCCTTCTGGTTGGATCCGTGGCTTTGTGGTGAGCCTCTAAAGTCTTTATATCCGGAGTTATTTAGATTAGAGAAGGAAAAAGGGTGTAGGGTTATGGACAGGATCAAGTCGAGGGTGAACGGTGGGGGTTTCACTTCGAATTTTGGCTGGGTTTGGAAGAGACATTTATCGAATCAGGTTGAAGTAAACGAGCTGATTGACCTCTGCAGTAGGCTGCTCAATGTCTCGCTGGTGGATACATCGGATAGGTGGGAATGGATTGGTGCCAAAGACAGAGTTTATAGTGTCAGGGCTGTTAAAAACTTCTTAATTTCGATCAGCAGAACGTTAATTCGCAGGAGCTGGTAGAAGAGTGCAGGTGGATCCCGGACAAAATTAATATTTTTATGTGGAGAGCCAGCCTAAACAAGATAGCAATGGTCGAAGCGCTGAGAAGAAGGCACATCGATGTACAGGATGATGCGTGTGCATTATGTAACGATGGCGAGGACTCGGTTTCTCACATTTTTACGTCCTGTTATGTGGCAGCAGTGGTTTGGAACCACATCAGCAGGTGGTGTAATGTGCAGAATCTATTTTTTTCGGTTTTCATGATGTTTCAAAAATTCACGAGTTCGTGGGTTTAAAGGGGAACAAAAAGGAGGCTTTTAAAGGTATCGTAAGGATTGCGGTGTGGTGTATATAGAAAGCCAGAAACAAAGTTAGGTTCGAAAATAAGGAAGCAAGAATCGAGATGATCGTTAACGGGGTGAAAGCTATAGGTTTTTTATGGTTCAAGAATAGGAGCAAATGTAAAAATATAGAGTGGGTTGATTGGTGTAAATTTGTGATTATGTAGTTCGGGTTGTAGTCGGTCGGGCCCCTCGATTTGAGGTGTGCCGTTTGCTTTAATGAAGTTTACCTTTCAAAAAAAAAATCAATATATCAATAAACAATAATGAAAAATATAAGGTACCTTTAGCATTTGATATTATTCAAAATTATTGACATAAAATATACATCGTATTCTTATTTTTATAGTGTTTCCACATGGGAGTGGGAAGATGTGATGGTTAAGACTAATTTTTTGAGATATATAATATCTGATTTTTTTTTAAATTATGTGCCCTATGAAATCACAGGCCCTGGCCGGTGGTTCTCCTCGCCCACCTCCAGAGCCGACCCTGCTAAAACCACTCATACTAATTAAAATAAATATTTAATAAAATAAATTACAACCCTTTTACGACTACATGTCGGTGAAGATTGTCGGACTTTCGCCGTTCAGGACGGAGCAAAACATGTGGGCCCCCCTCTTTCTTCTCGCGCCGCTCCGTCACCCCCGTGCCGCCACCCCCGTCGCCGTCCATCCCTCCGTCACCATACCGAGTAGTCTAAATACATCTCATATTTACTTGTTACATCACCTGATCATTTCACAGACAATTTGATTGCTTTACGTGGTTATTCTTCTTTTTGAGTTCGATAAAAGATTCACAACCAATTTGATTGCTTTATGTGATTAATTCTTTCTTTTTCACACTTGTTTTTATTGCTTATTTGCCTAAGTTGATTTATCTAAATAGGAAGCAGGTTTACATATTAAAAAAAAAAAAAAAATTGGAAAGCCCCAACATTTTAGTTTGTTTTAGGCCTCAAAAAAAATGTTGAGCCACCCTTGTCAATGGCAACCATCTAGTTAAAATAAACATGTTAAATATAAAAGAGTTATAAAAACAATATAATTTAACTTTATTAAGGAAATGAGGTCTTTTTTTTAGTCGCTTTCCATATCCATATAACTTCAAAAAGGTAACGTCAGTACAAAGACGAATTTAAGCACTTTTGTCATGAAGGTTTAGGGTTCACTTTTCATTTTAGGCAATCCCACTAGGCAAGATAGGCACCTGCCTTTTAGTACAAATTAGTTCCAAGTATCAATATCAATCGATATATATCAATAAACAATAATGAAAAATATAAGGTACCTTTAGCATTTGATATTATTCAAAATTATTGACATAAAAGATACATCTTATTCTTATTTTTATAGTGTTCCCACATGGGAGTGGGAAGATGTGATGGTTAAGACTAATTTTTTTACATATATAATATTGGATTTTTTTTTTTAAATTAAGTGCCCTATGAAATCACGGGCCCTGACCGGTGGTTCTCCCCGCCCACCTTCAGGGCCGACCCTGCTAAAACCACTCATACTTATTAAAATAAAGATTTAATAAAATAAATTACAACCCTTTTACGACTACATGTCGGTGAAGATTGTTTTTTTTTTTAATTTTTTGCCCAATAATTATAATAACAAAACTGTAAATGAACAACAAATTATAATTATAAGCCCTCCAACTTCATAATCAAATTAAGTGTAATACAAAGTTTGTATTACAAATCATCAAATTACCATAACATGTTTTGCCTTCAGTGTCAAGATGGTTATTAGTAGTCTCTATAAAGTTTTCAAAACCTTTTATGAAGGCCAGATCATTCTCATGACTTGTATCCAACTCTTATCAATTGTCATAAATATGATATATAACATTTAAAGATTGAGAATCCTAGCCCATTTTTAAAAAAAAATTATTTAATATGTATACATTTTAACAGGTCGACTATTTAAATAAAATAGATAGCATTTCCCCATAACTCCAGATACGACATCGTTCTATCTCCTCCTGAATAAAAGAAAAGCAAAGAAATAAAACAAATTACATTTGTACCATCGGCATGTCGACTAGACAGTGTTTTCAGATCGCGCCACATTTTCACCCACTTCCGCCAAAGATATACTGACGCCATGCATGTCGTTGGGAAAGGCTAAGCATAACCAAAAAAGTTGTTGACACCTATGTCGGCGACGTGTCATCGTTGTTGTCAAGGTATGCCGATAACTTGTAGTGGATGTCGATGCTCATTTCAGGAAGGAACTTTCACCGTGAGCATGCATGCATGCATGTTACGGACGAATTGTCAGCTACTGATAGATCGTGGTTAATGTTTATATGAAAGGAGTGAAAAGTATCTATTATTTATCTATGGATAAGAGAAACTCGACCGCTTCTCTTTTAATTGTATAGGCTTCAACCTGGCTTCTTTTTTATTTGTATAGGCTTCAAACCTCGCTTCTTTATAAAAAAATTTCTTGTGAATTAATTTTTATAATAGTATATAAAATCTTTTCATACAATAACATATCTGGTAAGAAGGAAGAAAGTTTTTTTTTTTTTGTTTTTTGTTAACAAGTGTATAGGATTTACAAAAAGAAACTGTTATATGAAGGGGGTAATAAGATTTTTTTTCCCAAAGTGAATTGGACTTAAAAAGATATATACGATAAAGCGTGTAAAAGAAAATCAAGAGCATATTGTTTTTTTGCGTAAACTTGAAAGGAAAAAAAAACAATTCTTTAATTCTTTGTTTGCATGCACACGACAGCAAAAAAATAATTCTTTAATTCTTTGTTTGCATGCACACGACAGCACCGTTTCTTAGGGTATAAAAGCAACAGCGTACCCCTCTCCAATAATAAGAGGAGTGGAGTAGTTTAAATGTATCAAAAACCCTTTCAACTGTTGATTTCTTAATAAAGGAATTTATTAAGAACCTTGTGAGATCTATACTCTGTCTCCGTGAAACGCTAAGATGAGTGCTTCAAACGCAATTCCATATGATACTAATGTATCCAACTTCGTTTCTGTGAAACTTTCAGGTAGACAAAACTACGTTCTTTGGAAAGCACAAATAGTTTGCTTACTAAAGAGTGTCAATGTGTATGGTATCCTCGATGGCACATTTGTGGGGCCAAGAGATTCTGACAAAGAGACAGAGAAACAATACGACAGTCTTGTCAAAGGCTGGATTTTTGGTTCTCTTAATGAAGTTGTGCTTGAAGAAGTCCACGATCTCAATTCTGCCAAAGATGTTTGGGAAAAATTGCAATCCAACTATGATCCTGAAAAGTATACGCAAGAAGCTAGGTATGTCTATATTGGAATTAATATGGGTGTGTAAGGCTATAGGGTGTGGTCATGACCCTCATGACCACCATGACACTCCACGTCAGTGTCATGTTACCCACCTCCAATCGACCGTCCAAAACCACTACCCTGAGGGTGTTGTCATGACCCAAACCACCATCCCCTTATTTATTTTAATTTATCTTTGTCTAAAGAAAAAGGAAATTATTTGTTGAAAAATGGAAAGGAAGACTATGATTGCCATGATTTAATCCATGCAAACCATAGTGGATCAACCAAGGGGTGGTGTAGCCTTTCATTCATGATCCTAGGTGGCAAATCATGTCCCAACCATAACCCCACACCCTATAGCCTAAGGGAAGTTGTGGTAACTGAGGGGAAACCTTTTGGGACGAGATCCGGTCATTATGAGTTTGCTAGATCATAATAACTAGTTTTTTACGTCGCGCGTTGCGACGAAACCAAACTAATGATAATGTAACACGTACGTGTTTTCAATATAAAACATGTTGTTTATAAAAATATAATAATAAACTATTATAATATTAGAAATAATAATAAAAATCTATATATTTTTATAAAAATAATGTTTATAAAACATGTTGTTTAGAAAGACAAACCGTTAAAACGGTTTAGTTTATCATTGTATTGTTTTATTATACAAAATAAAAATTTTATTTTGTGTATAAATTCGTTTTTAACAAAGCTTATAACGAAATGTCGATGGAAAAATCAAGCACAACTACGTACTTAAGTTTTTCGAAAAAAGTTATACATGTAATTTATTAAAGAAGTATCAAATTAGTCGATAAATTAATATATGTTCTAAAAAAGGAAAAAAAATTATTAAAAAAATTGGTAAAGGAAATATGTGGTTTAAAAAAAATAAAAAATAAAAAAATGTTAGTAAAAGTAAATATAATAATAAACTATTATAATATTAGAAATAATAATAAAAATCTATATATTTTTATAAAAATAAAATTACTATTTATGACACTTCGTTAACAATATATATATAATATATATATAGTATGTATATAATAGTAAGTATTTTGAATTTATAATTACTTTCATATGTATATATATATATATAAATAATATGTATATAATAGTAAGTATTTTAAATTTATAATTACTTTCATATGTATATATATATATATATATATATATATATATATATATATATATATAGGGGAAGGTTCTATGCAAAATACTAAATATTGCGAGAACACGCAGAACAAAATGAATCGCCTATTTTTTCAATCCTAAAAAGTAAATGAAAATGTTACAAATGTAAGATTTATTGTTTCTTACACTTGAATTCAAAACAAAATATGGAAAATTTTCACTTTTCTTGTAACCTACACATATGTAGGTTATGTGTATGTTAAATTAACAACATGTATGTAGACTATGTGTAGATAAGAATATATGGTCCATTTATGTATATATAATACACATATTAATGTAAGAAACATAAAATTTAAAACATATAAACCTTAAATCCCAAAATTTATTGTTTTAGGATTGTTCTTTTTGTTCTCGCAATAATTAATGTTCTGTAATGATCCTTATCCTATATATATATAGGGAGGGGCTCATGCGAGAACCACCCTTATTGTGAGAACCTTGAGAACCAATGTGAACACAAACCTAAAATAGCTAAAAAAAAAACTAACCCCCACCCCCAAAAAACCTAAACCCCCACCCCCCCCCCCCCCAAAAAAAAAAAACCTAACCCCCCCCACCCCCAAGCTAAATGCTAAAAAAAACCTAACCCCACCCCCCCCCCCCTCCCAAAAACCTAAACCCCCCTCCCCCACCCCCCAAAAACCTAAACCCCCCCCCAAGCTAAAATGCTAAAAACTAAACCCCAAAAAAACCTAAAAAATCTAAAAAAAATCTAAAAATATCTTAAAAAAATCTAAATTTTTTTTTTGAATTTTTTAATATTTTTTATGTTAAAATCGCAACTTTTCGAAGCAAAAAAAAAAATTTAAATTTTTTTTTTTTTGCTTCGAAAAGTAGCGATTTTTTTTAAAAAAATATTAAAAAATTAAAAAAAAAAAAATTTGTGTGATTTTTAGGTATTTTTGGTGTGTTCACATTGGTTCTCGCGGTTCTCACAATAAGAGGTGGTTCTCGCATGATCTTCTCCCTATATATATATATATATATATATATATATATATATATATATATATATATATATATATGGAAAGGTCCATTTGAGAACCACATTTATTGTGAGAACCATGAGAACCAATGTAAACACATCAAAAAACCTAACCCCCACCCCCCACCTCCTAGAAAAAACCTAAACCCCCCCCCCCCCCCCTAACCCCCCACCCAAGCTAAAATGCTAAAACCTAAACCTCCAAAAAACCTAAAAAATCTAAAAATATCTAAAAAACACACAATTTTTTTTTAATATTTTTTATGTAAAAATCGCTATTTTTAGTAGGCAAAAAAAAAATTTTAATTTTTTTTAATAACGAAATATAGCTGCTTTTTTTTTTCAAATGAAAACCACTAGTTAAAGTGAAAACCTGAAAACTAACTACAAAAGCATAAAAACATACCAATTTTTTTACCAATTTAAGCTATTTTTTGTATATAAAAAAACTTTTTTTTCAAAAAATAAAAAAAAATTGTAGTGCGCATGTGTATTATTACACATGTGCATTACACATTTTTTTTTTCCGAAAAAAGTTTTTTTTATATATAAAAAATAGCATTTCTAATAAAAAAATGTAAAAAAAATGGAATGTTTTTTAGGATTTTTTTAGTTAGTTTTAGAGTTTTCGCGTTAAAATGAGTTTTCATTTGAACCTTATATTTATATATATATATATATATATATATATATATATATATATAGGGTAAGGTTCATGCGAGAACCACCCTTATTGCGAGAACCGCGAGAACCAATGTGAACACAAAATAAAATCTAAAAAAAATCAAAAAAGCACTCAAAATTTTTTTTTATTTTTTTTAATATTTTTTAATAAAAAATCGCTATATTTCGTTACCATAAAAAAAAAATAAAAAAAAAACTTTTTTTTTCGAGTAACAGTTATCCATGCACATGTGCATATGTATCATTACTTCAACAAATTCGGTAATACGTTATCAGGAATAGACAATTGCACTTTAATTTACAATACCATTAGTAATACACTACTTTTTACATTACCAATATTCAAAATGCACATGTGCATAATTAGGTATAACCATAATATAACGTGTTTTGGTACAAAAAGTTTGTGATTTTGAATGGAGAAGTAGGCCCATATACATGTTTTTTGGTTAGTTATATCTAGTGGTTGATGGTTTGGTTATAGTTGTCAATTTTTTATGTAATATGTTGATTGGATGGTATAAATGGTGTTTACATACATTTAATAAAGTGAAAATATTGTTAATGGTATTGTATTATGGATGGTAAGAGGTAATGGTATTGTATTATGGATGGTATGAGGTAATGGTAGTGTATTATGGATGGTATAATAGATGAAAGAGAAAGTGTATTCAAAGTGGTGTACCAAAACACCTTATTTCATGTTGATACATATAAATGCACATGTGCATTTCTAATATTGGTAATGTAAAAAGTAGTGTATTACATATGGTAGTGTAAATGAAAGTGCAATTGTCTAATATATGTAATGAATTACGGAATTTGTCAAAGAAATGACAAAAATGCACATGTGCATGCTTGTGTATTATGGATGGAATGATAGATGAAAGAGAAAGTAGTGTACCAAAACACCTTATTTCTTGTTGATACATATAGATGCACATGTGCATTTCTAACATTGTTAACGTAAAAAGTAGTGTATTACACGTGGTAGTGTAAATGAAAGTGCAATTGACTATTATTTGTAATGAATTACTGAATTTGACAAAGAAACGATACATATGCACATGTGCATGGATAACTGTTACTCGATTTTTTTTTTTTTTTTTTGAAATTTTTTTTTTATTTTTTTATTAACAAAATATAGCGATTTTTTCAAAAAAAATAGTAAAAAAATAAAAAAAAAAATTTTGGGTGTTTTTTAGATTTATTTAGGAATTATTGTTTGTGTTCACACTGGTTCTCGCGGTTCTCGCAATAAAGGGTGGTTCCTAACGGATCTTTGTCCTATATATATATATATATATATATATATATATATATATATAGGGAGCCGCTAGAATGAGAACCCCACGAGTTATGAGAACCGCAAGAACCGCGACACGCGGGTGGCCGTTGACCACGAAATTTTTTTTACGACTAGATGTGTATATTTTAACACCATACGTAAAGTTTGGGTTCAAAGGGCGCGCCCGAGGGGGTAGTTTTTTACGCCCAAAGTTTGGTTAAAAAAAATAAAAAAACCCAAACTTTGGGCGTAAAAAACTACCCCCTCGGGCGCGCCGTTTGAACCCAAACTTTACGTATGGTGTTAAAACATACACATCTAGTCGTAAAAAAAATTTCGTGGTCAACGGCCACCCGCGGGTCGCGGTTCTCGTGGTTCTCATAACTCGTGGTGGTTCTCATTCTAGCGGCCCCCTATATATATATATATATATATATATATATATACACGTGTGTATAAAAAGTAATTTACATATATGTAATAAAAGTAAATTCTCTTTTGAGTCCTTGTGTTTTTCTGGTTTTAACAACCTGATCAAATCAAAATATTTTACAAAGTAGCTAATTTTTCTACATTTGGGTCCAAGTTATTAACTCCGTCCACCAAATCAGTTAAATACAAAGGTATTTTAGTCATTCTACATTTAGGTATAACAATTTAAAGCATAAGGTAGTTATAAAATACTTTTACCACCTATCACCACACCATCCCCACTATTGAATCTCCACCACAGCATTATTCCACTACAGCACACAATTACACCACCTCCACCTAACCACCAGCACCTCACCACCCTCACCGTCGTGGATCTTAGTCAGCCATACAAGGAGTATGTTGTGACAGATCTAGCCTTTCTACCTTAGTATTTTGCAGATCCAGCCATGAATCCTGTCGTCACCATGTGAATCTATGACCGCTTCATCTTCAAGAGAAGTTTCACCTTCATTTGTGGCCTAAATGGCCTTCGCAGGGGGTTTCACTTTCAATTGTCGCCTAAATGGCCTAAGCAGGGGAAACAGCCACGCCAGGGCTTGATTCAGGCGGATGCACATGCTTAATGGTGGCAACGTTAGGGTTTCAGCGAAATAGGGGGGATCGGGGTTGAGTGAGGGAAGGAGACGGTTTTATGGTTTTCAGAGTAAAGGTCGACGGTGGTGGTACGGTGGGCGTGGTGCACTGGAGGTGATGGGATAGGGTTGGGGGTGGGAGAGAGAGAAAGGTAGGTGTGTGTGCAAGTGTGTGTACATGTTTGTTGACATATATAGTATATTTATGCATTAAAGAGGAGAGAGAGAGACAATATAGATTTTCTTTAATTATTATTATTTAATGAATTACGGCATTATAGTCTTTTTACAAAAAGTTACCAGACATCTTCGTCTTAATTTTCATATTCTTCTTTACCAACATCTCCCTTGCTTCTCGGTCTACTTGCTTCACCAACATCTTCTTCTTCATTGTTATCATAGATCGGAAGCGAGCGTTCGACATTCTCTCTTGGTGATTGAATTGGTGGGCTCTTATATGCAAACGGATCGAATGCGTTTAGCGGTTCCATGGAATATTTGTATAGGCCGGGTGTGACCATTGTTGGACCGTGTGGTGTGAAAATATTGTGGCGGAAAATTATGTTGGGGTTGGGTGTTGGGAAAAGTCGGTTGTTAAGCTTGGGAGTAAAAAAGTTGAAGTTGAGAGTGTGGTGGATACCCAAGTAGGGGTTGAAATGGTGCACTCAGACCGCTCGAACCGCCTCGCCTCGTTTGCGAGACGTGTCCCTCGGGTTCGAACCCAATCTTGGACTAGTCGAACCTTTTTTCTTGGCATCTCCCTTGTTTTATTTATCCATGGCGTGTGTGGTTTGTAGTTTGGTTGTGAATCTTTTTGAGTTGTGAGAAAATGAAATGTGAAAGTGGTATTTAAATAAAGAAAATAATTAAATTTTTTTTATAAATAAACGGCTAGATAGCCATTGGAGATTACAACGCTCGAAAAAATGCCTGCTTCTCCATTGGTGACTACTTCCCACTTCCACACATTCACCGCGTGTTATAAGGGGACGTCGGCGGTGTTCCCAAGCGGTGAAAGGGTCACCGAGCACCGTCCCCACTGGTGCCCTGTGCCACAGCCCCGACCCCTATCCCGGGAGCGGGCGGCCGTGAGCCAGTTTTGGTGGTATCGGTGTTTATTAATTCGGCAGCGGAAAGTTTCATCAGGACCGTAGTTAGGAAATATTTTTATCAGAGTTAAACACCATAATGTTTGAAATAACTAAATGGGATAAAACCCAAGTTTTTCTGATAATACATTTATAATAAACAATTGGGACAAATTCCGACTTTTATTTGTAATATATTTTATAGGGATAAACCCTAATTATTGAAAACAATTCTCCTTTTTATTTAGATAACTTTTATAGCCACTTTTCTAAGCCTTCAGTGCTCCCCAGCTGGCTTTTATTGGCTTCATACTAAGTTACTTGAAACACGTGTTTAAACATTTTATCAGCAAGAAATACTGGTGAGTGAATCCCAGTTTAATCAAAATAGGTTTTATCATTCGCAGTGTTGAGGGCGATCACGCAATTACATTTGTTTACAATTCATACTTTAATTACCACCCACGGTACTGTCAACCCGACTTGTGGTCATGTTACTACTCACAATGTAATAACAAATTTTGTATACAAAACCCCAACATACCGATGATAATCGTATCATTACAAATACTGAATCACTGGTAATATAATGTAAAACATTGAGGTTTTGTAAAACAGTTTACACAAAAAGGAGATTACTAATAAAAAAAGGTTTACAAAAAGAAGGATTACTCACTTTGCTATTTTAGGTATTTCCCTTGTGACTTCCTGGTTATAATCTATTAATTTAAACAATGCGCATGCGTTAGTATAATAACCCAATTTACATTAGTTTTAACCTCCCTAAACAGAATTCCAATGGCTACGTCGGGCAGAGCCTCGACAGCCATTACGGAGCACTAGATCAATCGGGCAGCGTATCTAATACGTAACCGGGGTTATAATACTTACAACGAGGCAGAGCTTCGCTTATTAGGGGGGTTATTAGGCTATAGCTTTAGCCTATAGAAAGTTGAGAGGAAAGAAAGAAAATGAACGAGGATGAAATGTTGTCCTCGGCCCTATTTATAGCTGAATTCGGAGTCTGTCGCGCCCCGAGACAGATGAAAGCTTGGCTTTCGCGGCCCGCTAGAGACCACGTGTCTCGTATAGGGTTGATGAGTCACCGGATAGCTTTGACGCGTGTCACGCCACGTGGCATCACCAGAATTCTCCGTCTGTTGCTCGGTCGCGCCCCGCGAAGGATGAAGAGAAGTCTGTCGCGCCCCGCGACAGACTATAAATTTTATTTTAATTTGTTATTTATTAATTCAGAGGTTGTTCGGGTTCGTTTCTCGCGTTCGGGGTATATTTTAGGACTTTTAAGGATGTCTAGATTATTTTAAGGAGTGTTGTTATATCCTCCCCACCTTATTTTAAATCTCGTCCTCGAGATTCAAGCTACTATATTCCCTTGGAGTTATATCAAGTCTTGTAGTTAGTAAAAATAATGTCAAAGCGTCTTTGGAAGCATCTAGTGGACGAAAGTTCCGAACCACTGTCTTCTGAGCAGAAAACAACTTATCTGGTCTTGAGATAGTGCAAGAATAATAGAAAAGATGATTCAAGTTAAAGCAATAGGAGATGATCAAAAGAGTTATGTAGATAACTGATGAAATTCCTTCAAGTAGTTTCGTTGAAAGTTTCTTTATGGAAAGGGTAGTCAGATTTGTTAAAAGAGGGAAGTCAAGTTCCAGTTATGCGCCCCGCGACAGACTATATAAATTTAAAAATAAAAATCAGCAGAGAAAGTCATAATATGTATATTTATTCTGGCATTTCATAACCGTTTCTGTAAACATTGTCTAACCATGCAAAAACAGAAAATGAAGAAGCACTTCTAAGACATGTAACAGTGAGTGAACCAGTTCCAACAGACTTGGAAATAAAGAAGATAGAAAATGACAAAAAAAGCACCACTTATCAGATCACTTATTATAAAGGGGGATTGGCTAGAATTAGAATCCAAGCTAAAAGAAGATAAAGGCCTAGCGGAAAAGGAAATCACTAGTGATGGTCGCACGGTACTTCACATTGCTGTTGGAATGCATCGTAATTATATCGTGGATAAATTGCTTTTAAATGTGAGAAAAGAAGATAAGACACAGACACTTGAAAAGGCAAACTCTGATGGACGCACAGCGCTGCACATTGCGGCCAGTGTTGGCAACACATTTGCAGCAAGGAAGCTTGTTTTTGCAAACAAAGCCTTATTACTAAAGGAAGACAGTAAGGGTGATCGCCCATTGCATAATGCTTATCAAAATATGCATCTTGATACCATCGCATTTTTGCTCCGGTCTGAAAAAGAATATCAGCCTAATGATCACTCTTTTCTTCCTCCTGATGATAAATTTGTGGTCGACCTTCTTGTTAAAGCTGTTTCTGTAAAAAGATACAGTAAGTAGGCGATATATAACGTAAATGTATGGCACAACTATTTCTTTCAATGATGACATTATATTGTTTATGGCTGTAGCTTTAGCAGAAGACTTTATGGACAGATTTCCCCAAGCTGCTTTAAGAAGTGACGATGTACTCATGGCGTTGGCTAAAACCTTTCCGAGGGGGCTAGAAGACTGGGAAGAACTTTTCTATCCATGTATGTTTCTAAATTCTAACTTATGAATTGTTTCAAAAAATTTATTATTCTTTCAGTTTCTTTTGACTAGGCTAGTTGTTTGTTGTTTCATATTTTAGCTTTGAAAAGTACTTTGGAAATGCTGCGTAAAACAGCTTGGGTTACTGTACAGCTATTTGCCTTCCCGGCAACTTTCGTAAATGCCATATGGCCCATATTCGCTAAGCGCCGTGATGCTACTAATGTACACTTCAACAATATTCCTTCTATGTTGTACGTAGTGCTTGTGCTTGTGGTATTTGTAGGTAAACACAACTCAAGAATTTATTGGATATATTTCAACTAAAACTGAACTCTATTTTTTTCAATAATCTTTTTTACATCAATTTTGTGCTTGTGTAGGACCAATTAGCATGCTTGCTTCGGCCTCTGTATTTATTTGCCTCATCGTATTGATCCTTTGTTTCCCATTCCTTCTGCTTTATTACCTCTTGTGGAAGGGCGCGTCTATACTAACATGTAAGAGTATGGAGTAAATTCATTCCTTGCCAATATATTTTTAAATAGCCACTTAAAACTGTTGATAGTATTTTTTTTAACTAATAATTTCCTTGTTTTTAGTTCTACCCATCAAGAAACTCGAGATCAAAGTTAGTGAAGAGAAAGAAGCAAAAAAATTTCTAAAACTGGTATGTGATAAAATAGACACGGTGAGCTACCCTGGTACACAGCACCCCATTTATGGACGACCAATTGTTGAGGCTGCACGTCAAAATGCTTATGACTTTGTCGAAGAGATTTTATCTAGATTGCCTGTAGCGATTAAGAGTCATGATGAAAGTGAATATGATATTATTCAGTTAGCAATAATGAACCGTTTCGAGAAAGTATACAACCTTATACATGCTATTGATGATGAACATATACATCGGCATAGAAACTTCACAGATTCTTCAAAAAACAATATCTTGCACTTGGCCGGGAGATTGGCCCCTTCATGGGTTCTTAATCAGAGAACAGGTGCAGCACTGCAACTACAACATGAGCTTCAATGGTATGAGGTACATAGTAACGAAACTATTAATCATAACTGAATCGATTATTAGTTTATTTTTTAGTTGCATAATGTGTTAAACCGAATCTATACAGGAAGTGAAGAAACTTGTGTTTCCTACATGTATTACACAAAAGAACAATTTCAAGGAGACACCAGATATGGTTTTCACAAGGGAACATGCCAACTTGCTAAAGGAAGGAGAGAAGTGGATGACAACCACTTCAGAGTCATGTAGCATAATAGCTTCACTAATTATCACAATCGTATTCGCTGCTGCAATTACAGTACCAGGTGGAACAGATCAACAAAAGGGGACCCCCTTGTTCCAAAAGGAACCTGCATTCATTATATTTGCTATATCAGATGCAATCTCACTGTTCGCAGCCAGTACATCGCTACTAGTGTTTTTGTCTATCTTAACGGCACGTTTTGCCGAGAAAGACTTTCTATTCAGTTTGCCTTGGAGATTGTTTATTGGACTATCCTCCTTGTTACTTTCTACAACAACCATGATGGTAGCGTTTAGTGCAACCTTGTTCCTTGTCTTTTGTGACAAAAAACTATGGATGCTTGCTCCGATATGCGGATTAGCTCTCATTCCCATTGTTGTCTTTGTTTGGCTACAATTCCCCCTCATGGTAGATCTTTTCAGCTCAACATATATACCACTCTTTGGCAAAGAAAAGAAAGTCACATTTAAAACTGTAATCAGCAGGACATACAAGATTATGAAGTTAGTTACCCATGATTATCCCATTATATGAAGTTAGTTTGTATCTTTAAATCATTATTACATTGTAATGAAAGGTAGTAGAGTGATAAAATAAGGCTCTCAGTATCCACACATCCCCTCTTTTTATTTGCACATCCCTAACCCTACAGGAAGTGTATTGGGCTATACGGTTCCTCTGGGTCAAAGCGTATTGATCTATACGCTTCCTATACGTGTACTTGCAGTACAACTTTTCAGACACTTTTCATGTAATGATTATGGGACCAGAGGAACCGTATAGCCATATACGCTTCCTATAGATTATTTTTTTCAAAAGCAGCATATGGCTCTTATCATCTTTTTTTTTTTATTTATTTTGAACGGAAAGGAACGAGTGTCAACCACCGTGACACCGGGCGCTGTGGCCAAGGTCGACTACTCAACCGCCACCAGCCTCTTGGCTCTCCCAAATACGCGGAAACCCGACCTCTACCCGCCCAAAGGAATGGCAGTGGAATAATCGGTAAAACCTCGCCTCCCATCCAAGACGAACCATATTGCCCTATACGCTTCCTATAGATTTTTTTTTCAAAAGCAGCATACGGCTCTTATCATCTTTTTTTTTTGAACGGAAAGGAACGAGTGTCAACCACCGTGACACCGGGCGCTGTGGCCAAGGTCGACTACTCAACCGCCACCAGCCTCTTGGCTCTCCCAAATACGCGGAAACCCGACCTCTACCCGCCCGAAGGAATGGCAGTGGAATAATCGGTAAAACCTCGCCTCCCATCCAAGACGAACCATATTGCCCTATACACTTCCTATACTTTACTTACTTTACTCACATGGGAGACGTATTGCCCTATATAGCCCTATACGCTTCCTATAGTTTTTTTTTCAAAAGCAGCACATGGCTCTTATCATCTTTTTTTTTTATATTTTGAACGGAAAGGAACGAGTGTCAACCACCGTGACACCGGGCGCTGTGGCCAAGGTCGACTACTCAACCGCCACCAGCCTCTTGGCTCTCTCAATTAATTTTATTTTATATAAAAAAATTGTAATTAATTTTATAATTATATAAAAAAATTTATAATTAATTTGGAAAAAAAAACACAAAGTTGCGGCCTAAAAACACAAATCTGTGTGATCCGTGTGAAATCCTTTTACCCAATGAAAACAAAGCATCAGGGTTGTTGACTCTTGCAAACCCGATGGGAAGCGTATAGGCCAATACGCCTCCTGTTGAACTCAATTTTCAAAAGTTGTCAGTACTTTTCAGGTCTGACTATCTGCACTTTCTGCATGGCAGAGGGCAGGAGGTTTCAGCAAGCGAATAGGAAGCGTATTGGCCTATACGGTTCCTATTGGTTTAGCATTTATTGCTTTTAAACCTATAGGAAGCGTATTGTGCTATACACTTCATATTGAGGGATGTACACTGATTTTTGGGGGGGTGTCTAGATACCATGACCCTAAAATAAACATTTTGTTATTGAAACTCGTGACATTCGTGTCTATTCATGTCATGTGTTGTACCTTCAACTTCTTAAATTTTGCATGTTAAGTATCAAAATCATCTAGTTACTATATATTTAGCAAACTTGTAGTTTCCATATTATTAGATCATATTTGTACACAATGATATTAGGAGGTAGTAATATGTAAATAGGTTAACATAAATAACCTTCCATGTAAATACTATTTATAATACAACTAGAACATAGATCCATCTGCGTTGCGGTGCGGGCGAAGAAAGAAGAAACATGAATCACGTACAATACATAACTGCATTCAAATATGCAAAAAACACAAACATTGTAGCCTTTTTATACTTCAGGTAAGCCACTAACTACAATCATCTAAAATATCACCTATAAAATATACATAAGGAATAGTTTAGCATCATAGTTACCTTTAAATTGAGAAAATTACACTCAAAAAGACCATGGCATTGTCTAAATGTCAGCCCAAATGATGTCTTGGTTTGGCATAGCCCAAGTCAAAACAAAATTATAAAGTGTTTTCAAAGACTTATGAACCTATTAGAATGGGGACTGTCGTAACCCCCGATCCCTATACCTCTTGGGAACGGGCGGCCACGAACTAGTTTTGGTGGTATCGGGTGTTTATCATTTTGGCAGCGGAATTTATATCAGGACCGTAGATAGGAAATATTTTATCAGAGTAAAATACCACGCTTTTATATTAATAAACACATGGGTAAAACCCAAGTTTCCATTACAACATTTTCATAGGGAATAACCCTATTTTATTGAATTTAAAAACATCGTCTTTTAGGTAACTTTTATAGCCACATTTTTCCAAGCCTTCAGTGCTCTTCAGCTGGCTATCTTCTAATTGGGTTTTACATTTTGTTACCTGAAACGCGTTTTAAAAACATTTGTTAGTGGGAAATACTGGTGAGTGAATCCCAGTTTAATCAAAACACATTTTATCATTTCACAGTATTGAGAGCGATTACAATGTTTACATCTACACAATTACTCATTCAGTACTGTCAATCCTGACTGGTGGGTCATATTACTCATTGGCTAACTCGTTGTCCAATGGTAAGGTCTTCCACATTTTGTATACAAAACCCTAACATATCGGCAGTAATTGAAGAATTACAAAGACTCAATCACTGCTAATTATAATTTAAAATAATAAAAGTTTTGTAAAAACAGTTTACAAAAAGGAGATTACTCACATTGCTGTCTTAGGGTTTTCCTTTTGGATTTCCTGGTGATTATCTATTAATTACACAAATGCACACGCGTAAGTATAATAACCCAATATTTACATTAGTAATACCCATGGTTGCAAAAGTCACTAGGCGCTCCCTAGTCAGTCGACCGGGGAGTTAAGAGTACTCGACATAGGCGGAGAGTACTCGGGGAGTACTCGGACATATTAAATTATAAAGAAATTAGTTTTCGGAAATTAAATATATGTCTAATAACATAAATTTACTAATATTTATAACAAAATACTTGAAAATGATATTCATTATTTAATATGATACTCATAAAAATTATGTTTTATTATTTTTAAGTTAAACTCGGCCCGAATTGACCTACTAGACCCGATTTTTGCCGAGTTTGACCACGTTTGATCGATTCCGAGTAATTAGGCGGCGTTAGAGAAAGTTGCCTCGGCAGCCTACCTTGTAGCGACTATTCAGGGAGTACTTGGCCTTGGAAACCTTGTTTTACAACCATGGTAATACCCTCCCCGAGACGGTATTCCAACGACTACATCGGGCAGAACCACGACAGCCGTTATGGAAATCTGGATCAATCGGGCAGCTTATCTAATACGTAACCGGGGTTATGATGCTTACAACGGGGCAGAACTTCGTTATTTAGGGGGTATTATGCTTGGAAATAGCTTATTTTCTATAGAGATTAGAGAGAGAAAAAGTGTGTGAGCGAATTCTAATGAACGGCCGATGGTTGCTATTTATAGGGCCTGATTCGGACCTTGTCGCGCCCCGCGTAGCCATCCTCCAGGGTCTTCGCGGCCCGCAAGACCAACTAGGGTAGGCCCTAGCTTGGCTGACTCGCCACTAGGCTTGACACGAGTGGTGACACGTGGCGGCTCAGGGGCTCGCCCTGACTCTGAGCTGTCGCGGCCCACGTAGGTTACCGCCTATATGTTCGCGGCCCGCGAGCAAGGGCTAAATCTTTGTTTTTATTTTATTTTTACTTATATATGGTGTTTTGGGCTCGGTTTTCACATAAGGGGTGCACTTTAAGACATATAGGGATATTATAAATATATTAGGGGTGTCAGAAAATATTTAGGAGGGTTGTTATATCCTCCCCACCTTGTTTTAGAACTCGTCCTCGAGGTCTACTAGAATAAGTGTGGATATTTCTTTTACATCTCTAATTCAAGCTCTCATATGTACTCTGGTCCTCTCTTGGAATCCCATTTAACTTTGACTAGAACCAATTTTTTGTGCTTGAGATTCTTGACTTTCCTGTCTTCAATCTGTAGAGGCTGTTATATAAA